>NW_019379981.1:265706-301412 GCF_000648655.2 Copidosoma floridanum
GTTGATATACTTCATAATTCTTATGGATTATGTAAAGTATGAAAAAAATAGTACTATACATAAATATACATACAAAAACCTTTTACTTGACAGTTAATATTTATTTTTAAACGTTAAAAATTACATAACTTTTTTTTTACATTGATTCAAGCCGTTTATTTTTAATTAATCAAATAATTTTTCCCCTGACGTAACTTATAAATCTACATTATTACTTTAGACCTAATGCATTCCATTACATTAAATCATACGTTTTATCGTACAATATTGTTGTTATCTAAGCAATGTATTCTGAACAATTTAAAAAAATGCGTCGTTTGAAGGACAAAGAAAGAGTTATAATTTATACAGAACTAAAAATAACTTTAAATAAAATTGTTTGTTAAATATTTTCTCATTAAAATATATAATCGTAAGGGTTCAGAATAAATTGATTAAGTGAATGCAATTTTTATAAGCTTCAAGCTCCAAGAATGATCGTTCTATCAATGCCTTTCATTGTTTTTCGGTAAATATGAAATATACGTTTGAATTCCAGTGTCTATGATAAAACATTTATGCTGAATCATGTCAACATTAAAACACGTTAAAATAGTCTTTTTTCGTCTAATATTAATAAATGATTTACAATTGATTGAATTTATTGGTATCAACTGTGCATTCAACGCCGAAAATGTAGCATAATTCTTCTGTATACACGAAATAATGCAATTCAAAAAATTTCCCGTTTGTTACCTGCACAATGGAATCATTTGTTTTTGCCGCTTGCATATAATAGATAGTGTGATACAAACATTCTTTGTAAATGTAACGATGAAAAATTTCTATCTAAATCTTACAATTTTTTACGGTAGCACAGAATATTTTTTTTATTTCTTTATTTTTTGAACCTCCTCCAATTAACGTAGCATTTTCCAATGTTTTTCTATTGTGAGTTAATGGTCTACATCAGATTAAAGATTTGCAATAATGTATAACATTCTAGTCATGGCCCTTACAATTCTCAATATAATTTGTAAAGTTACATTTTACCATCCACTTCTTTGCTAATTGTTGATTACATCCATTTGGAGCATTGATTTGCCTATGAAAGTGATAAATTGTACTTTTAAAAGGAAACGCTGAATTCACCCACAATGGTCCCGTGTTTCGAACACATTCGCAATAATGCAATAGTGCATGTACTGTAAAACTGAAGAGCATATAAAGTTCATACTCTCCAACGAATTGAATAAATCATATTCACATTTGTCTAATTCTTCTGTTCTTATTCATTCTTGTAACAAAACAAATATGCTATTAATAAACAGCTGAACTGATCGAAATTTTGCGGATTCTAAAATTCCATCCGAACATGGTAGGCACATGAACAGTAACTGTTAATAAAATAAATATATGGCGAGGTAGCAAACACAATGAAGAGAATGAATTAACTAATATATAAGTTTATTCATCATAACAAGTAAAGATTAATAACGATTCTTCTAGTTACTTTCATGACACTGAGAGAGACTCGGACACGACGCGACCGTGCGTACCCGGCAACGGCCATAATCGCAGTATGCCTAATACTCCCTTATTACATATATTCTTACTCTCATCGTATCTCGTACGAGTCGTATCTACGCCGTACAGTAGATGTCGCTAACTACAACCAATATAAATTTACTCATATTCTAACACTCCTCCTTAAATTTGTATTGCATTCAACATTTCTCTGAATTTTTCAAACTTATTACGTCCTGATGGCTTTATTAGAATATCTGCAACATTTTCATTTGAATCAACTTTTACTATATCAATTAAATTTTTTTCACAACTCTCATTTACAAAATAATAATGTGTTCAAAAACACTTAGAATTTTTCCTAAAATGACCACATTTCGCAATACTTATAGCACTAATATTGTCTTCATAGATTTTAATAGGTTCTTTCAAATCAATTTTGAAATCACTTAAAATGTTCTTATAATCACTTTCAGTTTAGTTACACTCTTAGATAACGCAACATACTCAGCCTCAGTTGATGATTTAGTAATATTGTTTTGATTTCTCGAATTCCAGAAAATTACATTACGGTATAACCTTACAATGCAACCTGTCTTAGATTTCCTATCTGTTACATCACCGACCCAATCAGCATCAACATATCAATTTATAAGAATACCTCTATTATTCTTTTTATAATGTAACTTTAAATCTTTATAATAAAATTAAATCACGAACTACAAATATGTTACCTTGGATAAATCTTTTTGACGTTTTTTCGTCAGTTTTGGTACTTTTGGTCTATGATCTTTTTTATTTTCATCTTGGATTTGCTCTTCTAGTTTCTCTCCTTTCATTTTCTTTGTCATTCTTTCTACCGTAGGCTCATTTTTTAACTGCGACATGATTGATTTTTAAGTATTATTGTATAATTAAAACACGTTATTGGGTGGATGAGAGTATATTATTGATTCATAAAAAGAAATAATGCAATGTCTGGCAACTCATTTGTTTTTATTTTATGTAATAATTCATGCAGCTTTGTATTACTATATTTCAATATTAACACTCGAAAAATGTATTTAAAATCGCAATCAAGCAAAACATTAGAATATTTTAACATTACTATCACAATAATGCTAACTTCAAAGTTTTTATGTTTCCTGTCTTGTAATATATGAAAGTAATTATAGTTTCAGTATTACAATAGTATGGAGGAACAATCATTACGTAACATATGTAGAGATACAAAAGGAAAAAACATGTGAGCAAACATGAGTCGCTAGTGAGGTACATGGTATCCTATCTAATAAATAGTATTGCTTGTCAAATGACTGAAATGAGCTTTTCAAATTACTTTTGAAAATTTGCTGTCAAGTTAACCGTATACTTTGTACAATGTGAGCTGTAACACTTTATGTTTCACTTCACAATAAGTTTTTTTACAATTTGCTCGTATTAATCTAAAAGTAAACAAATATTTATCTAGTGGATTTGACTTGAGTCATTAGTTAGTTGATATACTTCATAATTCTTATGGATTATGTAAAGTATGAAAAAAATAGTACTATACATAAATATACATACAAAAACCTTTTACTTGACAGTTAATATTTATTTTTAAACGTTAAAAATTACATAACTTTTTTTTTACATTGATTCAAGCCGTTTATTTTTAATTAATCAAATAATTTTTCCCCTGACGTAACTTATAAATCTACATTATTACTTTAGACCTAATGCATTCCATTACATTAAATCATACGTTTTATCGTACAATATTGTTGTTATCTAAGCAATGTATTCTGAACAATTTAAAAAAATGCGTCGTTTGAAGGACAAAGAAAGAGTTATAATTTATACAGAACTAAAAATAACTTTAAATAAAATTGTTTGTTAAATATTCGCGCATTAAAATATATGATGATGACTCTGATTTCGAAGGGTGTGCAGTGTTCGAAATCTGGATTGTCAAGGACCTGTTGCTGCACCGTGTGGGTGATCCTCGCGTGTTCCTGCGCTAGTTCTTCAGCGCTAAGGTTGGGGGAGCATTGATTTTGCAGCGAATCTGCAAAGATCTCNTAATACCTGTATTTTTCTGTTGAAAATTTTCAGAGGTATTGATTTTGTTCAGATTTTTTTCCAATATTAGTGTGCTGAAAATTAATTATTGAAAATACATATCATTTTCTGCAAAGTTGATTTTTTTACATTGGGTAGGATGGATTAACACAGATTGCATTGAGGTTAGGTATCAGATTATGTCTATTTACCAGGTAACAATGCTCTCATTCACTTAACTACTAATCCTACAAATATATTTGAGTTTAATTTTACCGTCAAAGATTAGACTGATGACACTCGCACAATAACTATAGTAAAAAGCATGAAATCACAGTCGTTAAAAATAGAATTTGGTCTTGTCAAGTACTTGTCCTACTACTACTTAGTTTTAAAAAAAAAGGATGCAGTAGTGGGAGAGCAATGGTAAGCCTCGTCCCACTTCTACATGGTGTTTGCAGAAAATAAGGGTATACTAGGACAGGCTATATTTTATGACGTAGTAATTATTTTTAAGATCTCATTAATAGAACTTGTTCTTTAGTGTCATATCAATACGTATAAATAGTTTGAACGTAAGAAAAAAACTTTATTTTCGGTGTATTATCTTGATAGTCAACTTTAGTGCCACATCTAAAATGGTCGAAATGCCTCGTTTAAGACGTATTCATCAAACGTGCTTGGACAGCTTGATTAAATATTTTTTTCATTCTCCCTTGAACGTTTACCATAATCAATTTTGGGAGTCTTATCTAGCTAAAAGATACAGGAATGTTAGGAAATTTTTTAAAGGATATTTTTTGACAAATGAATCTACCAGTCATGATTTTCTCCTGCCTCACTATACCCTGCAGTTTCTGCGTTATCCTACTATACCCTATTTTACTTTATATCTTTTTTGTTCAAGTGTCATTTTTTCTTGTTTATAATTGTAATTCAAGCTTACACCTAAATAAGTTTTAATCTCTACTAGGTATTTCATCTGAAACCTTTTTGACAAAAAACCTTTAATATAANCAAATATATAGACATTGGCGATCTAATTTTTGAGTGCAGAAAAGAGTTTGAATCTAACTTGGATATACAGAAAACTCTTGGAATTTGCAAGCAGTTGCATAGAGAAAATGATGAAAACGCTGTTGAAGACGAAGATTTAAAAAATCAAGCTAGCATAAGCTTGTCTCATTACTTGAGTATGATGGTAAAATTTTAATTTTCGCCATAGACAAGGCCCAACCATACTATTTTTGAATGATTTGTAAATAGGCGTTGATCTAACTGGTGGGAGTTGACATAAATCAAGAATAAAAATAACGTTAATGTTTCCAAAATCATCTTTATGATTTTCAGTAACTTGTTTTAGACGCGTATCAATCTTAACCAAGAGTTCTGCACCAACCATGCTTATTTCATCAATGATTAATACTTTAACGTATTTAAAAAGACATCTGTATAATTGTAAAAGTTCTGATGACAACGGTAATAGATTTGAAAGAGAAATTTTAAGAACAGTGTGAATGGTTGTACCGTCAACTCTTTGTTTGCATATCTCATTAAATCGTAAAACTGATCAATATCCATTAAATTTTTCCTTTTTTTTTCATTTTGTAACACCAAGTTTATTCAAGGATGCACTTTGCAAATCAGTGTTAACAACACCTTTAGGATCGCAAAGCAATCTTTCATACAGGTCGAGTTCAAAAATTATGCTAGCTAGATTTTTTAAATCTTCGTCTTCAACAGCGTTTTCATCATTTTCTCTATGCAACTGCTTGCAAATTCCAAGAGTTTTCTGTATATCCAAGCTAGATTCAAACTCTTTTCTGCACTCAAAAATTAGATCGCCAATGTCTTTATATATTTGAATGAACTTATTTTCAGCTAAAAAATCATTCTCTTCGATTTTAAAAGAAACGTGTAACAGTACCATCTCTCGTGCATATAATCATTAAAGTTAGACATATCGTAGTTATGGTACCTAATAACTCTAGGCTTTTGCCTTTCAATATATTCTCCTTTAATATTCAAATAATATTTAGCAACAAACTGTGCCAACGTAACGTCTCCGAGACTGTCAGGTCTTTTTTCGTATTTATTAAACACACTTTCTTTCCAAATATAAACACAATCGTCATTTATTTCATTAAGTTCTTTCATAGTTTTTCTTATTCTCATACGTTCTGTAGGGTTAATAGTAGGTGTATGAACGACTGCTAAAGATGATTTAGTCATTGGTTCGCGCAATAAGTACCAAGCAGCTTCCTGTGCTGACATTTCAACAAAATTAAGAACGTTAACACTCATTTTTTTTTGTAATTTCAACTATATCAAACTCAGTATTTTCATCCATAATTTCAATAATTTGTTGTTGTAAATTATTTATACCTCGATTGTGTTTGTTAACGTACTCGACAACGTAAGCGGCACAAAAATACTCATTTTGAATAATTTGAAAATCCATATTAGATTTCAAATGATGCAAAACAAATGGATTGAATGTATTGTGACATTTTTCCGACGGCGTTTGACGATAAAACAACTTTGGTCGAGTGATGCCAGCACAGATAATGTTATAATGTTCTTATAATTATTAAAATTTTCTTTAGAAAAATTCGAATCGGTACCTTTCATCAGTATCAATGTCACAGTTTTTTTTGATGGCATGAAAGATGCTTCAAATCTACTATTTTATTTTTTATTTGGATCCATTTTTTTGTAACAAGTGAAAGAGTGCTTATGCGTTTGAACTTACCTAAATAAGTTTTAATTTCTCCTAAATTTTTTATCTGAAACCTTTTTGACAACAAGCCTTTAATATAATTAACTTTAGTTTCATTTTTACTACAAATTAATAAGTCATCAACAAACAAAATTAAATAAATAGTTTTATTTTCATCAGTTAAAAAATATAGACAACAATCATTTTTACTCCTTACAAATCCTAACTCTTGGATATATGTATCAAAACATTCATACCATGGTCTTGGACTTTCTCTTTAACTATACAAAGTCTTATTTAATTTTAAAACTTTCTTGGTATTTTCTTTATAACCTCTAGGTTGTTAAACATAAATCTCAGATTTTACTTTACCATTCAAAAAAGCTGTTTCTACATCCATGTATTCAATAATTAATTTATTTTGACAACAGTATGCTAATAAAATTTTTAAAGTCAGCATTTTAGCAACTGGTGAATATATATCTTCAACCATTTTATTCTGTTAAAATTCCCTAACAATAAACCTTGTTTTATAAACATAATCTTTTTTGCATCAACCTATTTCAAGTCTAAAACTTCCTTATTAATCGGTTTTTTAACTAACCTCCACGTATTATTTTTAATTAAACAAGACATTTTTATGTCCATTACATTTTTCCAACTTTTATAATCATACGAATTCATTGCATCATCAAAACTTAATGGACTCTCTGCATTTATATAGTTAACATGTACAATACTATTATAAACAAAATTTTTATCTTCATATTTCGCAGGTTTTCTTACATTCCTTTTTGAACGTCTCAACTCAACATTCTCATTATTATTATTTTGTTCATTTTCACATTCTTGTTCATTTTTATCGTCATCGTTTTTATTTTGATTTTTAAATCCATCCACATTTTCAATTTTACTGTCGTTTATTTCAAATTTAACCATATAAATATCTTCCTCAACTATATGTTAACATGTCTAGCCACTATCACCCTACCATTTAATAAAACTCTACACCCTACTTTTTCGTAACCTAATAAATTTCCTATTTTATCTCTATTATCCTATTTGGATTGTCTTTTTTGTTCTGGATTTCTTACAAAAACTTTACTTCCATCCGAATGTAAATTTTCAATACAAGGTTTCTCACCAAACATTATCTCATGAGGAGTTTTATTTTTTTCTACTGAGTTTAAAATTATCCTATTTTTTAAATATGCAACCGTTTTCACTTCTTCGAGCCAACACAGTCTCAGTACATTAGCATCTGCTAGTAGACATCGTGACATATTCATAATATCTCTGTTGTATTTTTCTCCCGCCCCATTTAACTCATAAACATACGGTGGGTGCGGTTCAATTGCAATTCCTTTTTCTTTCACAAAATTATAAACATCTCTATTCAAATATTCTTTACCATTATCGCATTTCAATATTTTAACGTTTTTCCAGTCATATTTTTCGTTATATAATCAATGAAACTATCATAAATCTGACTCTTTGATTTAATTACGAAAACTTTAATTATCTTGTTGTAATCATCAATAAAAGTCAAAAAATATTTCTCTCCATTATAACCCGTTGTACTACGAGACCCATTCAAATCAGTATGAATTACTTCCAAAATTTCCTTTGCCTTTTTCCTATTATTCTCAAAAAGCAAATTATGCATTTTATTTTCAATACAAATTTTACATTTAAAATAGTCAGTCTCAATATTTTCTGGTAATCCATCTAGTAATTTTTTATCACACATTGTTCGTAAATAATTAAAATTGACATGGCCTCATTTTCTGTGAAGCTTTTCTTTTTCCGTCACTGATTTTTTAAACTTATTTTTCATACTTAATTCTTTTCTTATTACAGAACCACCTTAAAAGTATAGATCTTTTTTTTTATATGCAACTGCAATTAGATCTCCAAATTTATTATAAATTCTAGAACTGTCATTTTTTGAAATAACTTTATTATTATTTGTAACTTTACTATAACTTATCAAATTTTTATCCATTTCTTCAACATATAAGACATTATTCAATTTGACTTCTTGATTTAAATCATTAAAAGTCACTAAAATATTTCCTTCTTTTGTTGCTTTCAAAAATTGACCATTTCTCACTTTTACACTAACTGGTACTTTTAAATCAATACATTCGTTATAAAATTGATTATTATTTACTACATGATCAGAGCAACCGCTATCTGATAGCCAATCAATACTATTATCGCAAATATTATTGATCTCAACACTCAAATTTTCTTTTAAATCTTTCATTACTTCAGTACAAAAACTATTTTGCTGACCATAACCTATATTTTCGTTGTGCTGATCCTGGCCTTGACGCCACTGTTGCTGGTGCCAACCGCTCCCAGACGATAATCGCCATATCGTCTTTCAGCTCCTCGACCGCCACCGCCACGGTGCTGCCAATTCTGTTGCTGCTGACGTGCGCCTCCTTGTTGCTGCACGCCTGCACCCCTTTGTTGTTGCAGTTGGTGCCCACCTTCTCGCTGCTGTGTACCGCCAGGAGGTTTCCCCGGCTTTTCGTGCCTCATGTTCGTGCTTGTACACTGAGCCTGGAAGGGTTCCATCTTGCCGCCCTTAAAACATGTTTTGTCTTTTTTTCTCTCTGACTTAAACACACTTGTATCTTTTTTTACTTCTTTCTTCTCTCTTGCTAATTTCAATCATATTGTTTTAACTTTTAACAAATTCTACTGTCTGGTCTGATTTTTTCGAAACGTCAATCAGATCACCAATATAACTTAATGAACTTGGGAAAGTTTTTAACATATAACTTAATTTTTCTTTTTCACTGATCGTTGTACCTGCACTTTCGATCTCATTTATTAGTTTTTCAAACTCCGTGAAAAACACACTTGATTCTTCAAAATTTCTTAGCCCTATTCTTTCCAATTTATTCTTCACACATATTTGCAGTGCAGTAGATTCTTTTAGATACATCTCATTGAATTTATTCATTATGCTCGCGGCCGTTTCTATGTCCTTGATAAATTTAAATTGATCATTTGAGATTATGCAATATATATTATTAATTGCTTTCAAGTTTTTTTCTCATCACTCTTCTTCTTTGCCCGTTGTCTGTTTCTCTCTCATTACCACCTCGTCACATTTTTTTAACTTCAAAAATATCAAAATTCTTTTCTTCCAAATACTGCGATCTCTACCATAAAAAACTAATACTCTTATATCGTCCACCATCTTGGCTTCTTCTTCTTTTTTAGATTCTTCTATTTCTTCAAAAACAAACCTTTTTACTACCAATATATCAGTGATCACTCTTTTACACTATTTTCTCAAACTTTTTTTCGTTTGGTAAACCCTTTGTCTTAACTTTTCAATTTTATCCATGCACGTGTCTTCCTTGAAGTTCACGGCCTCCGAAGAAAACCATGAAAATCAAAATCAAAATTAAACGACACTGCAACCACGCTCTGATACTATGTTAATAAAATAAATATATGGCAAAGTAGCAAACACAATGAAGAGAACGGATTAACTAATATATAAGCTTATTTATAATCACAAATAAAGATTAATAACGATTCTTCTCGTTACTCTCATGACACTGAGAGAGACACGACGTGACCGTACGTACTCGGCAACGGCTATAATCAGTCTGCTTAATAATTCCTTGTTATATATACTCTTATTCTCATCGTGTCTCGTACGAGTCGTATCTACACCGTACAGTAGATGTCGTTAACTGCAACCAATATAAATTTACTTATATTCTAACAGTAACCATATTTTTCATTCTAGTGCCTTATGCTTCGGCGCATGTTTGATTATCTTAAATTGCATCGTAAGTCTCGGCTTAAAATTATTTTCGACATTCTCTCGTCCGATAGTTTTCATTTTTCTTTTGAAAATGAATTCATCCAGTAAATAAACTACTGTTTTGTTACTCCCGTTAACGCTCCGTGCATATATTTCACCAGAAAATTCCACACAACATCGAAATCTGGAATTTCTAGAAGAACAGGAGGACCTCTAACTCCTCGCTCAGAACCACTTTTTTTCTCGACCGCAATCTTTATATCTTGTGCATGACTTTTAGCGCTTCATAGTTCTGGATCGATTAGAAGTAGTGGGTACATCATAGAGCCACACATGTACGTACCAAAATGGTAGTATCAAGAACAATCTGAATGCCCATTAAATTGAAGCCGATTGTTACCAACGTATATTTGTAAATGTTACCTTCTTTCTTTGTTAACTCTGCACTGTTTGTTTTTCAATATTAAAACGTATTTATTTTGCCTTTTAATGCTAGTATTCTATTTTCACCGGCCAAAGGGCATACAGGACCCCGAGACCTAGGCTACGTGCACGAATACGGATGCCGTGTTTGGGGCCATTTTATCTCTCTTCGGTGATTCGAAACACTATGAAGAGCCACGACATAATGATAGTCATTACGGGCGTTTTGCCATTTGAAAATAGAATAAGTAGTTGCATAGTTACGCCATTGCCAGGTGACCTTTATTTTGTTATTTTTTGTTGTACGACTTCAGATCACGACACAGGGCAGAGCGCTTCGGTTCTCCTGTTTTTCGTTCATTGTTATCTTCTACTGAAATGAGAATATACTCTTTTGTAAATGTGTTTCTAATTTAAAAGAAAAATAAGTACTCATTCGTGTACGATTTCTTTTCGCGAGTGAATGTTTCAGTGGAAAGTGTAAAAGCTAAAAAAAAAAAAAAATGTCCTCAAGGGCTGCGTCAACGATTTTTCAAGAATCCGCAGCACAACCAAAAAGTGCTAGAAATCAGATGAAGAATATTTGAAATGCATCTTCATCAAAAGGAGTTTGACGGGTTGGCTCGAACGGCCCTTCAAAGCGTCGTCTTGATTCGGATGCGCTTGAAGCAAAGGGTGTTCCGTCGAAACGCTCTCAAAGTTCTGCTCCATCTTGAGTTTTGCCTCCAAGAGACAACGCGGACGCCAACGAGCTTGCCGAGGTCGCCCCTGTTGGCCGAACCCAGAGCCGTAGCGCACCTCATCGGCGCCCACCTCCGGTGTCTCGACGGCCACTGCCAGCGTCTCGAGTCCTACCTCCAAGTGACGATGCGGGTGATGACGAGCTTGCTGAGGTCCCCCCTATCGGCCTAGCTCAGACCTGTCGTGCCTTTCCTCGACGCCCACCTCAGGTGTCTCGACGGCCACTGCCAGCGTCTCGAATCCTGTTTCCGAGTGAGGACGTGGATGACGACGAACTTATTGAGGTCACCCCTGTCGGCCGAGCCCAGAGCCGTCGCGCACCCTCTCGGTGCCCACCCCCGGTGCTTCCAGTCGAGCTTCCGAGAGACAACGCAGACGCCAACGAGCTTGCCGAGGTCGCCCCTGTTGGTCGAACCCAGAGCCGTAGCGCACCTCATCGGTGCCCACCTCCGGTGTCTCGATGGTCACCGCCAGCGCCTCAAGTCCAGTCTTCAAGAGACGATGACGCGTTTGCAGAATTTCCCTCTGCTGATCAACTCTTCAGTGACCGTGTTCTTCTTGTCGGCCATTTTACGCTTCTAATTCTTCAAGTTTTAATCCTCAAAATAATTGTCAAGAGCGCCCTCGTTCTCTACCGCTATTAGGCGAGAATATGAATTTTCGAACCAACGCTTCGAGTAATCAAAATTTTGAACGCAATATTCTTTCCAACTGACAAAGTTCTTCTTTGAATCACGTGTATGAAAATTTTGGCAGCAATTCAAATTTTTATTCACATTCATCGAATTTTCAAGGACCAAATTCATTACTAAAAAATGCATGGTCTCATAGCACTCGTAATGTTGCGTTCGAAGATTCAAACTTAGATCCGATTTCTCGTCTGGCCAGTGCTATTGAGTCGTCTGTTAATGCGAATAGAAAAACGAACAGTTTCAACGAAAGCTCTCGTTCCGTAAATCAAATGACAGCAAAAAAATTAGCGGATTTTTCGGGGGATCCACTAGAATGGTTGCACTTCAAGAAAGCTTTTGATCTATCTTCTGAATTAGGAGATTACTCCGAAAGAGAAAACGCGATGAGACTGTTCGAATCTTTAAAAGGTGATGCGCGAGATTCAGTAAAAACCTTGTTTGCTTCGGGTATTAGTGCGAATGAAATATTGGAAACCTTACAACTGCGGTATAGAAAAAGTACAATTTTAGAAACGATTGTCAATGAAATTAGAAGTTTGCCTTCCATTGAATCAGGCAGAATCAATTTGGTCAATTTTGTATCCAAACTAAAAAATTCAGTGATCGCGGTTAAATCGTTTGATCATTTAGGTTACCTACACAGTCCAGATATAGTAAAAGAAATTTTATGTAAAATTCCAAAAATAATGTTACAAGATTACGCAAGATTTTCAGCAGCCAAAGAGGGTAAAAAATCGCAATGAGAAATTTTAAGTGCATTTTTGTATAGTGAAGCAGAGTTAAGTTTGTCTGCTGGCATACTTGATTTGCATAGTGTTGGTAGTTCAGATAAGATTCTGAAAGAATCAAGTTTTCATACGCGCGCATCAAATCAAAAGGCTGTTCTTTCAGTTTGTGTACAAGAATCACATTCAAGTGCAAGCTTGCAAAAGGTGTGTGCTTTATGCATGCAGAATAATCATTCAACATCAGCGTGCAAAGAATGGTCTCAAAAATCATCAAAACAACGATGGAAGACCGCCCAAAAAGATCGGTGTTAGTTTCAATTGCTTGGAAAAAGGTCATTCGCGTCCGGAATGTAAAATTGAAAATCGTTGCACGCATTGCAAACAAAGACACAACACTCTTTTACACAACTTTAATAAAGAAATGAAGAACGAGAGCTTAATCGCTTTTCAGCCAATGTAATCAAGCATAATCTTCCCCCAAGACCGAATTTACAAAGAACTCGCATGACTAAAAAGTGAAACTTTGTTAATAATAGTTCCTATTCGGGTAATAGGGTCAAAATCTTTTAAAAACGTAAATGCTCTGAGGGATCAACTATTTCTATAATTAACAAAACAATTGTCAAACAAATAGGAGCTGTTGGAAGTTTAACTAATATTGCTTTACGTGTCGCGGGACATCAAAATCTGATTACTTTTGCAAATATGAAAGTCCGTCTCACGATCCAAGTTCCTAACTCTTCTTTTCAACTAAATCATGTACTTGTTGTCGAAAATATGGCTTTACCTAAACAAACGTTGTCAAAAGATTTGTCAGATTATTGCAGGTTGAGAACCGGTATTGAAATTTCTCCTTTTTCAATTGTTCCGGAAATTTTAATCGGTCAAGATCACTGCAATTTAATTATTACTCAAAAATATTTTGAAATCAAAAAATACTCGTTGTTTATCTCTAACTGTTTACTTGGTTGGTCTTTACACGGTCAAATTATAAATAGAAATTCTAATTTTGAAAATCTTCAGGCTAAATCAGAGAAAAAGAATTTATTCTTCGGAAACGTTGGCTTAAAGATTTAGTTTCGATAGAGGCTTGCAAGATTCCGCGTTGTTATCAACTTCGGGGTCATTCCGTTAAATCAATATCTTTACATATTTTTTGCGATGCAAGCCAAGAAGCTTATGCCACGGTCTCATAATTTTGATTTTTGTTATTAAATGATGAAGTTCACGTTTCTTTTTCAGTTTAAAAAAGTCGAGTATCTCCTTTAAAACCGTCCTGAAGTTCCACGTCTAGAACTTCAGGCTGCAGTGTTGGGAGTAAGAATCGCGGATTTAGTTGTAAAGGAACATACTTTTAAAATTGATCAGCACGTATTTTAGTCTGATTCAGAGACAGTCTTAAAATGGATTTTTTCCGAGCCTCTCTCTTTCAAATCCTTTGTCATGAATCGTTTGAGGGAAATTTCGGAAAAAAGCAAACCATGAATGGAAGTGGGTTTCCTCGCATAATAATCCCGCAGATGACGCGACCAGGCACGCTCCTGAAGCTATTTACAAAAATAGTAGATGGTTTCTAGGACCTGCGTTTCTTCGCGAAAACGAAAATTCATGGCCATTAAAAACCTTCGGAGAAAAGGTAAAGTCAACCATCACGCAAGTGTTTTGAACATCAGAAGCTAACGTTTTGGCTCCCTATCTTCCCGATAACGAAAGATTTTCGTCGTGGTATAGATTAATTCGTGCAACCTCATGCGTATTAAAAGCTTCAGATATTTTTTTGAATACTATTTTAGATCAAAATACGAATTTATTAGTGAATTAACGTCAAAATTACGCAGAAAAACTTTGGATCCAAGAAATTCAAATTTCGTCGTTCAGAAAAGAAATTTCAGCCCTTAAAAATTTGAAAACGCTAGCGCGGGAGAGCCGAATTTTAATTTTAAGTCCTGTATTGGACAATCAAGGGCTTTTACGTGTAAGCGGTCGAGTCAAATCTATTCTCGGGAGTTCCGTAAAGTTTCAACAATTTATTTTAGACGCAAAACATCCAGTCAAGCGGCTTTTGATAAAACATTTTTACGAATGACTTTTTCAGTGGAGAACGGAAACAGTTTTAAATGAATTAAAACAGTTGAACTGGATATTGGGTGAACGCGGTATATTAAAAAATATAGTACGCAGCTGCGGAATTTGTAAAATCTTACGAGCTCGGCCTCCCAATCATATAATGGCAGATCTTCCGTCTTCATACTTGGGTTATGGTTACCATCCTTTTACTTTCTGTGGAATCGACTACTTCGGTCCTATGTTAGTTAAGATAGGTCGAAGACGAGAAAAACTCTGGGGTGTAATTTTTACATGTCTCTCTACAAGAGCGATTCGACTCCATTTAGTTCACAGTTTGACTACGGACTCAGCAATTATGGCAGTTCAAAGATTAGCAGCTGAACACGATTTTCTTCAAGTCATTCATTCTGATAACGGCACAAATTTTAAAGGGGCTAGTACTGGATTAAGAGAGGCCATCATGAATTTCAACAAAAAATCTCAAGCAGATTTTGCCTTAAAAAACAATTTTACCTGGAAATTTAATCCTCCTACAGCATCTCACATGGGGGGAGCGTGGGGAAGAATGATTAGAATTGTCAGGGAAACTTTAGGAGTTATTTTAAAAGAAAGAGTCACAACTGAAGAAATCCTTAAAACCTTACTTGCCGAAGTTCAACATTCAATTAACTCAAGGCCTTTAACTCATGTTTCTGTCGATCCTTGTGATAAAGAAGCCCTTACGCCCAACCACTTTCTTTTTGGTGCATCTTCCGGTACATTTAGATAATAAAACACCACGAAATACTTGGAAAAAAGGCGTAATTGTAAAAACTTTCCTAGGAAAAGATAAGGAGGTTCGTGTGGCAGAAGTCAAAACTGCTAACGGACTTCTTACTCGACCAACGCGTAAACTGATTAAATTCGGTGAATCATTATAATGCGATTTTTTGTTTGAGAGGGGAGAAAGTTACCGACGTATATTTGTAAATATTACCTTCTTCCTTTGTTAACTCTTCACTGTTCGTTTTTCAATATTACAACGTATTTATTTTGCCTTTTAATGCTAGTGTTCTATTTTCACCGGTCAAAGGGCATACAGGACCCTGAGACCTAGGCTACGTGCACGAATACGGATGCCGTGTTTGGGGCCATTTTACCTCTCTTCGGTAATTTGAAACACTATGAAGAGCCACGACATAATGATAGTCATTATGGGCGTTGTGCCATTTGAAAATAGAACAAGTAGTTGCATAGTTATGCCGTTCCCAGGCTACTTTTATTTTGTTATTTTTTGTCACACAACTTCAGATCACGACACAGGGCAGAGCGCTTTGGTTCTCCTGTTTTTCGTTTATTGTAATCTTCTACTAAAATGAGAATATACTATTTTGTAATTAAATCAACGTTTCCTTATTTTTTAAATAAAGAAACGCGAAACACCAATTTTAAATTATCGGCCGTGCAACACTATCCACGCACCCACAGAATTTCCCTATTCCCCATCCATGGTTGTGTAGGCGGATATTCCAGGTACTTACTATGGCTCGAAGTCGGATCCACTAACAATGATCCCAAAGTAACAAACTATGACTATCTCAAAACTGTTAAAACATTAGGATACACAGCAATTTTGATTAGATCAGATAAAGGATCTGAAAATATCCTTATCAAAGAAATGCAGGAGGCACTTAGGACAAATCACATGGATTCACTGTGAGGATAAAAGAGTTATATCAAAGGACGAAGCGTGAGGGAACAAAGAATAGAATCTCACTGGGGTCAGGTAAGGTGCCACTCAGCTGACTTTTATTTGCAGTTATTTAAAGGGTTGAAAGAAAAAAAAACGACATTGATGGTAGTAAATTGCATGTAAAGTGTCTACAATTTTTTTTGGCCTACTGATTAAAAAGATTTGGATTTAACCAAAAAATTGTGGAATACTCCCACAATAAGGAAGCAAAATGGTAGACACTGTGTTAGTGGAAAACCGTTTACAATGTTTCATTTATCTGAATAGCATCGCAAACAAAAGTTTAGTTTAGCTCACAAAAAATTTTATATTCACATATACATAAAATACAGTTGATATAAATTGATTTTTGATTCAACTCTTAGTTGTATGAATGCAATAATCATTGATTATTTTTATGTGTAACATCCATCCATTTGCCTCATGCGGATAAATAAACGCTTAATTAAAATTATACGATGGTATTATATATGATACGATTAGTCATATTTTTTTTGTTTGTTTATTTTTAAATTTTGTGCCTAAATTAAGTATAATGTGTATAAATAAAACCTATACATATGACACGCACATATATGTAAGCACATATGAGTGTGTCGGTGTCCGTAAAGATTGATAGGGTATCAGTCAAGTTCCTCATTTGTTTGGATGGCTGTGGGAGGTGAGTGGGGATAGGGGATCAAGAAAAATTCGTGGGGGATATTGTGGCTTATGGATTATGGGAGAATGTGGGGTGGGGCTTAAATAAAACTCGTAGGGATAGTAGCTGGGGCTGTGAGAGTGTCTGTAAGGTGGGGGATCTATAAGGGGCTGTGGGAGATTTGTGTGGAATGCCCCACATAGATTTTTTTTTTTTTTATATTATAGTGCTCTATGTCCGGCTCCTTTAACGAGGGCACTACTATGGGCACTTAGCACTTAGGAAAGGGACAAGGAAAGGGATGGGAGGCCTCCCATTACAGGAGGCAGGTAAGGGGAAATTAGGCAATTTTTGATGCAAGAAGGTCGCCTAAACCCTCCTCGAGGAGCATTGCGTGGTGAAATGCACTCGTGAAAAATCACAGAGGTACTTGCCTGAAAAGTCGCACAGGCTGGTAATCCAACCACGGTCTCTCGCGTGCCAATCCACGACCTAGCCGACTGAGCCACCACGCGCTCTGCCCCACATAGATAACTGTATAACATAGGCAGATTTATAAGCAACAGAGGCCATATTCCAAAAATTGGTGATCTTTCATAACACACCACATCACATAGTTGATCTTACACTACCATTTGCTTAAATGATGTACCATGTTGTATAAACTCGCACAGTAACAGTGTTTGAATTTGAACTCAGTCATCAGTGACGTGCATAAGTTGCTTTAGTAAGCTCGAAAAGACAGTTGTTACGCCTGCCACTGAACTCTTTTTCTTACTACATCATTATTATTGCGTCTTTTCTTGATTTTACGATGAATTAAATTTTAATTAATTGTATTCAGTTTCAAAATAAGTACATTTCTTCTAGTCTCGGGTACATATTTTCAATTTTATAATATATAAAAGAAAATACTATTTTCATATCATTACACACTCTTTTTCTGATAGCATGTATACGTATTTATAAGAATATTCAATACTAGTCTGAGTTCAAATACCAATAGGTACAGCCTAGCAGGCCAAGGTTTATTGCAAAAGGTCAAGCAGATCAACTTGCTTTTACCGAACAGTTAAAAACATTAATAATGGATATTACGTCTGCAAAAAATAATAAAGTAAAAAAAATTTCGTAGTACATCCAACTTTTGATGAAGATTTTTTCAAAATACTTCAATAGTTAGTGTATCTATGTACATATAGTCACTTACATATACATGTATATTAAATAGTACGCAAAACCCTTAAAAACAGTCGTGCCAGTTGTGGGACTATATATCGTTTAAAATCCTCGCTACACCATGTTTTCAATCAATTCCATGTATTGTAATAAATTATTCCATGACTGAAATATCTACAACACCCTGAGTAGAAATTTACTTTCTCCCTGAGTAAAAATTTAATTCGAATCCGGAATGCTGAGACGTGGATAAAAGTTTGCGCAATTTCTAATGCTAATATGGGAGTACAAAAAAAAAGCCACCAGAAGTCAGCATGGCGCTCGAATTGCCTTTGCATCGGTATACATTACACCTGTATATAGGCAGAATATATACAGGTATGCTTTATACCAGTCCAAAGGCTAACTAAATGCCATCCTGCTCTCTGGTGACCAATTTTTTGATACTCCCTCATTGTATGTAAATTGCTGACTTCAGGTAACTATGTAAGATTCAGATATGATTTTAAAGTAGCACCTTTTCAATTTTCATTCATACATGAAATCAGCTAAAGTGCCAATGATCAACGTAAATTTACATACATAAGGTAGTGATTATTGTCAATGCCACTATTCTTTTAAAACTCTTACACATTGTGGTCAACCTTTGAAATTCACAGAGGAGGCTCTTGAATATAAATCCCAATAAATGTGAGGAGCTTAAGCTTATACCTAAGAAAGTCCTCAAGAAACAAAAAATATTATTTACAATGAAACAGTGTAAAAACATACAAATTTTATGTAACTAAACGGTTGATTTTGTTATTATAAATACGAATATTTTTTTTCACCTTATAAATTTATGATAGCACCTTTGCCGCTTAATTATGGGTTCTAAGATGAAAAAAAAGTTTTCGTAACTCGTTCGAATTGGCTTCGTTACGTAACATTTTGTTGCATTACACTACTATTTTTATTTATTAAAATCATTATTTCTACATCACGTAGTTCATTAATTGATTCGTACACATTGTATTCACCTTATTAGAACAACTCATTTTGTTATTTTCTTATTGCTTTACAAAAACTTTTATTGATGTTTTCTTTATTAATTTAACGGTCCAGCAGATGTAACCTCTTTTTGGTTTAATCATTTTAGAAGAATTAGTAATTTTATTGATCGTTTCTGTTCTTTCTTCCAACAATATTTCATCCTGATCGATGCTCTGAATGGCTTTACGATTACGTATAGAATCAATTTTAAACTCATTTATTATAAAAAAATGTACAAAGTTAATAACTATAAAAACGAAGTCAAAGTTTATTTATGTATATATATACACAGTACATCTATATATTCGAACGGACCTTGCACAAAACACAGTAAGTACATCTTAATCGGTTCGGAAACTGCGCACGTTTCCTGAGACCACCCTGATCAGCTTTCCGGGTTAAAATTAAATCAAATCACAGAAATATCTGATAATTTTCTACTAGTATCAACATAGTTAACGCAAGCTAGCTGATCTATTCAGTCAGGTGCACACAAACCATGCCGTATGTATTTTTAAATATTTTGTTCGCTCGTTCGTTCGTTTGTTCCTTTTTTTTTATTCATTCGTGCGGTCCATTTTTGTTCGTTTTTATACGAAGTATACCTGTATACACCACCCTAGTATTGCAGTCCAATAAAAACCAATAAAAAAAAAATTTTTATAAAACTGTGATGTGTGTTTGCACACGCAATTTCATATCCAATCCATAGAAAATCAAAGATTTATTTGTGTTTATGGGAAATAGTAGCTGTATACATAACAAGCGACTTTTATAGGAGTTCATGGGAAATATATCAGCATTTACTAAATACTAAAAGATTGTATTGGATTTTATTTGACTGGAAAAACAGACAGGGCACTAAATTATTACTTTTATAAGAGTCTACTAGAGAAGCCCAGTAAGAATTATATGTTATTTTGTATTTTACTTTTTTGTATGTTACTTTTTATGTAATGAATGTAATGAATTGTATGTTACTTTTTCAAACAACGCTTAATAACAGTACCTCCTTTGAAGTGTGGAAATCTGCTGAAAAAAAAAATTACAAAACTAGTACTTTACCAAAATATTGTTTTAAACCACCTGCTCACAGTTATCTTGATCAGGGCGTAAATTTACGTATGATTATCAATTAGCATTATCTTTTTGTTTTAAGTGACAGTTTAATACAGTAAGCAATTTAAATAGTCAATAATGTTTTGATGCATACCTTTTACTATAATTTGGTAGGTAGCATTGTTTATATCATACCTTTTTGTATTAAAATAAACCTTATACTTAATTTATATACATGTATATATATGTATATATATATATGTATACACATATTCATTAGTTTAGAAAAGATGTGACGCACAAGTAAATATTCATTACAAAACGTATACATCAAACATAAATAAATCCTGTAGTCACAAAAATTACGTAATTGTATTATATAAAAATTTTGCAAAAATTATGCCATAAGTGAGAATTGAATCCCAAGAATTTCGAGGCAAAAGTAATCGCTTAGCGACCTCTGGCCAGCTATTAATAGTAATAAGAAACATGTTTATAACGAAGCTTCAAGTGTCCCGTATGATAGCATATAGCTATGCGTGCGTGCGTCTCGCTGGACTGGGCGTAAAAGGTAGGGGAATAGAGAAGTAAAGTAACATAAGAGGGAGAAAAAGGCAAGGAAGTAGATGAGAGATTAGCTAAAGGACGCGGGAGTTCAGAAAAAATTCTTAAAATTTCAAAATAAGAAAAATTGGCTGTTTTTAGCGCTCAAAAACTGTACAAAAATGTCAACTTATTAATATAGAAAAAATTTTTTTAAATACTTTGATACACAATCAACAACGTCCTGGGAATATATTTGTAGCGCCGCAGGCCTCTGTGCCGAAGAGCCAAAACCGGCGGAAGCAGCAGCTCACCCCGCGCGAGATTTTTGCGGCAGCAAAATTATCCTTGTTCTTAAATCTAAACCCTTGTTTTTTTGATTTTAAGAAAGTCGTTTCCGCGCGCACCAGCGTTCGTACTTTACCACGTATATATCCATATATATGATTATGCTTGCAGTTGCGCGTTGAAGGCCAGTTATACTGTTATAGTAAATTACGATGCAACTTGGTTGGATAAAAAAGTATTATGCTTATATTTTTTTGTCAGTTTCACTTTGGTATTCGAGAGTATTAGGCTATATAAAGTTCGTAACCGTTCTATGAATGATAGATTTCAGTATCAAAAAACAGTGTACAGTTTCAATTTTATTATTTGGATCAGTTTGTCCAGCAGTTTTAAGTAATGATCACATAAAATGTCTAAGATTATTCTATTGAAAAGAAAGTGTTTAAACGATAATTGTTCTGTATTGTTTGTGATTAAAAAAAAACAAGAATACCATGCAAAAATCAAGAGCAGATACGTATCGAACGTTAAAACGTGCATGTGTACGTTAAAAAGACAACGTTAGTCAACGATGTACAGATTTGTATGACGAAATCTTGACAAATAACGATTTTCATGGCATCGAACGTGCCATACGTCTAACAAAAGTGAAGAAAAAATTAGATAAATCGAAATTAGCAACTCATGAAAATAAAATCGGACCGACGTTTTTCAAGATACTTAAAGCCATGTTAAATCCGAGGTTAAATCACCATTATCGAATCGTCCAAAGGTAATGCGTTCTGTAATGTTAAACTGTGATAATAGTATGTGTTTAATTGATGAAAAGTGTAGTAAAGATGAAGATTGTAAAACTTCTGTGATATTAGAACCTAAAGCTGCAGAAAATTTTTTTAATGTTGCTCGTTTAAAAAAGGATAAAGTTTTTTACAAAAATTNAAGTAAACTAATACCTATATTTTTCTGTTGACAATTTTCAGAGGTATTGATTTTGTTCAGATTTTTTTCCAATATTAGTATGCTGAAAATTAATTATTGAAAATATATATCATTTTCTACAAAGTTGATTTTTTTACATTGGGTAGGATAGATTAATACAGATTGCATTGAGGTTAGGTTTCAGATTATGTCTATTTACCAGGTAACAATGCTCTCATTCACTTAACTACTAATCCTAAGAATATATTTGAGTTTAATTTTACTATCAAAGATTAGACTGATGACACTCGCACGATTACTACAGTAAAAAGCATGAAATCGCAGTCGTTAAAAATAGAATTTGGTCTTATCAAGTACTTGTCCCACTACTACTAAGTTTTAAAAAAAAAGGATGCAGTAGTGGGACAGCTATGATAAGCCTCGTCCCACTTCTACATGGTGTTTGCAGAAAATAAGGGTGTACTAGGACAGGCTATATTTTATGACGTAGTAATTATTTTTAAGATCTAATTAATAAAACTTGTTTTTTAGTGTTATATCAATACATATAAATAGTTTGAACGTAAGAAAAAAATTTTATTTTCGGTGTATCATCTTTATAGTCAACTGGAGTATCACATCTAAATTGGGCGAAATACCTCGTTTAAGACGTATGCATCAAACGAGTGCTTGGACAGCTTGATAAAATATTTTTTTCATTCTCCCTTGAACGTTTACCATAATCAATTTTGGGAGTCTTATCAAGCTAAGAGATGAAGGAATATTAGGAAATTTTTTTAAGGATATTTTTTGACAAATGTATTTACCAGTTGTGATTTTCTCCTCCTGTCCCACTATACCCTGCAATTTCTGCGTCATCCAACTATACCCCATTTTATCTTAATAGTCTCACACAAAAAATGTGACAACGTCGCATATTCGCACGCGAATTCGAACTTACGTTAGAATTAGTGCGTACGAAGATTGCACTTGAAGTAATGAAGATTAATTAGAAATTATGAAACCTTATCTTTTTTCAAATAAAGTATGCAACATTTTCACAAGAAAACTACAAAAAAAAATTATTATTACGTAAATTTGGTGTTATTTGTGATTACAATTAAAAAATGTCTGTGCAAGGGAACAATCATAAGCTTTAATACATTTTATACAACGTATTAACGTAAATAATTTTGAAGAAATAAATTAATAAATATTTCTGACGAAAGTTTTCTTAATTATTACTCGCTTTTCCTAAAAAGTTAGTAACTTTCTTTACGACAGATAGACAGATATCATAGTTTTTCTAACTTTCGTTCGTTAAAGAAACAGTTTTTTGCTGACATTTTTATTTTTTCAGCTGGAAATTTTATTTTCCGGAGTCACACACATTAAAAAAAATAATTTTAATAAAACACGATCGATGTCCTCAGACAACACCAATATCGGGTTACGTTGCAGTTTTAGACGCGGTCACACAATAACGAAGGTGCGACGTTGCCGTCGTTTGAATACGTTAACTCCACTCGTATCATTAACGAGAATTTCGATCGCTACAGTTGGCACTACTTCCAATGCTCTAATACAGAAAGTAGTGTAACTACAGCTTAAAAAAAAAAAAAACTCATGCGGTATAAACTTATATTAAAATACTATCGTGGTTATAGTATGGCTACCGGCGAAGTGTTAGATAATTTTTACTTAAAACATTTACTTTGAAAGAAAAAAAACTACTTTCATAAGTAATATTCTAGGACATAGTAAATACATGTTTATTTGTACATAGGTTTGAAGTACGAAAAATAAATACAACGCACCGAGCAGGTTGTTTAGAGAAGTAAAAGATACTATTAAATAAAAATGTTCACAAGTAAAATTATGTGAACAAACGTTCTCATGTATTTGTTAGCTCTTGTGTATGGATGTAACATAATATGTGTTACTTTTTCAAACAACGCTTAATAACAGTACCTCCTTTGAAGTGTGGAAATCTGCTGAAAAAAAAAATTACAAAACTAGTACTTTACCAAAATATTGTTTTAAACCACCTGCTCACAGTTATCTTGATCAGGGCGTAAATTTACGTATGATTATCAATTAGCATTATCTTTTTGTTTTAAGTGACAGTTTAATACAGTAAGCAATTTAAATAGTCAATAATGTTTTGATGCATACCTTTTACTATAATTTGGTAGGTAGCATTGTTTATATCATACCTTTTTGTATTAAAATAAACCTTATACTTAATTTATATACATGTATATATATGTATATATATATATGTATACACATATTCATTAGTTTAGAAAAGATGTGACGCACAAGTAAATATTCATTACAAAACGTATACATCAAACATAAATAAATCCTGTAGTCACAAAAATTACGTAATTGTATTATATAAAAATTTTGCAAAAATTATGCCATAAGTGAGAATTGAATCCCAAGAATTTCGAGGCAAAAGTAATCGCTTAGCGACCTCTGGCCAGCTATTAATAGTAATAAGAAACATGTTTATAACGAAGCTTCAAGTGTCCCGTATGATAGCATATAGCTATGCGTGCGTGCGTCTCGCTGGACTGGGCGTAAAAGGTAGGGGAATAGAGAAGTAAAGTAACATAAGAGGGAGAAAAAGGCAAGGAAGTAGATGAGAGATTAGCTAAAGGACGCGGGAGTTCAGAAAAAATTCTTAAAATTTCAAAATAAGAAAAATTGGCTGTTTTTAGCGCTCAAAAACTGTACAAAAATGTCAACTTATTAATATAGAAAAAATTTTTTTAAATACTTTGATACACAATCAACAACGTCCTGGGAATATATTTGTAGCGCCGCAGGCCTCTGTGCCGAAGAGCCAAAACCGGCGGAAGCAGCAGCTCACCCCGCGCGAGATTTTTGCGGCAGCAAAATTATCCTTGTTCTTAAATCTAAACCCTTGTTTTTTTGATTTTAAGAAAGTCGTTTCCGCGCGCACCAGCGTTCGTACTTTACCACGTATATATCCATATATATGATTATGCTTGCAGTTGCGCGTTGAAGGCCAGTTATACTGTTATAGTAAATTACGATGCAACTTGGTTGGATAAAAAAGTATTATGCTTATATTTTTTTGTCAGTTTCACTTTGGTATTCGAGAGTATTAGGCTATATAAAGTTCGTAACCGTTCTATGAATGATAGATTTCAGTATCAAAAAACAGTGTACAGTTTCAATTTTATTATTTGGATCAGTTTGTCCAGCAGTTTTAAGTAATGATCACATAAAATGTCTAAGATTATTCTATTGAAAAGAAAGTGTTTAAACGATAATTGTTCTGTATTGTTTGTGATTAAAAAAAAACAAGAATACCATGCAAAAATCAAGAGCAGATACGTATCGAACGTTAAAACGTGCATGTGTACGTTAAAAAGACAACGTTAGTCAACGATGTACAGATTTGTATGACGAAATCTTGACAAATAACGATTTTCATGGCATCGAACGTGCCATACGTCTAACAAAAGTGAAGAAAAAATTAGATAAATCGAAATTAGCAACTCATGAAAATAAAATCGGACCGACGTTTTTCAAGATACTTAAAGCCATGTTAAATCCGAGGTTAAATCACCATTATCGAATCGTCCAAAGGTAATGCGTTCTGTAATGTTAAACTGTGATAATAGTATGTGTTTAATTGATGAAAAGTGTAGTAAAGATGAAGATTGTAAAACTTCTGTGATATTAGAACCTAAAGCTGCAGAAAATTTTTTTAATGTTGCTCGTTTAAAAAAGGATAAAGTTTTTTACAAAAATTTGCTCATGTGAAATTTCTGAAAATCTTGTAGCTCGTGGATTTTGACACCATGATAAGTGTTTGAAAAGTTATTTGTATATTCCAAAGGAATCCCAAAAAAACTGGAAGACCTCTCTATTGTGCTCCTCAAAAAATAATGAAAAATATTAACATTCGTGATTCAGCTTTCGAACTAAGTTTTCTGACAGACAGTGTCAATAAATTTTTGGATGCTGTGTATTTTATTGACAACAGAAGAATGAGAAATTTTTTGATACAAGAGTACGAAGAAAAGGTTATGTTTTTTCATTCTCAAGGTAATTCAAGTTCAGCAACAGTATTTTTTGTCGAAGTACCACTTGAACAAGTTATATTGAAACTGAAAGAGTTAAATAGTCCTAATAATAAACTTCGTAAATGTGCCAATATTAAAAAAAAAGGAATTAATTTGATAGACATGAGTATTAGTAGTTACGTATGTGATAATATCGCTTCAGATCATTTTTTACAAAATTTCGAGCTACTACCGAATTGGAGTTTTTTTTTGCAACACTTACTTAACAACAACAAAAAATTAAGGGATAATAAATTACGGAAAGCTAAATTTTTACTAATGGACGTAATTTATATTGCCAAAGGTTTGCTTACTCCCAAGCACATCACTCTTGCTGAAACGATACACTATTTAACTCGCTCAAAGCGTATCATTCAAATTTTATCTAAATTAGGACATGGCATGAATTAAAAACAATTACTAGAGTTGGATGATCTGTTGATAAAAAAAATCTTTTCGAGCACAAACAATGATGTAGTCATAACTCCTAACAATATTGTAGAAAACGGTTCATTATTTTTACACTGTACGATCGACAATAGTGATTTTCCAGGAGAAACTCAAGTGTAAAAAACACAACACACGTGACGTCAATGGTATTTCATCTAGAATATTCAACTGACTTTCAACCTGATGTGCATATTACATCGAAGGAAAGTATTAAAAATATTACAATTAATTTTTCATCACTTCGACATCAAAATTTGTTTAATTACAAATAAAAAACCAAAAATCTTGAATCTCGCAAACATCAATAAAATTGTCTTTTAAATACAGTGAATCACCACCACACAGAACTAATTTGGATTTTAAACAAGTATAAAAAAAATGATAGCAATACTTTAAGTCGTGATGACGATGTTATTCTTCCAAATTGGAGTCCTTTTCATCAAATGCTAATAGTGCTTTCACAATGGTGGATCTTCAAATAATTAAAAAATAATCTTAGGAGCTCAACAAGTCTACAATCTTAAGATGGACAAATATGTAACCATTTACTGTGTCTCATAAAAGTAATCGTTGTGAGAACGATATATTTAAAAAAATTATTCTCTGTTCGTACTGGTGAAACTCATATTACTAATGTACTGAGCCGTGAAGTCTGTTAATGAAAATAAAGTTCGAATTGGCTCCTCACTATAAACCCACAAGAAGAGTCAATATACTGCAACACAGTTTTTAATTGGCTGTGGAGGTTCTTGACTAATAATGGACTATCGCTTACCTGTGTATCAGACGCCCCACACTCTCTATCTATTCCGTGACTTGCACAGATATTTACTATTTTCACAAAATATCATATAAAAACCCATGGTAATGTCCAAGTACCTGAATATCTTTGGCAAGATTATGATTTCATTGATCTGCTCCACAGTTAAGAACTGCAGTATCTTTGCTGAGATATCATACAACTTATGGCGTCAATTTTACGGTCCTCTACGAGGGGCTGAGTTACAAAATCAATTTTCAAGTTATTTTTTTTCAACAATTTTGGTAATGACGGAATCTACAATTTTGGAAAGAGACTCTTTGCACCTTCATGAATCATCCTTCAAAATATCATTCAATACTTCAGTGTTTTGATTTAGTGAGGAGCCACCTTAAGTGTATAATGCTACTGTCAAACTCGTTGTAGGTTAATACTTCTCCTGGCTTAACAAGTAGCACTGTATACATCATCGTATTACTTGTTCTTTTTCTAACTTTTATTTTGCCACGAAAATAAAATGCATAGATTTGCATAAAAATAAATCAGATTATGGACTTTTTGTTTGGTGTTCTATCTAGTCATATTGATTGTCAATATACCTAGAGATAACATTCAAGTGGTTGTATAGTTGGACGATTTCAAAGCATTTGCAATAAAATATGATAATATTATTTAGCAATATATTAAATCTTTCGCCTCTGACAAACAATAATCTTCGAGTTATAAGAGCTAAGAACATGCGTGTGGAATTTCCGCTATAAAGATATTTTCATTGTTAATGTAAGAAACGATTAAGATCTCTATCAATACTGTTATCCCTTTAATTTGATCGTACTCACGTATGAATGGTAAATTAAAAAGTATACATTGTAGTCAATGTTTTTTTTTTTTTTTCTTGATATTTTCTTTTTCAATTTAATATATTCATTTGTACTGCAGTACATTCGGTGTTACCAAACAGTTGTACTCAGAAGCCTTTATATTAATGTGTGCTAAAAGTAATGCTTATGAGCACTCCGTGGTATTTCATTGCATAGATGTAGATACTGTAGTATATTTGATTAAGAATTCACCATGCTACCTAGGGGTTCGTATAAGTAAAAAAACTCCTAGGTAGCGTGGTAAATTTGAAGGTGAATGTCCACCTATAAACTACGATAATACTTTTTATTTTACTCTAGTTTAGTATACAAATCGCTTACATACGCAGATTAAATTTCATTAATCCATTACACGAAAATCAAATAAACTTGTATACTTCGACTCGTGTAGTTTCCCAAATTTTTCCATTTACTGATAAGTGTAGGCATTTAATGCAATATATACCTTTTAATCCGACGGATTATATTCATATAACTACCATGTTTGACACCTTCAGGCCTATTCATAAGTATTTTGATACCAGAGACGTTTATTATTGTTTATAACTCTCCTCTCCCTTTGTATCATCATAGTAATCCAAATTTAATACATACACTCCATGCACTCATTTAAGTATACAATAAAATTCTCTCTTTGCAAAGAGATCCCGAGAACGGCCCACTTTAACTCGCACGCATATAATAAGGTTAATACCTGATCTTACGTGATGTGTATCTGAAGTAAAATGCCTAATACGTAAAACTTGAGGCACTCTGATAGATAGCGTTAGTGCCTGTATGACATAATGTTTTAATTTTTCTTAAAACTGCACTGTACCGTAATATGTACCTAAGACAATTTAACCTTTAAAATTACTATGTTGTGTTTTTTGACGTGTAAAATCTGTTCTTGACCAAAACTTATGCAGGATATTCTGCGTGTTTTCGGCGATATATTTTCACCAAGATTATTATGCAGTGAAATCTTCTTTCAATATTTTTTGTTTAATAAGAAATAAAAGATAATAATATAAATAACAGAAATACAATTATTTAATAGCAAGATGTGATCTTATATCATAGATAAGTGACAAAATATTTTGTTGATTTTGGTCAAAGTTTATCTTGTAGTAAGTAACTAAGGGATAATTTGAACCACGATGTCAGAGTTCGACTGCACTTCAATCCTGGTCTTTATACAAATAAAGCAAATCATCATAACCACTGTCAGATTTCACAATAGCACCACAAAGTATTTATTCCATCAAGTCCAAAGTACATACCCTTGTATGTATTACCGTGCCTCTGTATTTGTTGTGGACCTCGAGCGCAACTTTAAAAATTGCATACAGATTATTGACGGCACATTGAATTGAGGATACAGAATCTACTGGTGTTGCGTGTATACTGACACGGTGATGTTCAAGCTCAATCATTATCACACGTAACATATAATCAAAAAGGCTGACAGCAATTGTTTTCAATTTTCTTATTCCTATACATTCAATGTCCGTTTAGTAATTATTATGTACTGATTTTTAAATGTATTTAGTTGTAATCCGTGCTAAAATGTCACTTAATTCATATTTGTAATGTTTGTCCATTTACTAGTGAGGCTCCACCCCGTGCACGCTTTGCGCACCCACCCCGACAATTGCTTGCAATTTATTATCAATATTGATTGCGTTCAAATAAATCTTATTCGTATCACAATTGAATTCGTCAAGACAAGACAATATTTGTTTGATTATTCTACCTGAAGTAAAGATGTCTTCCGGCACGCCATTGGTGACGTCACTAAAGACATTTTTAAAGACGTTTCAGGGATGTCTCAGACATGTTTTGGAGGATGTATTAGATGACGCCACGAAAGACCTTTTCCCTTTTAATAGGATATACTTTGGACTTGATGGAATAAATACTTTGTGGTGCTATTGTGAAATCTGACAGTGGTTATGATGATTTGCTTTATTTGTATAAAGACCAGGATTGAAGTGCAGTCGAACTCTGACATCGTGGTTCAAATTATCCCTTAGTTACTTACTACAAGATAAACTTTGACCAAAATCAACAAAATATTTTGTCACTTATCTATGATATAAGATCACATCTTGCTATTAAATAATTGTATTTCTGTTATTTATATTATTATCTTTTATTTCTTATTAAACAAAAAATATTGAAAGAAGATTTCACTGCATAATAATCTTGGTGAAAATATATCGCCGAAAACACGCAGAATATCCTGCATAAGTTTTGGTCAAGAACAGATTTTACACGTCAAAAAACACAACATAGTAATTTTAAAGGTTAAATTGTCTTAGGTACATATTACGGTACAGTGCAGTTTTAAGAAAAATTAAAACATTATGTCATACAGGCACTAACGCTATCTATCAGAGTGCCTCAAGTTTTACGTATTAGGCATTTTACTTCAGATACACATCACGTAAGATCAGGTATTAACCTTATTATATGCGTGCGAGTTAAAGTGGGCCGTTCTCGGGATCTCTTTGCAAAGAGAGAATTTTATTGTATACTTAAATGAGTGCATGGAGTGTATGTATTAAATTTGGATTACTATGATGATACAAAGGGAGAGGAGAGTTATAAACAATAATAAACGTCTCTGGTATCAAAATACTTATGAATAGGCCTGAAGGTGTCAAACATGGTAGTTATATGAATATAATCCGTCGGATTAAAAGGTATATATTGCATTAAATGCCTACACTTATCAGTAAATGGAAAAATTTGGGAAACTACACGAGTCGAAGTATACAAGTTTATTTGATTTTCGTGTAATGGATTAATGAAATTTAATCTGCGTATGTAAGCGATTTGTATACTAAACTAGAGTAAAATAAAAAGTATTATCGTAGTTTATAGGTGGACATTCACCTTCAAATTTACCACGCTACCTAGGAGTTTTTTTACTTATACGAACCCCTAGGTAGCATGGTGAATTCTTAATCAAATATACTACAGTATCTACATCTATGCAATGAAATACCACGGAGTGCTCATAAGCATTACTTTTAGCACACATTAATATAAAGGCTTCTGAGTACAACTGTTTGGTAACACCGAATGTACTGCAGTACAAATGAATATATTAAATTGAAAAAGAAAATATCAAGAAAAAAAAAAAAAAACATTGACTACAATGTATACTTTTTAATTTACCATTCATACGTGAGTACGATCAAATTAAAGGGATAACAGTATTGATAGAGATCTTAATCGTTTCTTACATTAACAATGAAAATATCTTTATAGCGGAAATTCCACACGCATGTTCTTAGCTCTTATAACTCGAAGATTATTGTTTGTCAGAGGCGAAAGATTTAATATATTGCTAAATAATATTATCATATTTTATTGCAAATGCTTTGAAATCGTCCAACTATACAACCACTTGAATGTTATCTCTAGATATATTGACAATCAATATGACTAGATAGAACACCAAACAAAAAGTCCATAATCTGATTTATTTTTATGCAAATCTATGCATTTTATTTTCGTGGCAAAATAAAAGTTAGAAAAAGAACAAGTAATACGATGATGTATACAGTGCTACTTGTTAAGCCAGGAGAAGTATTAACCTACAACGAGTTTGACAGTAGCATTATACACTTAAGGTGGCTCCTCACTAAATCAAAACACTGAAGTATTGAATGATATTTTGAAGGATGATTCATGAAGGTGCAAAGAGTCTCTTTCCAAAATTGTAGATTCCGTCATTACCAAAATTGTTGAAAAAAAATAACTTGAAAATTGATTTTGTAACTCAGCCCCTCGTAGAGGACCGTAAAATTGACGCCATAAGTTGTATGATATCTCAGCAAAGATACTGCAGTTCTTAACTGTGGAGCAGATCAATGAAATCATAATCTTGCCAAAGATATTCAGGTACTTGGACATTACCATGGGTTTTTATATGATATTTTGTGAAAATAGTAAATATCTGTGCAAGTCACGGAATAGATAGAGAGTGTGGGGCGTCTGATACACAGGTAAGCGATAGTCCATTATTAGTCAAGAACCTCCACAGCCAATTAAAAACTGTGTTGCAGTATATTGACTCTTCTTGTGGGTTTATAGTGAGGAGCCAATTCGAACTTTATTTTCATTAACAGACTTCACGGCTCAGTACATTAGTAATATGAGTTTCACCAGTACGAACAGAGAATAATTTTTTTAAATATATCGTTCTCACAACGATTACTTTTATGAGACACAGTAAATGGTTACATATTTGTCCATCTTAAGATTGTAGACTTGTTGAGCTCCTAAGATTATTTTTTAATTATTTGAAGATCCACCATTGTGAAAGCACTATTAGCATTTGATGAAAAGGACTCCAATTTGGAAGAATAACATCGTCATCACGACTTAAAGTATTGCTATCATTTTTTTTATACTTGTTTAAAATCCAAATTAGTTCTGTGTGGTGGTGATTCACTGTATTTAAAAGACAATTTTATTGATGTTTGCGAGATTCAAGATTTTTGGTTTTTTATTTGTAATTAAACAAATTTTGATGTCGAAGTGATGAAAAATTAATTGTAATATTTTTAATACTTTCCTTCGATGTAATATGCACATCAGGTTGAAAGTCAGTTGAATATTCTAGATGAAATACCATTGACGTCACGTGTGTTGTGTTTTTTACACTTGAGTTTCTCCTGGAAAATCACTATTGTCGATCGTACAGTGTAAAAATAATGAACCGTTTTCTACAATATTGTTAGGAGTTATGACTACATCATTGTTTGTGCTCGAAAAGATTTTTTTTATCAACAGATCATCCAACTCTAGTAATTGTTTTTAATTCATGCCATGTCCTAATTTAGATAAAATTTGAATGATACGCTTTGAGCGAGTTAAATAGTGTATCGTTTCAGCAAGAGTGATGTGCTTGGGAGTAAGCAAACCTTTGGCAATATAAATTACGTCCATTAGTAAAAATTTAGCTTTCCGTAATTTATTATCCCTTAATTTTTTGTTGTTGTTAAGTAAGTGTTGCAAAAAAAAACTCCAATTCGGTAGTAGCTCGAAATTTTGTAAAAAATGATCTGAAGCGATATTATCACATACGTAACTACTAATACTCATGTCTATCAAATTAATTCCTTTTTTTTTAATATTGGCACATTTACGAAGTTTATTATTAGGACTATTTAACTCTTTCAGTTTCAATATAACTTGTTCAAGTGGTACTTCGACAAAAAATACTGTTGCTGAACTTGAATTACCTTGAGAATGAAAAAACATAACCTTTTCTTCGTACTCTTGTATCAAAAAATTTCTCATTCTTCTGTTGTCAATAAAATACACAGCATCCAAAAATTTATTGACACTGTCTGTCAGAAAACTTAGTTCGAAAGCTGAATCACGAATGTTAATATTTTTCATTATTTTTTGAGGAGCACAATAGAGAGGTCTTCCAGTTTTTTTGGGATTCCTTTGGAATATACAAATAACTTTTCAAACACTTATCATGGTGTCAAAATCCACGAGCTACAAGATTTTCAGAAATTTCACATGAGCAAATTTTTGTAAAAAACTTTATCCTTTTTTAAACGAGCAACATTAAAAAAATTTTCTGCAGCTTTAGGTTCTAATATCACAGAAGTTTTACAATCTTCATCTTTACTACACTTTTCATCAATTAAACACATACTATTATCACAGTTTAACATTACAGAACGCATTACCTTTGGACGATTCGATAATGGTGATTTAACCTCGGATTTAACATGGCTTTAAGTATCTTGAAAAACGTCGGTCCGATTTTATTTTCATGAGTTGCTAATTTCGATTTATCTAATTTTTTCTTCACTTTTGTTAGACGTATGGCACGTTCGATGCCATGAAAATCGTTATTTGTCAAGATTTCGTCATACAAATCTGTACATCGTTGACTAACGTTGTCTTTTTAACGTACACATGCACGTTTTAACGTTCGATACGTATCTGCTCTTGATTTTTGCATGGTATTCTTGTTTTTTTTTAATCACAAACAATACAGAACAATTATCGTTTAAACACTTTCTTTTCAATAGAATAATCTTAGACATTTTATGTGATCATTACTTAAAACTGCTGGACAAACTGATCCAAATAATAAAATTGAAACTGTACACTGTTTTTTGATACTGAAATCTATCATTCATAGAACGGTTACGAACTTTATATAGCCTAATACTCTCGAATACCAAAGTGAAACTGACAAAAAAATATAAGCATAATACTTTTTTATCCAACCAAGTTGCATCGTAATTTACTATAACAGTATAACTGGCCTTCAACGCGCAACTGCAAGCATAATCATATATATGGATATATACGTGGTAAAGTACGAACGCTGGTGCGCGCGGAAACGACTTTCTTAAAATCAAAAAAACAAGGGTTTAGATTTAAGAACAAGGATAATTTTGCTGCCGCAAAAATCTCGCGCGGGGTGAGCTGCTGCTTCCGCCGGTTTTGGCTCTTCGGCACAGAGGCCTGCGGCGCTACAAATATATTCCCAGGACGTTGTTGATTGTGTATCAAAGTATTTAAAAAAATTTTTTCTATATTAATAAGTTGACATTTTTGTACAGTTTTTGAGCGCTAAAAACAGCCAATTTTTCTTATTTTGAAATTTTAAGAATTTTTTCTGAACTCCCGCGTCCTTTAGCTAATCTCTCATCTACTTCCTTGCCTTTTTCTCCCTCTTATGTTACTTTACTTCTCTATTCCCCTACCTTTTACGCCCAGTCCAGCGAGACGCACGCACGCATAGCTATATGCTATCATACGGGACACTTGAAGCTTCGTTATAAACATGTTTCTTATTACTATTAATAGCTGGCCAGAGGTCGCTAAGCGATTACTTTTGCCTCGAAATTCTTGGGATTCAATTCTCACTTATGGCATAATTTTTGCAAAATTTTTATATAATACAATTACGTAATTTTTGTGACTACAGGATTTATTTATGTTTGATGTATACGTTTTGTAATGAATATTTACTTGTGCGTCACATCTTTTCTAAACTAATGAATATGTGTATACATATATATATATACATATATATACATGTATATAAATTAAGTATAAGGTTTATTTTAATACAAAAAGGTATGATATAAACAATGCTACCTACCAAATTATAGTAAAAGGTATGCATCAAAACATTATTGACTATTTAAATTGCTTACTGTATTAAACTGTCACTTAAAACAAAAAGATAATGCTAATTGATAATCATACGTAAATTTACGCCCTGATCAAGATAACTGTGAGCAGGTGGTTTAAAACAATATTTTGGTAAAGTACTAGTTTTGTAATTTTTTTTTTCAGCAGATTTCCACACTTCAAAGGAGGTACTGTTATTAAGCGTTGTTTGAAAAAGTAACACATATTATGTTACATCC
>NW_019379981.1:304359-320994 GCF_000648655.2 Copidosoma floridanum
ATCAAATTATATTTGAATAACCTCCCCCTCGCTCCCCCCGCTCCACCTCAGCTCCCCCTTAGCTCCTCCTCAATTCCCCCTCGATTTACGTAGTTATTTGCTAGCTTTAACGTCATTTTTAATCAAATTACATTCGAGTGAGCTCCCCCCGGCTCCCCCTCCACCCCCTAATAGAATACTCATTTATCTAATGTTTTACCATCATACTTGTTATAAAATATACGCAATTTAGTACCTAAGTCATACCTCGTTTTTAGGGTTTTAAAAGTCACTGATCATAGGTCTCCCTCTGTCTGTTTGCTTCCCCTTACTCACTATGTGTCTCTGAAGTACCATTATTTGTTTAACTTAATTGAACTTTTACATTTCAGATCTCTTTCCGGTCCATGTCTACTTTACCCAAAATTTTATTAAGTAAAAGACAAAATTTTATTAAGGTATAATTAAATAGACAAACACAATTAAGCTTTTAAAACAATAATTAATTTTGTTAGCTTAATGTTGTGACATTTTATGTGTCGTTTTAACCCATCTGTTCTTTTAAAACCCTTTCCACATTTTTCACATACTTGTTTTTCATGGTTTTTTGAATTAACATACGTCTGTTTCAATGTGACGATCTTCAAAGTGACATATTTTTTAATAACTGAAAAATTTCTAGCTAAAAAATATTTTTAACTTCTGATTTATTCTTGGATGCAATTTTAATAAAAATTTTTTTTGGATTCTTACACCTTAATAAAGCAACGTATAATTGTCCGTAAGAAAATAAAGATTTTTTAATACATAATCCTAAAGAGTAAGAGCTCTCTTCTTCTGATTTGTTAATAAATATAGAACATGCTAATTCAAAGGAAAACTGTTTTCTATAGAAGACAAAAGGTAATGATAATAAGGTGCCAGAATTTAATGTTATTCTAGGAATACAAACTTTGCTTTTTTTTCTCCCATGATTATTTCTACTTCTATATTATACTTAAATAATTTAGTTATTTTTAATTTTGTGCCTCTACAGAGACCGTCTGATATACTTAAAGTTCTTATTAACACTACTATGGCATTTATTTTTAATTTTAATTTGTGTGGTGGAAGACCCTCTCTAATATTATTTCAAAATACTATTGGAAAATCAATATTTATATTAATTTAATTATGTTAAGTTAATCTTCTGCTGTTGTGAACTAATTTTCAGCCTGCATTGATAAATACACGAGTAATGTCGTTATTTTGTCTACTCAATCCGTTAGTGGGGGGTTGGCGCGCGGAGTGCGCAGAGGGGTGTTAGCCCCACTAGGATATATTTAAAGGTATATATAAGAAATCCCTATTAATTCATCGTTTTTAATATTTATTTACTCTGAAAAGTGATAATTCACCTCTTATAAATAAAAAATTGTTCTTACATATACAAATAACATTGTCATATTCTGTCCCACTACTACCACATACAGTGTCCTACTACTGCCGCAATCCTCAAAGACTATGTCCCACTACTGCCGATTTCACGACTTATTTGAAAAATTATTTAATTAAACGGATAATGATAAGCACAGTCAATAAATATTGTTTCCTCAAGTAAAGACCAATATTTTAAATTTAAAAAAAAATTAAGGTGAATTAGCATAGGTGGAACTTCAAAAATAAGAAATAAATATTTTTTGCTTATAAAAGTGTCCCACTTTACCCCATTTTACCTTACGTTACATAATCCGTTTACTTTCGATTAAAATATGTAATGAACGAGTGACCAGATCATGCCTAAACCTCGGGTATATATTTTTCATTGATTTATGTTGAACATATTCATTCTTTAACTAATTCTCAAAAGTAGAAGTGTGCTGGTCATCATTGACGGTCTGTATAAAGTCTTAAGACGGTCAACACAATACCTATATACATTTTAGACGCCATGATAATTTTTTTGCAGCAGCACTGCACGTGGCAAAGCTTGAGGTTAAACATTCTCATATAAAGAACAAAAATACCAGCTGATTTTTGTCCCGTTATTCAGCCGCCGTGAATACCATTATAAAAAACTGCTATACGGATGATTAGTTAAATAGTCTTAAAACATTAGAAGAAGCAATGGAGCGCGTTTCTCAAGAAACAGAAAGGAATACACATGCTAATTGGGAGATGCACGAATGGGCTAGCAACTGTCTCCCATTCTATCACATTGGCTCATGGCTAAAAATTCAATAAAATTATTAACTCCAGATAAAAATAATGAAGTAATAAAATTTTAGGACTTCATTAGCTTAATTTATCCCTATTCAGTTTTAAATCAAACATTCACAAAATTTCACCAGATCTTCTTTCAGGTAATAACATCCTGACAAAATGCGAATTCTTGAGCGTAATCATGTCTGTTTTTGATCCGTTAGGTTTAATTGCACTTATCACAATCCGCTCTCAAATTTTAGTGCAAAACATATGGACTAGTGAAACCCGTTGGGACAAAAAATTACGCGAAACACAATTTGCCGAATGAAAAAATTGGCTATGCGATTTAAGTACAGTCAGTTCCATTCACATAAATCGTGAGTATCAATTAAAAAATTTTGAACAAGACTCAGCCAAGTTACATGTATACATTTTGTAATACGAGTAAATAGGCTTATGCTACAATTGCTTTCTGGAGATTTTCTTTCCCTGATACCAAGCTTCTGGTCTCAATAATTATGTCTAATAATCGTGCAACTCATTTAAAAGCATTCGTTCTACTCATTTGTAAATCATATATAATTCTCGGTAGGGGGCTGATCCTACGCATAACAACTCTACACGTCACACACATAACAGTTCAACACACCGTTATCTCAACTCAATATAACTTAACATTATAATTTTGATTTGCGTCTAGACACAAATGAGGTATGCACAAGTAAAGAAACACAGTTGTGTTGAAAAATCTTGTGCAGAATATAATGTATGTTATTGTTTCGTATTTGTACAATCTGACTAATATATAAAGAAAAGTCGCTAAAACCGTTGTAATCACTAACCGTGAAAACTACTGAATTGATTTTGTTGAAATTTTGCTTACTGATTCTTGATAATTCCGAGATGGTTTTCGCATAGTTTTTTTCTTGAAAAAGTTGATAACAAGAGTGATAAACAACCTCAAAGTTTTGCTAAAATAAGTAAGCTTTGCGCTTTAGTTCAGTAGGATCCGCTAGGTGGCGTCAAGGTAAAATTGAAGCCACCCACAATCAAAGGTAGTGATGAGTGGTTATAACATGCCCCATCGATTTGTCAATTGTCGTAGTCGATTATCAGCAGTACACCAAGCATAGAGTTATTAGTCGTGCAGCTGGGCATTCTGGCTACTGATGACACTCTTCTTTCATGGGTAAGCAGAATTAATTGGTTTTTACCCCAGACTGCCAAGATAACCGAGTGTCACGGTAAAATAGGCGGTCAAAACGTCAACGTCCCCGGTGGAACACCAGGAGACCGGTACAGAAAGAGCACAACCTGCTCTAACACTTCAGAGCTTTGTGGCCGTTCAACCGTACAGCCAGGTTGCCGTCAGAGAATTTTCTACTTCAAATGCAAGCTCACGGAAGACAGCCCTGAAGAGTACCCTGAGAGTAGTAGTGAAAAATGTTGTGCAGAGTACGTTGTATTTTTTTGTTTGGTATTTGTACAATAATAAATATGTCTACACCAATGCAGACATAAACATAACTCTGCACAAACGTGTTACCAGCCGTGTAGAGAATACAACATATTTTAAGCACAATTGTGTTGAAAATCCTTGTGCAAAGTACATTGTATAATTTTTTTTTGGTATTCATACAATATCAAATATGTCTACACCAGTGCAGACTCAAAGCATAATTCTGAACAAACTGAGAGAGAGAGCGAATTAAATTGAATTCGATTGAAACACAGTTGATTGATGCCAAGGATAAAATATCAGAATGGCAAAAGCATATACATTTAACAGTAGAGTTTTACATTACAAAATCCCTTAAATGATTAAATTTAGGTTAGCAGTAAATGAATAAATATAATATCAAACTTCTTAATTAATATTCAAAGTTTCCCAAGAGAGAGAGAGAGAGAGAGAGAGAGAGAGAATTCCCATAATATTACACGAAAAAAAAATTACGTAAAAAACAGATTTTATACAAGATACAACAATATTTCTAAATAATTTGGAAGGATTAAAATATATACCGGTACTGATTTGGTACTAATAGTATAAATTGAATTGGTTCATAACGTTTATAGGTATATAAAATTCTAAGCAGGATAAATAATACTATGCCTGGTACGAGTTTTCTTGTATTATTATAAAATTTGATCTGACATCAGAGTAATCCTCAACTTGGGAATTTTAAAGGTTATATGTTACCAAAGTGTCTTTTAAAGAAGTTTTCTGCAAAACAAACTGTCAATAGTACAAAAATGAGATGATTTGCATTAAAGTACTTTTTCGCCGGTGGATTCACAGTGCAGCACCAGGACTTTGAGCAGCACCAGCTCTGTTGTCAACCTTAAAATCCATTAAGTTTATGCATAAACTTAACGTCTCTAGAGATTGTAGGTCGGGAAAACATGCAATTTCCGTAGTTTTGCGGTTATATGTATTTCCCGTCGTGCAACCAACTAGGTTTTGAAGTTCTAGAGCTTTGAGATTATGTGTAATGAAGGTCAAGTACTGTCGTATATTGATTGACCTACGAGATTTTTATTAAATTAGATGTATTAGATTATAAGTGCTCGACAATGATCCAGTTACATTTTTTGGGGACATAGCACGCGTAGGAAGGAATTCATGGACATTTTACTCCTGGCAGCTTAACACGTAATCAAACGAAAGACGGTGGCTTATCTAGTATTTCAAAAAACTGACCTAGAAGATAATGATAAAAATTAATAGAGAAGAAGCTAATAACATTAATTACATTTTTATCACTTCAAAATATTTTACAGGTGCCTGTGAGATTTTTTGTTAGTGATTAAATGAAAAAGATTAGGAGTACGAATATCACATATGTATATGCAATATACATAGGCATACTAACGCATTGCTAATGCGATGATGTACTCATTTTATTAGTGTGGTATTGATATTTATTAGTATACTATCGATAGTAGACGTACGAACGTCTATAAGGTGAAGTAAAGTAAGGTAAAGTACCCAGTAGTTGGACACTTTTGACAGTCGAAATATTCTTTGCTGATTCATAAAAAACTAACAAAAAATGATGTTCCAAAAAACATTGCATTAATTATTTTAAATTTTTTTTTATGTATTAGAAAAAAAAAGTATCAGGTTAATAAACAAAGAAAAAATTAACATGAAAAAAAAATCATCAAGACCCAGTATCTGGATACTAGTGTCCAGGTACTAGGACCAACATGAGACTTGGGACCAGTAGTTGGATACCCCATATTAATTAAATGAAAAGGAGGTTAGGGTGGACGTAACTTCAAAATGCTTTCTTACATCTTCCAACTACTCAATGATTATAATCTTTTTCACTACATGGTATAGTTTCTGGTCATCATTCAACTTTATTTTAGTTTTCAACAGTAACATTAACATGTTATATTCAGTAATAATCAATAATTTTAAGTGTTTTTTACTGTCCAAGTACCAGGTATAAGAAAAATCTTATGTTATCGAATGGAAGCTATTTTTGGACAGAGTTATTTAAATTTTTTGATGTGTTTAACTCTGATAAACTCAATAAAAATTATAATAATATACATTTTGCAAGGTAACTTTAGTTAGAAAAGAACTTGAAAATCTATGCCTCACTATAAATTAAAATTTTTAGCGATTTTTTCCGTGTCCAAGTACTGAGTATAGGAACACTCCTATATTAATAGGATCTATTTTTGGACAGCAATCTTACATACTTCGCATTTAAAACATATTTTTTTATGTAAAAACGAAAAAGTTTTGAAGATAAATTTTTTCATCAGGCATTATTATGCATTAATGGATTATAAATAAATTTTTTTTTCCTATTTAAAAACGTCTTCTATTCGAAAATGTTAATTATATTGGACTGTCCAACTACTGGTGCTATTTTCATTTCTGTCCGACTACTGGGTACTTTACCTTATGCCCTAAGCCGTTCATTCACATGCAGGTACTTTTGTAAAATATCTGCTACAGAAGGTGCAGCCTCTGCATTGGCTCGGAGCAAATATCGTAAAACATGATAGTACTCGATAGTTACTCGACTTTTGTGCTTAAAACTCAGAAAATTTTATGTTAATACGTATCCGAACTACATAAAAAAGTAGGCTTTCCCAATTTTAACTAACTTACCTGGTGAGCTCAAGTCCCGGGGGAATGTTAAGTTAGTTTTACTTGGAGAATAAAAAGTGTAAGGCTAGTGGTTATACTAACTAGTTTGTTCTAACAGTTGAATTGATTCTGTAATTACATTGATACATTAATTTGGTTATTAATATAGGTAAGTTAATTATTTAAAGCTTAGCTAAATAAAAATATCTAATGAGCCTGTGATAAAAAAACTTTATTGAACCATTTGCAAATTTAAAAATTTTTGACAGAACTGAACTCTCTGCACAATGGACATTTTATCTCACTACCACATCGGACTGCAACAAATGTTTTATAAGTCATCAGACATTTGCGACAGATGCACACGTGATTACATGCTTTAAGTATGTAATTCGGCATTGTGCCTTTATACACTGAGCATAGAACTGCCTCAGTTTGTTATTTCAAGTTGCTCAACTCTTCTCTTAGATAGACCAACTCTTTTTCTTGATTCTTCAAAGTTTGGGCTAAAAAAATATGGAATGTTAAGAAACGTCATTTAATATATCTTTTATACCGCGCATCGTTGCATCAACGATGAAAAGTAATTTTATGTACACACATTGCAACGTTCTAGAATTTATTTGAGCTCACAATGTGCCAAAGACATTGAGAATATTTTAAACAGTTTTTCAACGCTGATGTGACCTTGGCATTACCCGATTTTGTATGATTTGTAATTCTAGAAACATTTTTCAACATTGATGCGTTGTTACGAAATAGTCAACATTATAATATCACGGTAAATGGAACGTAACAGTTGGCATAGTTTGACTGTTAGTATACATTATGCATGTAAATCATGTTTTAAAAAATTTAACCGTACAAGTATTTATCATTTTTTAAAACAAGTATGCATTATTCATGCAATTTGAGCTTTCTGTACGGCTTTAATTTAATGATTATAACTTTCAAAATCAATTTCCTTGTTTTTCGTAAGACTAATTTTACTAACCAAATACATATTCAGTACAATATTGTTTATTTCAAATTTTGTACTGAACATAAAAGTCAAGATACCAGATTCAATTTATGCTTTTGACGCGTGCGTACAGAGTTATAGGGAAAATTTTTTGTCATCAATATTATATTTGGAATTACAAAATGAAAATTTTTTTACTAACATTTTATACAACTTATTACCATTTTATTACCAAGTTTATTGAGAAGCTGCAAATGTACATTAACAACTAAAAATTAGATTCCGAAATCCAGGTGAAATTTATAGTTTTTGCACCCACATTTTTTTTACTTCCGTAATTTTGTTAGACTACAAATTTGGGATTGTATGTTTGCCTTTAATCAAACTTTACTTTCGTCTTATAAAAAACAATTAAATCGTATGAAATGCGAATTATTTTTCAGAAGTTTAACTTTAATGTATGGTATGGAAAAGAAAAATGTATCAATCTAATACATTTTTTTTTTTTATTAACTTTATTGAACAACAAACAATAAATGATTTTTTAAATGGATATACATAAGATCAAATTATTAATAATAAATATTTTTGTGAACAGTCAACATGCTCCTATTACTGACACCATGCACGTATTACTGGCCCCCCAATACTATCTAAATTTGAATTACTGGCCGTGTAATACTGGCATATTTGAAGAGAATATTAGCAGTGTATGTCAAAAAATATAATTTTTAACCCTTATCACGTAAAATCACAATAAAATCTACCTAATCTAATAAAATCTATGATAATTGAAAAAAAATAATAAGATTGAGCTATCAATGTGTTTTAATTTTGTTTGCAATTCGCTTATTTGGTTCTACAAATCTTTTCGTAGTTTTATCTTCTCTAAAATTTCTTCTTGGAATATATTTTTTTGTTTAATTTCATTAATTTATTTGGCATGCAACAAGTTTAGCCTTTTCTTTTTCGATTCTAGTTTGTTGTTTTATAAAATTTTTTTCTTGCTTGATTAATTTGTCGTTTTCTCTTTTTTTTGTAACATTTTTGTTTTCTCTGGTCTCATTTTTTTTCTGCTGCTGTTTCCAATTTAACAAATTTATTTTTTTTTTCTTTACTGATTTTTTGCCACAGAGGACCTGATATAACTGATGGAGTTTCAGTTATACTCTTCTTTTTGTTTACTGATTGAAAAATATCTTCAGAAGGCCAAGACAAATACTGAGCAAGAGGCTTTAGTGGTTGATGACTTTGTTAGGTTAGATTGCTGTACCTTACTGAATCACTGTCAGTAATTCAACAGTAGCGACAAATATTGTACCAAATACTGGCATCAAAATTTAAAGAAGAAAAAACATTCAAAATTATTTTTCATTGCATTTATTGAAAAATTGAGGTTTTTTTTAAATTCAATAAATTGTTTCTTGTGTGATTTTGCCATATTTATGATTAAAATTACCATTGAAAGCAAGTCGCTTTTTGCTGTAAAATTTAATTTTTTGAGAGAGAATCACACGCCCGTCTATGTTATCATTGGTAAAATAATTCAAATTTATGTTTCGTACTAATACGCGATTGAATAGTATTTGTGCAGTTATCTACTTTATGAAAAAAATTGTTTTGTATATTCATCATTATAAAATAATTTTGTATGTATTTATTTCTATTGACTGCCAGTAATTGGAGCAGTGCCAGTAATACCCACAGTTACCCTGTATAAATGTATCAAAATGAGTACATCGTAAAATGCTTGCAATATTCTACAGTTTACTCTTGGGGATGTCTATTTATCACTACGTATTTATCAATTTTTAATGCCGCACACAGTTAGGGATATCAGCTAACTTTAATATACTTTATTTGTTAAGTAATCTGACAAAAATACATGAAATGAGAAACAGATTTAGACAATTGAAAAAAAGCTTCTCAATTTTTCCTAAGTATAAGTTACGCTACAAATTTCAAAGAAACGTTTGCTACAGGAACACTCGAAGGAAACATTATCTTGTTTTCTAAAATTCTGTGAAATAAAATTCTTACGAAGTATACTCAACAGTGTCTAAAAATCTTTAACAATATTAAAACGGAATGAAACAGAATATTTCGAACAATATTAATTTGTCCTTTCTATTTTATGCCCCCAAAACAGGTTTCAACATACAAGATACAAAAAAAGAAATTTAACTGCAAGTTAACTCAAACTACCTTTTACTAATTTTGTAAAGTTCTTTAAAGAATTTAAACTACAATATCCACCCATTTATAGTTTATGACTATACGAGAAAAAAATCTAACCCAAAAAAAATTTAAAGGAGTTTCTTGTCGATCACAACTTCGAGTAACATTAATAATATCTCTTAATATGTTCACCAGTAAACCTGAATGTCTCACGAACTGGATGAAATTTTAAGAGGTTGTTATAGAAGTCCCAATGTACCTACACTCAAAATTTTAGACCCGCTTAGCGTGGAAAATTTGGCGTCAAAGCTTTACAAAAATTATACTTACAAGCCGGTTGACATACGAATAGTAATCGATTTTTTACCAAACCAGATCAATATAACCATAAAAACGCCCACGATAGTAAAATAAAAATGACAGATTTATTGCTAAGATCACGAGCTTTCTCTTCGTACTTAAAAAGTTAGGGCTTAGCGTGGATTTTACTGAGATATTTAACGGAGAAGTGGATTATTTGTTGATTTTGACGTCTTTTTACCTGTATGGTTATGTAGCACTTCATATGTTACGTTTCTTGCGCATGGACACAACCAGAGCGCAACACGTCGATGTTTGTATTGTACGTACATGTGTTGAGTTGCTACTACTGTGAACAAACCCACTGGCAAACCCCCTTAAGTCGTTGAATGGCGTAGATAATATATATTTTTATTCAAGGCAAGACTACGTTAATATGCATGACTGTTGTAATTTTAAAGAATATAAACATACTCTTTCACATAACAAACATTTGGAGATTACGTTATATATTATGATATTATAACTAAAAAGGCCATTGCAATCTTATTTCAATTAATATTATTCTTATAGCAAGAACAAGATAATCACTTATTATCACATGAATAATCTCATAATTAGCCTGTTCTCGAGCGATTTGTGAAGTCGCACTCAGGTAACTTACATCAGTGTCATAAAGCTTGCACTCTGAAGCCACGATCAAGTATCAGTAAAACAGATTTTTTCGTTATCTTGCTTTTACTGCGACTATTCATAAGTCAAGAATTGGTTTACCATCATACTCCTTAGTAACGACAAGATAAGTAACTTACTTTCCTGACATTGGGCTTGCACTCTGAAACCGTATAATTAAATAATTGAGAGTACGTATTGCAATGGTGAAAAAAAAAAAAAAAATAAATAAATGAATATAAAGTGGCAAATCTGAGTTTTTGGACAGTTTATCTTATTTGTTTTTAAAAGTTATTCATTGACACTGAAAATTCATGTTTGTAAAGCCCCTAAGTAGTCACTGTTTAAGAGTTATTGTATGTAGTTATGTTGTTAGGATGAACTTAGACAAAGTTTCACGCGCCAGAATCAATTATTTAATATCATGTATAAAAAAGAGTCTATGGATTGCCATTTTTGACTACTATTATTGCAAGACAACGATAGTTTTTCTTTTGAAAATGCCTTTTGGTTACTTATATAATAATTTAACACATCTTTATTAGCTTTTCGATTTCTTACCGAAACTTTTTCGCCAGTCAACGTGCGTTCTATTAAATAATAAACGGAATTATTTTTAAATAAACATATTTTTTTTGTTAGCAGCAACTTGAAGTAGTTCATACAATATTATTAGCACTCTGATTTAAAATGAATCTGCAAATTAATCATTTCAATTATATAATTTATCTATAAAAACTAATAGACACGTCTTACTTTCCAAAAGGCAAACACATAAAAAAAAATTAAAATATGTTTGTTAATTGAACATGAATCTAATAAGTATAACTTATATTTCTTTTTTCATGTTTTTCTCTACGGCAGTAATAATATTATTTAATTAGCTATATTTCTCAAAATATTTAATTAGCTATATATCTCTTAAGCTCACGGTCATGGCCGAGGTCGTCGCGGTCGCGGTCGCGGACAAAGCCGTGCTGTTGAACTTCGACAGGATGAAGATAAAAATGGCGAAAATCTACCGGAAAATCCAGGTATTGAAGAAGATCATCGAGATCGTGGTCGCGGTCGCGGTCACAGACAAGGCCACGCTGTTGAACTTCGAAAGGATGAAGATGAAAATGACGAAAATCCAGGTATTGGAGAAGGTCATCGTGGTCGTGATGGTGGACTCGGATGAGGCCATGCTGTTGAACTTCTCCTGCAGGATGAAGGTGAAAATGTTAAAATTCCACTAGATAATGTAGATTTTGAAGAAAGGCAGCAAGGTCGTGGTATTGATGACGTACAGCCAGACCAACATGGATTAATTAATCAAGATATACCAGCTTTCGAATCTGATCATGCTTAACGTGGTGTATTGGAAAGAGTTCCTCAGCAGATGGATATTGCTTTAAATAATGACGAGAATATCAGTATTCTTTAAGAATGTTAAAATTTTTCAGTGAACGTAAGCAAAATTTTTTATATTGAATAAAATCATTTTACTTCAGAGAACAATAGAGACTCCAACAGTGACTCCAATCAATCTGGTATATTAGACCATAACCGTGAACGTCTTTCAGAAGAGCAAGAAATTATCATGCCTGTAGAAGCAGTTGCTGTTATTCGAAATGGTATTATTATATATTAAACATTCATTTTTATAAATATAAACAATGTATGTATTCCTATTCATAGTAGATAAATATATGTTCAAATACATACTTTATTAAAACACTAATTATTCAGTAGATAAAGGTGTGAACGTGTTCAGTGGAGTATCTGAAATTCTTGTTTTTACGCTCAAAGCTAACTGTTGATAATTATTAAAAGTGTATTTTCATCTTTAAAAGTTTTTGTTTCTTTTGCACGTCTTACAGAGAGATTTGGCTGCTTTAAAAGTAGTTTTTCTAATTTTCTAATTTTTGTCCTGGAACATTTTGAAGTTCAAAATCATAAAAAAATTATTCAAGTTGAATGAACATGCTTTTATAACACTATTTCACAGTATTTACAATCTTCTTTTACAAAAATTTCCAACATTTACCTACATTTACACAAAAAAATAGATAATAGATGATGCGATCGATGTGTTCATAATGTGCTATCACGATGGTCTTATACAAATGTATGATTAGAATTATAATAAAATAGTTTTCTAGCATTAACACTCATACCCAATATTTTACAAACGTTTATATTACAACTACTAATTAATAAGTGTCTATAAAACCATTTGTATTCATAGCACTCATGAATGACAATACTGAGCTGGAAATTATTAGATTTTTTTCGTGCCCTCAGCGTATTGATTTGTATTAAGTTGAGGTAATAGCTTTGCGTTGTTAACTTTTAAATCCACCTCGCTAGTATTTGCATAATTAGTTTGTAAGTCATCAGAAAAGTATGCAGTAATCTTCAAGTTAATGAGATTCTGATTATTTTTTGTTATAAAAAGCCATTACGTACATTAATTAACGTGAACAATAATTATAGCCTTAAAATTTACAAAACGTCAATGATTCAATAGACCAAAGCGCGTTAAAAGTGTTTGAAAATCCACAATTTAGTGTGGTAGTTTTTAAGATCAGCTCAAAAACGTCTAACCAACAGTTCATATTCAAGTATTGAATAAAAATGATTGTAGAGGTGATTCATCGAAAGTATATACGTGGCTTTCAGCTGTTATTCTTGATTATTATTTCTGACACTACTAAAAAAAGTCAGCTGATAAATCAGCTAATTTCTGATGCCTCATCGTCAGCTGATTTTTGGACTGTACGAAAAAATCAAGTCCTATCAGTGCGAAAAATACAAGTCCCAAATAAAAAAAAATTTTTTTTGCCTTTGTCAAAATATCAAAACTATGCATTCTGGGACTCTTACGGTAAAATAAAAGAGAGGAAAATTAAGATGAGATTTGGAAAATTTAAAATAGCAAAAATTTTTTCGCACTTCCAAAATTACAACTTCTGTTAAAATGCAAATTGTGGATGATTAAAATTTTAATTTTTTTTATTAGGACTTGTGATTTTTTTCACTTGTGGAACTCGTACTTTTTCTTGATTGTGAAACAATTTTTTTTTCAAAGTCCAAAAAAAACCTGTTATAGTTTTTATAGTGGATTAAAAATGCCTTAAAACGTATATTCTGTATAACATCAAAATCATAATTTTTTTTATCAGGACTGCACTCGTGGAACTTGTATTTTTTGTGGTCATAGAAGTTGTTTATTTTTCAGAGTAAAATCTCCGACAAATACCTGTTTTAGAATTTATAATCGTCTTAAAATACATATTTGGACAATATGAAAATTCTGACCTTTTTATCGAAACTTGAAACTCTTTGCATCCGTGGCACTATTAGTTTTTCAAACTTGTGGAACTTGTATTTAATGTGATCATGAAACTAATTCATTTCTCATAATTAAAACAAAAACAATCTTATTTTTTCATGTTTATAATCTACTCTAAATGACTGAAAACGCATTTTGTGTTTTATAAAAATTAAATATTTTTTATTATGTCTATTAATTTTTTCACTTTTAAAGACTTATAATTTTATACACTCGTACACCTTCTGTTTTTTGTGATCAAAGAACTTGTAGAATTTCTTAGAAATAAAACCGAAAAAATCACATCATTCAATATTTGTCGCATTCTATAGGGCTTGTATTATTTCATAACCACAGAACTTTTAATTTTCACCATACTTAACCTTAATTAAAATTACAGTTTTTAAGTATTTGTTAGTAAATTAAAATGGCTCAAAACACAATGTTTGTATAATGCAAAGTTTGATTTTTTCAATTGGGACTTCTTCGAAGATACTAGCCATATAATTGGAAACGAGTGAAAGATTGGCTTGATTTGGAAAAATACGAATATAAATACATTCCGGAAAGTCGTGCAAATGTCCTGAATAGACTTCGATTGCCTGGAAAGAAATTATGTAGAGATCTTGACTATAAAAAAATGTATATTTTTGAGCTGAATCGTTTGATAGACAAAGGATACGCTTATAAAGTCGATTCGATACCTAACAGTTCTTTTTGGTACTTACCGTACTTTGGCGTTTAAAATATAAATAAACGATATAAAGTTTTTGATATAGCCGTCAAAAGTAACATTAGAGTTAACTCTATTTTTACATTATTAGCTTCAATGATTTTCTTCTATTACATCCAGACTTATTTAAACTGTTTAAACGTCTCGGAGATCCTCATCAAAAGCGATGCAGTAGGTCGTCTCAAATTTTTTCGCTGAAACAAATCGTAACGTGGTAGACTTGGAGGCGAAACCAAAGCAGAATGAGTCTTTGTTGTAGAGAATCTTTCAGTTCTCCGCAGGTGGACGTTTAAGAAAGTTTTTCTTTGTACACTCGTGATCAATAAATTTTGCCTCTTCGCAGAATTTTAGAGCTAACGATCATTATTCTTAAACAAATAAGAAGGGCTGCGAAAAAACTGTACAGAGCTCTTTGGGAACAACTGTAGCATAAAATGAATCCTTAGTGAACTTTTTGAGAATACTTTTAGTGTTGTAACGTTTTTTTACGACTATCTAACAAGCGTGAAATTGATTTAATGTAATTATGGGACAATGCTTGAACGACGGAGAACGAGATGAATCCTTTTGATAGCAAAAATACGAAAAATATCGGTTGCGAGCACTCCTCTAGTTATTCCCCGGGGCGATCGGGACCGGTTAAGGAAGGGAAAACGGAATGGGCACTCGTCACTACGGCTAAGCAGTAGATCGAGGAGACCCGGAATTTAAAAGATCCCCTTAGTATTTACGACTTTGACCTTACCAAAGTTGTGAAACAATGGATGAAACTTCCAGCCCGGTCCGACGTGGCTCGCCGCCTTGGATGGTTGTTGAAACCTAAGGAAAATGCATGCAAATACGCCAAGGCTCACAAGAAATAACAAATAATACGTAATTCTATTGGTATGAATGATTTATATAAGAACTTGTCATTACAACACAATAAAAATAAAACATTACAATTAAATTGTTCGAACAAAATCAAAATTTATATGTCATAGTGTTGTAATCAAAACACTATAAAATAAGATGTAAAACAAGACAGAATTATGTTCTTGCAGTACAATAATGAGTAATTACAAACGAAAAGAAAATTGATATTAAACTATAAGCCATAAAGGAAACACTTAGCAATAAAACAAAGATCTAATCAATAACAAAATAAACACTATATGCATTTAAGCAGTGTCGAAATAACGCATTTAAGCTAAGATCACGTGCATTGAAGCAATTTTAAAGAATAGAATTTAAGTAATATCGAGCAGTGCATCGAAGCGAGCTCGTGAGTTTGGCGGATTCTCCCCTAGCACCAAAAAGACCAAGTGTCTCAGCCGAGCCAGTGCCAGTCAGAGAATGCCTTGCTTCACGAGTCTCTCCAACGGACGAAGCCAGGGAGCTCCTTGCGGTAGGCGCTGCCAAAGGTTGTCGGTGAGAAAGTAATGAAGTGAAAGAACGCCCCACTCCTCTCTCTCACCGTCCGATATAAATGGCTTGGAGAAATGTCGTCTACTTGCCTTTGGCCTCCCGAGTATCTGTTCAATGCAAAAAAATAATATAAAAAAAAAAGATCATATCATGTACTTTTCCCACGCGAAAGGTTGATCTGTTACAGTGTACATGTGGTATCATAATCTCTTTTTATTAGAATGGAGAACGAATGTAATATAGTATTGCTAGATCACATTTAATGATTTATTTTGAAGAATCTATAATACAATAAAGAATATACAAATTATTAGTAAGTATTATGCTAAATACGATAAAATAAATCAAACTCTATGTTAAACAAAGCAGAATTACATGAATCTTAAAGCTGCAAGCTGTCATCTGGAGGGCTTAAGTTTGAGACTCAGTGGCTGCATTTGTTTTCTCAAGTTTGCTAAAAATGTTGGTGCGTTATAGATTAATTTTTTTGCTACATCGGTTTTGCGTTCAGTATCCTCCTCATAGTATCAGTGGTGCGTCATTAGGATAAATTATCGTGTGGCAGAAAGATTTCGGATCGTAAAAATAAATTTATAGAAATGTTTAAAACGTTTATAGAAAGAACGAAGCTCTATAAACGTTAGTACTGCATTCATGTAGTTCACTAAACAAAAACTTGAAAAACGAATAAAAAAATAAAAAAAAAAAATAGTTCAGTACTCACGATGGTTGAACTTCGTGAGAACGTCGTGCATAAATACAGTACTCATTGAAAAAAAGCTTCTCAATTTTTC
>NW_019379981.1:333126-364215 GCF_000648655.2 Copidosoma floridanum
GCGTCGACGAGGGGCCTTTGTAGCGTAGGTGCCGAGGCTATAAGAGCCTTCGCATGCTCAAAAGCATTCTGTTGTACCTCGGTCCACTCAAACTTACAGTCTTTCCTCAGTAGTTGAGTCATGGGATCAGTGACAGAAGCATAATCAGGCAGAAACTTTCGGTACCAGGAAGCCATGCCTAAAAAGCGACGTAACTGCTTTAGATTCCGGGGCGCCGGATAAGTTAGAATCGGCTCAATCTTCGTTGGATCAGGGCGAAGGCCTTCACGGTTTATAAGGATTCCAAGGTAGCGAACCTCCTCACGACAGAACTCACTCTTCTTTTTATTGATTGTAAGTCCCGCGGCTTTTATCCTCTTAAGTACGTGTTCGAGCCACTTCAAATGTTCCTCGAAAGTCTCGGTAACAATAATAATGTCGTCAAGATAAGCGTAAGCGAAGGGCTCGAGTTCAGGACCAATCACCTTGTCGATCAGCCGCTGGAACGTGGCCGGGGCTGAACTCAGGCCATATGGCACTCTGCAAAACTGAAATAAGCCCTTTCCCGGTACGGTAAACGCGGTGATCTTGCGGGCGCGCTTGGACAGCGGTATTTGGTGATACGCGCTGCTCAAATCCAGTGTAGAGATGAATCGAGCTTTGCGAAGCTTCCGCAGAATTGTCTCCATGTATGGCAAAGGATACGCATCCGATTCTGACACAGCATTTACTTTACTGTAATCGACATAGAAAATCGGCTTTTTCGTGGTCAGCCCAATATCGTGCTCGATCCACGAAGTACAGCCAAGAGGTGCTTCATCGCTTGTGAGGCTGTCGACTAGCCGGCGGACTGCTCCTTTTCCAAGGGCATCACGTCAGCAAGGCTGATTGAAGCCAGTTGAATTTTATTCCCTGATTCAACTGCCGCGATCTCAAGGTCAAATCTCTCGTTCACTCGCAAAATTTGGCCTGCATATGCATCGAAGACTACCCGAAAAGCACTCATGAAGTTCATGCCTAGGTAGCAATCGTCCTTCATGTCGGGCAGGATCGCCACTTCCTCGTTTGTCCTGCAAACTCTATCGGGAGGACTACATAGCCTGCACATCGGGCTACACTGATACCCGCTAGGTCAGCTCCGTGTCCGTAATGGGGGCTCAGGACCCGGCCGCATGCGCTGGCTAGTTGCAAGCCTATCTTGCCCATCACCGTTTGCTTCGCACCGCTGTCTACAAGGGCTTGAAATTTGTACCCCTGTAACGTGAGTGGAAGCCAGCACCGGCCCTTCTCTTCCCAATCTCGCTCTGGGACCTCCTCCTGGTGCACTTCAGGAGGGGGGGGCTGAGGGGCACAAGAAATGCTCGCAAACGAGGGTTGTGAATCCCAAGGAAGCGTAATTCCCTCGCTTACGCTCCCGGGTTGGCGTTTCCCGGATTGCAGGGGCAGTCCAGGAAGCGATGCTCTGTAGAGTTACAGCCGAAGCACCGTGGCTTCCCTGGCGTGCGTTCCGCTGACGCCACGCCACGCCCTTGGCGCCTTGGCTTTTTACTGTTCGTGTCCTCTTCTTTTCTTGGTTGCGTTGTCTTCCGCTGTTCTACCTCTTCGTTCTCTCGGTTGTCACCGTTCCGGCCGGAGTCATTTCTTTCCTGTTTTGCCCGAAAGAGTTGTTGCAGCAATTTTTCATTGGTGCGTCTGTTGGCTTCTTGTTCGATAACCAATTTCTGTAGCAGGCTCAAGATTGTCGGGTTGTCGGCCGTTTCCTTCGCATCTACGGCGCCGATTTTTGGGGATGGCTTGGGTTTCTTTGACACTGGTACTATTCTTGGACAGGCTAACTCTGGTAGCGCAAAATACTCTGGCGCTGGAGGTTCCTGAAAGGTTTCTTTGACCTGTAGCAGCCGTTCGGCCTCCACGGCTTGAGTTTGCAGGTCCCACGAGTCGCGCACCTCATGCCGTTTAATACACAGCTGCAGTTCCGGCCTCATATTGGCAATAAGCAGATCGACTTCTGCTTCTGCATCCATCGGTGGGTCTAATCGACGCAACATCGCCGTAAGTTGCGTTAGATAGCCCCGTACTGGCTCGCCGTCGTATTGTTGGCGCATTAGCGTGTCCTGCTTCAGCTTGTGCTGCAAACCCTTGCCGATGTTGAACCATTTCCTCGCTGCGGTCACGAATTCTGCCCAGGTTCTCCATCTCAATTTCTCGTTGCGAAACCAGAGAAGCGCATTGTCGCTTAGGAGCGCGGGCACCGCTGGAAGCATTTCGTCGTCCGAAAGGTTGACGAACTCCCGGCATTCCTGTACTTTTGTGTAAAAGCCGTCAAAGCTCTCTTTGCCTTCCCCTGTGAACTTGAGATCCCACTTACGCACTACTTGGCCCAGATCGCGAATTTGCTCTCTATTGTTGAAGCTGCCGGCCGCTTGAGCACTACTTGTAGTTTCCTCCCTCCCCCCCCCCAGGCTGGACAGAAGTCCGATGCCAATAGAGTGGAGCGGCCAGAAGGCTTCTGCTTGCCTAAGTCTGCAGTTTCATGACCAAAACTCTCGCTATTAAAATAGTGCTGTGTAAAGGTGTTCTGAAACTGTACTTTATTGCTTTCGCAATTTGTGAGGCACGCTTAATTTGCACCTGATATCGACGAATTTCTATCGGGCCTAGTGCTACTCTGCAACTCTTTGTATCTTTTCAACTCTCTTTCTTAGTGTTCCCGGTTGAGATGCAAAAAATCAATTTGCTTCCTCATCTGTAGAACTTCGTTACCAAATTCCACAGGCACAACAAACGGTTTGCCACTGCTGGTCGTGAGTTTAAAGACTTCTTCATTTTCTTCTCCTACTGAACTTGCGTAGGGCGTATCTTTTAGGGGATGGCCTAGAGTTCGCACAGCTGGTGTCTTCCCTTGTTTTCTTGTTTTGTCGTAGACGTCGGCCTATTCCTCGTCGTTGTCTCTTTCAGACTCCTCGGAGTGATTCTCTTCTATTAAGCAGGTGTGGTGTAGATTTTGCTGCACTGCTTTTTCGTCTAAAAGTTGCAGTGGGTGGACATCTTCGCCATTCTCTCCCTCGCTTTCCTGAGGCATTTTGAGCTCTTCATCCACTGCAGTCTCAATGAATGAAGAGCGAGTGGCACAGCGTCTAGTCCTGTCTTCGACTGGATTGATTTCCCTAGTAAAATCTTGGGGAATATATTCTCCGGACAACCAGCGTGCAAGTCTGGCAGCTTTATAAATCCTCGATCCGTCCGAACGCAGTTCTAAATTCTTCATTATCCCTTCGCAGGTTGGTCGACCTGCGACATCTAGGCAATAATTTTCTATGATCTCTTCGGCCTGTGGCCCGAGTTCGCTCATCTTCCTGTAAAACGGCGGCGTAACAAATATATAAAAAAAAAATTGGACGTGTAGCTGAGTGTAACTGACTCTGAGAAGAGAAAAGGATCGGGGAGCTACAATTAGAGCTGACACTACGCTCAAATGTTAGTTTAGCGTAATTAAGAGCTCTTTTAAGCTTTACAGCTTGTCGTAAAAAAAAACAAAAGATTTCAGAAAAAAAAAAATTTAATAGAAATTACTTCTTAAAAAAAAAAATTTTTAATCTAAACTTAAGCGCGACAACTGTAACTTTCTACTAGTGTAAAGTGTATGTAGTACAGGAACATACAAATACAACTATGTTTTTGTGTACCTGCCTACACACAGCTACTCGTCTCCGCTTTTATGCGCACGGTCAACAAGGCGTTCGGCTAAGCTCAATGTTGCTTGAAGCCGAAAAGCAAGCATGTACGCCTTGACTTGGGCTTTGTCAACAAATCCAATGTAGTATTCTAAGTATTTATCGAAAGACACACGTAATGCAAGATAACTTCAAAAGATATAATCTATGAGAAAATCAAAACAATCTATTGCTACAAAAAGCCTAAGCCGAGGAACTATACACGGATTATGTATGTTCATAATACATGTAAGTCCTCGTTGACTGACAACAACGTGACACGCTCTCGTGCCCTTAGCAACCTATCGACTCTCTCTCTGGCCACGCGCGAGTCGAGGCACAAATGTAAACACACGCAGCCTTGAAAAATCTGAAGCGCACACACACTACTCTAAACTGCATTAAGTTGTATTTAACACGATAAAATAAAACGCTGATTTACATAAATATCACCTAGGGAGTGTAAGGCCTCTGCCGAGAATCTCATGCAAACCACAAGGTCGGGCGCCAGTTGTAACGGGGTGTCCGTATTCACTTATAGCCCTGATAGCCACAAATCAATACTAGGGATACTCTGACCGGGACTGAGTTTCCCGGGCACCCACGGAGACACACTCGCGTTACAACGCGGACAACCAGTCCGCTTTTCCTCGTTCACGTCTGCTTGCTGAGGGGCCAGCTCAGCTCTGGCTCAGCTCAGGACGCTCGCACGTTGGTATTTACGCGCGAGCCCGCGGAGGCGGCAGGATAAGGCCGATGCCCGGCTTACAGCTCCCTTCTGGACGCCAAGATTGCTATGGATAAAACCTGTAAGGAAAGAGTAGCCCGAAGGGCTTCGTGCAAGGAAAGGCTCACGCAAAGCAAAACAAACATTTAACGATTAAAAGAATAGAAACAATATTGTCTGCACTAGTACAAAAGCATACGCGTGTGTGTGTGTGTGAGTGTATTTCGCTCGATTGCGTTGACGGCAAAGCCCGTGCGGTCGAGGAAGGCTATCCTCTCGGGGCCGACGGCCTGCGATAATTCGACCGGACACAGAGAGAGATTACGCGGCTTTTACGATTCTCGCGCACGCACTGCGCTTACCTGGCTTTTCGCAGCCTCTTATTTGCACCTACTCGCCTAACAGTTAGACTCGCAGCAGGAATACTCGACCTGGTGTCTAGCCGGTAAGTCTTCTCGTTGAGGGTACGTGGCTGTAGAAGCGGGCGAGGCGATGTCGAGGTTGTCCTCTCGTGGCTTGACAAACGTAGCAGGTGAGAGACGCACACGTGTTTTCTCTACCTATACCTAATCCCTTCTGGCCCAATGGCCAAGAGCGTCCCTCGCTAATACTCATATCAAGACGCTTGTCTCTCCTTTCTCTCTCTCTTTCGCACGCATTATCGCGCTCTCTTCCCCTCTCGCTCTCTCTCTCTGGCCTTTCTTCCTCGCGCAGTTTAGATGAGTGTAAACGGCGTTTGAGTATTAACGGCCCGTTACAAATGATGACTCGTGACACTAACTTACAGCTGTTCCAAATTCAGAAAACTGCCCTACAACAATCCGTGGATAGAGAGTCAGCGAAACAGTTTATCTATGGGTTGAAAGCACCATACAGTTGGAACGTGGTCGGGATAAAACCTGTAACACTGGAGGAGGCCATTGAAGTGGCTATAGACGTAGATAACGAGTTAAGTCTACGTCAAATGGCACCCAGTAATTTCAGCACATATGCAACACGGGAGAGTTGTTTTGGTAAGAAGAATCCAAGGATAGGCATGGTAATCAGCGTTACGCTGGAGGGAAAGAGCGATACGGTCGAATGGGATGGCAACAAAGATGATAAGATGTTTAGTGGTGCTCATATTGTCAGGAGCACAGTTTGCACTCTACGAGCGGGTACGAAAAGCTATAGAGGGACGCGAAAAACGGAAGAATAAAAGACCCTGATAGGCCCGAAACAGAACCACCCCTTAGACTAACGGAGATCGAGGACAAAAATAAAGGAAGACCTGCGTATGGTGATCAGGCACCTAATGTGCAGTACAGTAACCCTGATCCTAGAAATTACCATAACAAACATAATAGCTACACATCCAATTATAATAGTTATAATAATAATAATAGAAACTTCAATGGCAACAATAGTCGCCCTCCGACGAATAATAACAGGAACAATGTAGGCCATTCGAAGATAATAGGAATTTGAATGGTCGAAATAGGGGAAATAATTATGCACTCAATAATAATTACAATAATCATAATTAGTGACGGAAAAATAGTTATAATAATCATGCGCCGAATAATAATCATGATAATTATAATCCCGGTAATAACAACTATAACGATTGTAATCAACGACGGAAAAATAATTATAATAATTACATGCCCGGTAGTAACAACTATAACAATTATAATCAGTGACGGGAAAATAATTATAATAATTACGGATCCGGGGACAACAGTTACAACCTCTACAATCAGAGAGGAAACCAAAATAGTCAATACAATCATGAGAAAAATACGAGAACAAACGGGTCACGCAAGAAGGATTTAAACTCCCAGGATGTTTGGTGCGCTTTCCAAGCGTCAGGCATCCTCCAGTAGATAAGGAAATAATAAAGACACTCGGCAGCAGAGAAACGGCAAGCGTACAGGTAAAAGAGTCACAAGCTGCGAGTGCGAGAGTTAATATGATGACAATGGGATATAATTTGCCTTAAAACAGCCCTCAAATGGAAGAAGGACAAAACAATAACGGAAGCGATCCTCAGCGTGAAGCAAAAATAAATACATTTCTAGCAGATAGGACACCCCTTCGGTATTTATGACAAGCAATCAATTGAGAGGTGAGGAAGCAAAATTTTACGCGGACACAGGAGCTGAAATTTCCATTATAAAGGAAGACAGTATTCTTCCAAATGCATTCTTTGACGAGAGGAACAAAGTGAGAATTGTGGGTGTTACACACGGAGAGCGTAGCACTCTAGGTGTAGTTGAAATACCACTGAATGGCCTTATGTGTTGGTTGCATGTGGTCCCACGCAACTTCCCGATAGATGGGGAAGGGATAATTGGATGGGATATTTTTAAATTATATCAAGGCCGCATAAGTGTGGCAGAAAATATTTTTGAATTAGGAGGAATGAAAATTAATTGAATCGAGCCAGAGATGCTCGAGATTCTTGCTAGGTCAAGGCAAGTTATACATGCCCACGTCGGGATGAATAGCGAAAAAATAAAAGTAGGGTGGGTTTCTTTGCTAAGAATGAGAGAAGGAGTTTTATTCGGAAATTTTATAGACACAAATAATCGTGGAAAAGTTTATGCTGAGTGTGTAAACACACTAAATGAAACAATAAGCATACTTGTACCGGGAATTGAGTTATGAGAATGCGAGGTAATACGAGAGGCCGATCCATTTAGCGTCGAAGGGGACGATGCTCAGGGCATTAATGAGGCAATGATAAGACTTGTTCAGGCAAATGGCTAAGAAAGAAGAAAAACGAGCAAAGTCAAACATAGCGTTCCAAGTAATCGTACAAGCAAAGGGAACAATGGTGATTTCAAGTACACTGATAATTTAGATAGTTTGTCAGATAAAGGGAAAATAGCGAGAATCAATAAAATAATGCAGCTTATTGATGTTTCAATCTGCAATGAGGAGGGAAATTCGCACATCTGGAAACTCATAGAGTATAATCCATTTGTATTTGGCCTAGATGGAGAACCACTGAAAGCAACTCATATATTGAAACACCGCATCATAACTACAACAGACAAGCCCGTCACAGTGAAGCGCTATAGGTACCTACCAGCGCTAAGGGAACAGATGAAAAAAGAGATAGAGAAATTGCTTGAGCAAGGAACCGTGGAGCCTTCAAAATCGCCGTACAATTGTAACATGTGGATTGTACCTAAGCATATGGGGCCGAACGGGGAGAAGCGTTAACGTGTGGTAACTGATTTTAGGCAGTTCAACGAGATTATTGTATTAAATTGCCATCCCTTACCATTCCAAAGTGATATACTCGAGCATTTAGCGTCGGCTCGATACATAAGAGTAGTCGATTTGAAACAGGGATTTTTCCAAATAGAAATTCACGAGGATGACGAACATAAAACGGCATTCTCGGGGCTGGACAGTCATTATCAGTATAAGAGAATGCCAATGGGGTGTCCGGACTCGCCGAATACATTTTTAAGAGCGATGTCACTCGCTTTGGTGGGTCTACAAGGGCATGAAATCGAAGTGTATTTGGATGACATCATGGTGTTTGCTCCGAATGTTGAAGAGCACAGAAGGCGTTTTATTAGATTTTTAAAGCGGCTTTCAGAAGAAAACTTAACAATTGAGCCGAAAAAATGCCAATTTTTGAAACACGAGGTGGAAGTACTGGGACTCGTAGTAGGAAACAGACAAATAAAAACAGACCCAAAAAAATTGAAGCAGCGAAGAAATACCTGAGACCTGCGAATGCAAAAAAATAATCAAACAATTTCTTGAATTTGTCAGATATTATAGACGATTTATCCAGAATTATGCAAAAATTGCTCAGCCACTGTCCAAATTCTTGAGAAAAGGAACTGAGTTCAAATGGAAAGAGCAGCTGGAGCAAGCTTTTAAAACACTATTTGACGCATTACGCAGTGAGCCGGTACTTATTGCACCTAATCGAGACAAGCCTTTTATAGTTACAATGGATGCGTCAGATTACACAATAGGGGCAATATTAAGCCAAGGCGAACTAGGGAAAGATAGGCCATGTGAATATGCTTAACGATGCCGCCGAGGGCACGAATTACACTACCTGATGTAAGATAAGGAACTGTTGGCTATCGTGTTTGTAAAAGAACAGTTTCAGCCATACTTATTTGGGCACAAATTTACAGTGGTCACAGATCATGAGCCACTAAAACATTATCATACGTCAAAGAAGCCCGACATAAGTTTTAATAGGCTAAAAGCGGAACTACGAGGCTACGAGTTTGACGTAGTATATCTGCCAGGCATTTCAAACAAAGCACCTGACGCACTCTCTCAACATCCAGTAATAAAAGAGGGAGAAATAAACACTGAGCGGCCCCGCCAAGAACTGTATCAGCTGGCGGACGAACACGAGAAAGAAGGACTAGCTGATAGCAATGGGCTTAAAAAAGGGAAAATTATTTACTCTGAGTCAGAGGATTCAGATAAAAAAGTACAGAAGAAAAAACAAAATTTTGATGGATGGAAAAGAAATGTGACACGAAGATAGATGGTCAAGCTGATAGTCAGGGAGATTCCGAATCCGAGGAAAAAGTAGGAATAAACAAAAAATTAAGCAAAAAATTAAGGAAAACAGTGAGAAAAAGAGGTCGCCCAAAAAAGAATATTATAGTTAGCAATTTAAAAACAGAAGCAGATACGGAGGCAATGGATGAAATTATTTTACAGGGACCGGTGAACGATACATTAGCCTACATACGAATAGAGAACCAAATGTAACATGAAGTAAATTCAACAAGCGCAATAGCGATAAAAAAAATGAGGTCATACCAAAGGAACAGAAGACTCGCGAGCAAGCACCATTCTCTATTACGGAACGCACAGAGAGTCCGTCAAAAGATATTATCGTTGCAAGTTGCAAATTGCGGAACACCAGTAATAATAAATAGCAAATCAGAAAATCGAATTGGGGCTGGCAGCTGATACAAGCAAGCTTGGCGGCCACAGAGGCGAGGAGAGTGGAGGGCATCCGAGAGTTAACGGAAGCAGACGAGATAGCAGGAAGCATCGAGACATTTGGGAAAGGTGTTTTCGAAGGCAGAGGTGTTGAAGCATCGGAGAGAGCTGATCAAATACGAGAAAGATCGAAGGAAGAGGAGAGTGAAGTAGATACACCACAGTACGAGCATACAGCAAATGAACCGCTCACTAACAGTACTTATGAATGTAATAAAAGGGTGCAAGAAAAAAACAATTATGTGAAAAACTAAATGAAAATAAGCGCGATTTGGAAATATAAGGCACAGGTTCTGATACATCAGACAACGCTACGGCAGGGGATGATCCTATTTCCCAAGGAATGACGGACGGAAAATTAGGTTATATTATGAATGAACTAGGGTTTTGAAGAGGAGTAAGAACGACGAGTACACCAGCAGCAGTACTAATTGAGGAAAGAAAGCGAAAATTGCGCAAGAGACAACTGGACACATTAAACAGACAAAAGCCAAAATTTTCGATTACGCCGACAATAATGAGCCTTCCGAAGAAAATAGTCATAGCTAAATGTGAAGAAGAAAAACGTAGGTCAGCGAAGCCCTCAGTGATCGCAGAAACAAACTTCGCTCCAACAACAGAGGCGAATAAGGAACCGAATATACACAATTTGTTGGAGGGAAGATCAGACGAACTGCGGGTGCAAGTTATGATCGACGTAAGGAGGCGAGATGTAGAAAGGAGGCCGGGAATAAGGATTGACGTGTGGGAGCCCAATGAAAAACGCATGAGGCCCCCACCTGAACCACCACCCCTACCAGACCCTTAAAACAACTGTAAGCCATTAACTGAAGAGATTACAACGACGATAGTTATAACAACATTCATAATGTTAGTAATAATAATGATAGTAATATAATAATAATACTGACGGAAGCAATACAAAGAAAAAGAGTTACAAAGATCGTATACAGATAGGATATATTGTATAGGAAGACAGGATAGACATGAACGTACGTGCATGAATATATATAGGAAAAAGCGTTATTTTTTATAAATTCCCGGCCCTTGAACGAGCTACGAGTAAACAATAAATTATACGAAAAGAAGATATAAAATAACTAATAACTACGTACCAACAGATATTAAGATAATTAACACCCCTGTTTCCTCAAGGAACAATATTGATAAAATACAAAAAAAAAAAAAAAAAAATCTTTTTCTCGTTGTAACCTCTAAACGCACGCGCAAAATAAAGGCAAAGAAAAAAAACAAAAAAGAGAAGAGTATACTTATGTTAAATTTTTTTGGATGTACAACATCCAACTTTACAGGAAAATTAGTAATAGGATAAAAGATATAGTTACTATATTTTGTTACCATTAAAAAGAAAAGGCATTGCCTAAAAAAAAAAAAATCTAATAAGAAATATTGTTTATAATGAGAATAATATATGTTTATACTCGAAACCATAGAAAAAATTTGCTAAGAATAAAAGTTAATAAGTAAATAATAATAATAATTATTGTTTTCCATAAAAAAAAACAATAAAAAAACAACATTATTAACAATACAAAAAAAAGGGATTTAATAACAAAATATTAACAAGTACAATTACGACTTAATGTGACGCACTTCAGAATAGTGTTATTAGAAGATTTTAAAGGACGTGAGACATGGAAAGTTTTAACAAAAAAAATTTTATTTTCAAATTATTTCGATTTTAATTGTCAAGAAATACAGCTGCAATTGAAAAATTTTCACCAATCACGCATTTAGCTATAATTTGTCAAGTACTCTATTTATGGTCAATCCTTATATTCCTTACCTATTATCAAAATCAACGGTTATCAGAGGATGACAACAACTACTGAAACCTTTGAAGATTCGTTAAATAACGAGACTTAAATAAAACCGAACAAGAGAAATACTCACACATATTTGGTGTGAAAGTCATATAAGTTAAGGCTTCCTTCACTGTATAAGGGATAAAAATGAACTCTGAGACAGCATTTCTCCATGACAATAGTGTCTACATGCACTGTAATACAACATAGCAGAGCCCATAGGAGATAGTTCTCAACAAAACAAAAAAAGAAAAAAAGCATATACATACATTATATATGTACATACATACGTATTTATGTAGGAAAAACCCTATAATACGAGTCATCAGTCTCATAAACGAAGACAGAACATCTTAAGCAGACACCTATGATTGAAATTCTTAAAATCCACAGTAGACATAAAAAATAAGTTGCCAGAATAATGGAGCAACCCTGCTGCTGAAGCATTACACAACATTATTAGTGAATGCTTGCACTACCATTGTAGAAGAGATACACGCAAAAAAAAAAAACAGCTTGATTATGACAACGTAATATGAAGTCAAAAACCCTTGTGTTGTCTGACAAGAGTATGTATCCAGTGAGAAAAAAAGAAAACTAAACATTTGCGAATCATGCAGTAATGAAAAACATAAAAACCAACAATTTACCGCCAAAATACCAACGAATTTTGCGATAAAATTTTCTTCCAACAACGTACATGGTCACCAATCAGAGGAAGAAACAAACATGTATTATAGCTGAGAGATATTTGAAATTGACATCGGACGACAAGATGAAAAAAACACATTTTATACATGATTGCATCGCGTATGCAATCAACACATCATTCAGAGTCTACTTATGTAAGCAAAAAAAAAAAAGAAAAAAAACAATGTTATGTTTAATAAGAAAATTAGTATAAGCATTTTGTACACGAAAAAAAAAGTTGTTACAGAAAAATAAGAATTTAACATGAGGCCTTAAAAAAAAAATGTGTAAGAGGGGTGAAAAAAAATGAATAAATAAACACTCCGGAAGTGCAGGCAGAAGTGAGAACTTGAACTTATGGCGCGTTGGGCACTTTTTTGAGTGAGCATTTTTAAGTGCGCTCGCGACATGAGAAATTGTACATAAAAATCAAGTTCATTAATGCAATGTGGGCACATTTTGAATGGACATGAAGTATAATAATATAGAAACTATATTCGAAGGAAGTGGTTTTATTTAAATGGGATAATATTAGTAAATAGTAAATACAAAATTTATCAATTTTTTTAACACAATACCATAGCAGCAACACAAGTCAAATGAAATATTTAAATAAATAAATTTTCCGTTTAATATTCATTTATAAAATAAATATAAAAAACTCTCAATCTCGTCTGTCGNATAATAATAATAATAAGAGTTATGTAAAAATAATGATAACAACAACAATAAGATAATAAACAGGTAGCGTTACCAAAACAAAAGCGAGGAGCTACAGTTTTTTAAAATTAAATAACACGTATGAACATCACAAAAATTAGGCTGTAAGCATCAAACATGCAGGGTTGAATAGACGAAAAAAAAAAAAAAAAAAAATCGAAAAGCAGGGAGGAGTCCGAAAAGGATATTGATCAGATTTTCGGTAACGTAAACTTATTGTTGTTATTGCTAGACACTGTGATTCCCTAAAGCAATCACATTTGTGGCGTTTAAGACCACCCCTTCCTTCCTCGAAGATAACCTAAACCACTACCCCCAGCAATTCCACAAAGATCCTTCCGGCACGGACCTGGAGCAACCGAAAGCAATTCTCGTAAACCAACGGAGGCCCATGGACTGCGCAATGAACTTCCTTAGCTAACGCTTGTATCCGTGAGAGTACAAACAAGTAATGCATTGAAATCCAGAAAAAAATAAAATCAAATCAACGAAGCAGATTACTCGAATGCGAGGGTGACGTTAGAGAAATAACTAGCAATGCTGCTGAAAACAACACCAACGATTTCTGCTGAAATAATCTCGCCCAGAACCTCAGGGCGTGGGACACACCAAAGACCCAGAGATATTACAGTAGCGGCAAACCACCTGGATAATGCAAAAAAAAAAAAAAAACTAACAAACAATCAAACAAGCAAAAACAAAAAAAGATGATGGGAAAGGGGGATAAGTTGTCACCCACCCGGGCAACCATAGTGGCTACGGCACGCAAAATGAAGTGTACGAATCAACGAAACGCCGCGATACAAGCTAACGAAAAGGGAGAGAAGAAAGTGGAAAACAATAATTGCAGTGAATGGGCACAAGCGCCATCGGATTATCGAAATCTATAAGGCTCCATCATAATTCCCTTTCCATACACGATACACAAGAATGGAAGGAAGGGAGTGACAAAATCGGACAGACTAATATAAGCCAATTGAGACTCTGGCACAAGATTGTTAATCTTTCTGGACTCACCTCTGTTGTAGTATAATAATAGTTAAATGTGCTGATTAAGTGTACTTAATGAATTATTAACAAGAATAAGAAATATAAAAGAAAAAAAAAAGCAAATTCAGAAAAAAAAAAAATTATAAAAAGAATGAAGAGAGAGTAAGAAAACATTAAACATGCGGCAACAAGGACGCGTAGTCGCAGTAAAATAGCGAGAAATATATGTATGTATACTGTATAGCGAATGAGGAAATAGATGCCTGTAAAGAGAGTGCCACTCTCGCAACTGAAAATAAGCACGCGGTTGTTAAATGGTATAATGCATTGGGTCGCGTCATATTCGAGTAAACCACCTTCCAGGTACATATATGTGCATGAGCGTAGATATAGGAAAATAGAAACATAGATAGAACGTTAACAAAGACGATGCATAACCATACGGCCAACTGCTCTCTTTTCTCGCCTCTCTCTCTCTCTCTCTCTCTCTCTCTCTCTCTCTCTGTCTCTCTCTCTCTCTACTGCGGTTCTTGAAAGATTTCAAAAATAAAAAATTATACCCGCGGAAATAGAGAAGGATATATGAAATAAGAAAACATTATGGTGGCGTGTATCACCAAGCATACGAATACGAGGTAGTGTAAATAAAAGGGAGAGTGGTCAGACTGGAAGGATTACGCGTGGATAGTGGTGGAAATATTAGGAGCAGCTGCAGGATAGTTCGGATTTTTAAAAATGGGGGGCCACTTAATACTAAATTTGGCAAGAATGCTTACAGTTGAAAGAAGCAGTTCTGGAAGTGAAAGCGCTCCAGCGGGTGTAGTGATGGTGCAACCAATAATGCTACAGACCATACAAAGACCAGTCGCCTCGCAAAAGCAAGTATGCGTAACGGTCAGTGGTGCATCTCCGGCAACTAACAATATGCAACGTCCTCGAGCATAAGAGGAGGATATATGAAAAATAAATTTTAATTAAATTATGTATGCATACATAAATCTAGGTTACGTTCGTTTATAATTATTTAGTTACCATATTTTTGAGCAAAAAACGTATTATGTAAAAATATCTAATAGACTCATAGCGCAACCAATTGTAACAATAATACTAATGAAAACATTAAAATAATGATCGAACCATCAGTAAGAAAATAAATAATATTATACATAACATTATAACGTACTGTAATACCATATTTAATAAAATGGAGTACCAACAACTTGAACTAGAATTAAGTAGTTGCAATAATCACTAAGCCTAAGTAATAACCTTTAACTATTAAATTTAGAAAATTTCGCTACATACAACAATATAGTGAACGAGCTTAAAAAAATGAAAACAATAATTGATTACAGCCATGTATTTCATGTCGAATAATAATTAAAAAATAAGAATTTTGCAATAATGCACTATATTATAAAGGGAGAAGAGCGTTAATGAAAACATCAAATGTTTACATAAAAGGAGAACAATTTAGTGAGTTGGTGTAAAGGAGGAACAAGGACAGGATTTTTTTTCTCTCTACCTTTTTACTCCTATATTAGAAATCTCACATACAATACAAACAACATTACACAAACATTACTCTACCACAATCATACAAATTAAAAAGGAAATTGCCATGGAGAACGATAGCGGCGTGAACTCAGACATGTCACATACGATATCATAGCTAAACGTACGTGCGCCCCCCTCTTTTTTGGGCCTACTACAGATGATTGTAGTGGAAGAGAGCAAAGGGTTAAGCAAATAGGATGCTGGAGGAAAGCTCTCTGACTGGAACCGGCAAGGATGAAGGTCGTACACACGCGACGTGCTCTTCTCTCGTTTTTGCATAAATAAAGATGTTGATACTAGTTCCTCGACTATTTACTTCGTGCGCACCCCAAGACCATAGAATCCTACGCAACAAAAGAATTAAAATAAATTCATTTAATATACCTGAGTACAAAATAAATTTATTGTTAATAGTTCTTGTCATTCGGGAATAAATTAAAAAACTATAATTTATCAATTCATAAATTTTTTATAACGTTTCTGTATTTGTACCAATTCTTCTTCTATTCCAAATTAAAATTTTTAAACTCTACACTGAGAGAAGAGTTTGTTTGTAACAAGTGTCTTATGTTATCAGTTAACTTTAGTATGATATACATCTCAAAAATATACGTACAGTAGTAGTTCAAATATCAATATTTAATTGTAGCATTCAGCATTGTAATGACACGTTTATTAGTAATATGTCATGCAGTAAATGAAAAAAATTTGTTTTTATTTAATGTATAAAGATGATAAATTGTAGATTTTAACTGCTAAATCACTTTTCCATTTTATGCGTTTTACGTTATATTTATACTAGAGGGCTTCACTCTCTGCATGCTCTGTACGCCAACTCATAACGTTTATTTATACAATCGATTAAACACGTAATTTCAATTTTTTTTTATATGCGAAGAACAATTTTGTTTTTCAAAATTAAACCTTAGAAGTTACCTACTTAAAATTATCCTAAGCTAATTATGTCACTAATAAAAGGCTCAAGTCACGTGAAATTCTTTCTCAGGAAAGTAATAAAATAGAGAACTGGACGTAATCTTGTATTTTCATTGCAAATTATGAGTTTTAATAACATTAGAGTAGTTAAAGTAATAAGGGATCAAACACCAAGAAAAAAAAAAATTATATATGTAGCAATGCATAACAATTTAATATCTCTTCGTGAAAGAAAAAATTTTTCTTAACTATATTTATGTACATGAAAAGAAAAGACGTAGTTATCACTAAAATACAAATAAATTTTGATTTTATATTTTTCAGGAGGATAAAAAATCTCGTAACTGTTTATATGCATAATAAACCTATCGTATGTAATTATTTATTTTATGTTTGACCACGTGGTACCATCGAACGTGGCGCGTGCTCAATGTAACTATGGCATACTAACTATTAATGTGCCATCTGTGTACTAATCAAAATTAAAAAAAATTGTAAGGTTATAGTTGACTGGTCAAATATGCGCGGACGACATCGCATCGCAGTCAGCAGCACGTCTGAACAACACTCTCAGTGCACTGCTCTACGACGTGATCACTTTTATTCTTCACAACTGGTGTAATCTTTGACAATGAGGACAATCCTACCTTCAGAAGGTGAAAAGATGGCCATGTAAGATTACCACAGAAAATTATCTACATATTGAATGCATATATAGTAATAGTTATTGGAAATCTTACATGGGAATACTATCGTCATCTGACGGTATAATCACCCTCATAAATCGTAAAAAAGGCTATAGCAATGCTCTTTTCTTGAAAAAAAAAAAAAAAAATCGAAGAAATAGACTTATGAAAATAGAGGTTAATGAAGTAGACATCAATTGGAGTGACACTCGTAAATAGTTTCAGTTTCCGATACCTCATCGATTTGGTAACTCAATCGTGTTGCTTCGTAACATGATTTATTTAACAACTAGCTATTTTATCGAAAATATAAGAGTAAACGCACAATCTTGACACTTCAAAGAAAGAATCAAGTCCAAAATTGGCAAGATTGATTAAAAAATTGAAGGTGAAAAGTAAAAAACCATATGTTGAATTGATAATCACCTAACACGATTGGGTGAAAGACATTATATTGCGTACATTAATTTTCTACTCTACTGATCAACAGATATTTTACATAGCTTATAACTACCACTTGATATGGATTATTTACATATTAAACGAAGAGTAGACGGGAATTTCTGAATCTTCAAGGAATAGGTTCAATTTCGTCAAGATTAATTAAAATATTAAGAAGAAAAGTAAAAAGCCGGATCACAGCTTATTAATTCAATATCTCATTTTTCACTTTTTGACTTAAATTCTCAATTAATCTTGCCAAGTATAGGCATGGTTTATTTTTTAAAGTGTTAAAAAAGTACGTCTACTCTTATTTTGCTAATAAAATAGCTAGCTGTTGAATAAAAAACCAGGTGTGGATCTCGGGACCCTTGGCAGAAGTGAAACTTCCAACTCAAATGTTATTTTACTTGGTATAGTACAAACTCAGAAAATTAGAGTACACCTAATTTTAATAGATCTTTAAGAATCCCATATTAAAATAGTGAAAATTTTAATATTATTACGTATTCAAGCATGTGAGTGCATATAATACATATACCTTAGTATAATACTTATGTTATGATTCACGCATTCTAAGTATTTCTATTCCATGTTTACTATGATGAATGTAATACATGTACGAATTATTGGTCATGTAATGCAGAATGAAACAAAAATTTTCACTATGCTGCGCCGAAAGAAGGTACTTTTGTCCCATTACGCGGCACAAAAATTCATTTTATTTAAAATTAATATTCGTGCATTTGATATGACATCATATATGCACAATAAGCTCTTGTTGGAATCTTTGTATATGACAAATAAAAATTTTTGCTCACGGGTCAATTTTTCTTGTAATACATTATAGAGAACAGAAAATAAATCAAATCGTACGTAGGATATGAAGGTTGTAGCTTTGCCTTTAAGATATCACTTATTATTTTAAGAATTTTTACGATTATTTGTATGAATCCATGTAACATATTTTTGCACCTCAATAATTATTTTCCATACGTTGAATTATTTTTGGCCTATCTGGCTTCCTTTTCGAGATACGAATGTTTTTCTAATTTTTGGAGGTTATGTTGTAACAAAAATTTTTCAAAGATTTTGTCATTATTCGTATTAATTTCACAAACATGCCATACAAAATAAAAAAATTGTTTTGACTTGTTCTTTTCGAGATACAGTCGAAAATTAAAAAAATTGAGGTTATGTTTGTTCATAATCTAACCCCTCTCTATTTGTGCACCTTGATCATGTTGATAATTTTTAGAAAACTCGTACGAATTGTTATTTTTAGCCAATTTTGCTCCCTTTGGAGATACAGCGTTTTTTCTTGTTTTCAAAAGTTAAGTTGTCGTATGAAACATGTTTAATATTTTACGTGAGTTTTTTTAACATACGTTTTAGATATGAAAAGATAAATAGGAAAAAAAAACGATTTTTACTATATTTTTTCGAAGACTTCAAAAAGATCAAGCGATGTTTTGTGTCAGACATTATTTACCTGACAGTACCTTAGCTGTAACAGAGGCCCAGTTTAGCCCGTATTGCAGCCACGTTACAATTTACACCATGTAGCAGTAGGTATACCTATACGATATATATAGATTAACTGCAGCGCACTATTATGCGCATGCGAGAGGGAGGGAGAGAGAGAAAGAGAGACAGACGAACAGATCCTTTCAGTCAGCTCTGGCTGGTGTACGTACAGATAATATGTATAGATTTTTTTGTTATACTATAGTGCTCTATGTCCGGCTCCTTTAATAAGGGCATTACTATGGGCACTTAGCCTTTGGGAGAGGGATAAGGAAAGAGATGGGAGGCCTCCCATTAAAGGAGGGGGGTAAGGGGAAATTAGTCAATTTTGCTGCGAGAAGGTCGCCTATTAGCCCTCCTCGAAGAGCATTGCGTGGTGAAAAAGCACATGTGAAAAATCACAGAGGTACTTGCCCGAAAAGTTGCACTGGCCGGGAATCGAACTACGGTCTCTCGCGTGCTAATCCATGAGTTAGCCGACTGAGCCATCGCGTGCTCAATGTATATAGATACTTATGTGCACGATAGCGTTCGCTCGCTTACTCGCTCGTTTTATGGGTTAACTCCCCATAAAGGCGTGCCTAAAGAAGTTTCACTGTAATAATGTTATAAAGCTGTATAATCGAAGTAAACTTATCGATAAGGTAGGAAACTTTTACCATCTCTGGACTGCCCTTAACTTTATCATGACAAGGCATACAGGCCTTCGTGTAACTTAAACCCTTTTTTAATACCAGAGCAGTTTCCCAGAAGACTAAACTGCATCCACCTTTAACTCCATAAGCAAGAGCATTAGTTCTTTACCATTCCAACTTGGGGCGCTGCCAAGGAAAACTGGCTGAAGGGCATTGAATGCCCCTTTATAAAGATACTTATGCCAGGTTTGTATATTTTTTGTACCACAGAATCACTTCAATCATGAAGAAGGTAACATCGCCCCTGTAATTCAGGTAGCTCCTGTCCTTGCATCCAAAATCCATACCTCTATCTTGGACTTCCTAATCACCACCATTGCCGTGCTTGCAAATATCTAGCCTAGGTGCTTCAACTAAAAATCCCTGTGACCTTTCGCAAAATCAAAATGAGATCCAGTACACACTAGAAAATATAATACAGCATGTACACAATTACTGGTACGCTATTAAAATGCACAGTATACAGCAAACTCCTATACTATAGACAACCCTATCACTTAACCTTCATCCTGCTACGCATCGTTTACCAGCCGCTAAAATGAAAAGCAAATACTAATTTTTTAGAACCAAGCGTATTTTTGAATCATAGCTCCAGTTTTTGAAGTAATACTTGTAACACTTTTCTCGAGATTTGAATCGACAACCCACTGCACATGAGCTGGGTCTCTTATTCACGCTACCATTAGTGGTCCCAATATAAAAAAGTAAATTACTACTTCTTGTAGTGCAGTTTGGAACTTATTTTTAATTTAAATATAATTTTACTGCTTATTAATTTATTAAATTAAGTTATAAAATTTGTCAGTTACTAAACTGTTTATTTAATTGAGTAATTTTTTATATATTATGAAAATTTATTTGTATGGCTTAAATATTTCTTAGTAGCAGCTTTTAGTTTCATTCTTTTATAATTTTTTCACTCGTAACTACAATGATTTATTGACTTAAAGACGTTCATCACAATTAGCAGGGATAAAGTTGAGAGAGGTGAAAGGAGTGCAAATATGCAGCAACGCTGGCAACTATTTTTCTTGTATGGTTTTACTTTAATACGCACTTTTATGCATAATCGACCACTTTTTTTTCTATTAAAAAACAACTTGTGGATCCGTCAAAAAATTTGATAGGTTTATCTAATAGGCATTAATAATACAAAAAAATTTTGAGAGGTTTCTATGGATCATTACCTTATAAATGCAATTTAACGTGATTTTTCTGTAAGGTTACATCTTAAATTAAGATTTGTTTAAATTAAACATATAAAAAAATAGTCCACTTGCACGATATTTTAAAAACGCAATTTTTTGCGGGTAAATTAATTATGCTAAAACGAATATGCGTTCTACGTTTCAATAATGTCAAAAAAAAAAAAAAAAAAAAAATATGTGTGATAAGCGTCCAACAGCAACATTTACTGGTATGTAATACTACCCTATGAAAGATAAAGCAGAACTACAGGATGTTTTTTCTTAGCCTTTTAGATATATATATAATGTGGGTATTGAATACATGACTAGAAATGAGTGTGTCATGTGACAAATAGGGGAGGGTGGGGCGGCCGTGGCACTCTAACTTAAATCAAATGTAGAAGTAACATTAAAGATGAAATCAATATTTAAAAAAAAGAAACAAAAAGAAAAATTGAAGTAGAATTGTAATCCACAGTCAAAAAATTTTATTTTTNAAAATACGAATCACTACAATTGAGGTTCCTGTATGTATAGCTTTTACTTTAATGTTCTGCCAACGCTTACATAAACATACTTATCTAACTAGCGTCTAAATGAACAAAAAATCGTGCACCCAGCAATCATCGCACCGAAAAAATCTTCCAAAACTTACACACAATTCACTACAAGCACACAAGTAGACACGTATTCATTTCGATCTCTGGAGGTAAATCTAATATCTCGTTAGCGACAGCATCATCATCCACATCACAAAATACATATATACATACACGTGTAGCTCTAAGATGCATCTCGTTTGACTTACGCAATATAATACACACACACACAAAGTTATGCAGACACGTATCTTCCTCTCTCATTGGCTTTCTTAATACTTACTCTTCTCGCTGAAGAGGAGGTGTCGCAATTGCACCCACTATATTTTTCCTTCCCTTCTACTTACTGCAAAGGAAAAGGTATTGCCGCACATCGGCACGCACTGTGTGTATAGGGGAGGATGGGGTCGTCATGGCACTCTAACTTAAATCAAATGTAGAAGTAACATTAAAGATGAATTCAATATTTAAAAAAAAGAAACAAAAAGAAAAATTGAAGTAGAATCGTAATCAGGTTAGGCGCAGTCAGCTGATAAAGTGCAGCAAATATATACCGCAGCTGCTGGCCGTGCTCCGCCTGCCCTGCCCTCGGTGCTACGCCTGCCCCATTTTAATAAGGTTTTATATTGTTTATAACATTGTTCAGATAAATAAAAAAATAAAATAAAAAAATAGTGCTTTGAAGCTGAAGACTTAAGCTATCAAATGCACCCATTTTCGTTAAAAAAATCTATTATTTTCGAGTTGTTTCAAGCCAATGAAAAATGAAGCCAACTTTTTCTTAGCAGTGAAATTTTTAAAATTACATAATAAATCGGAAACGTAATTTTTCAACAAAGTAAGCATAGATGATAATAGGATTATTATTTCTTATTACATTTATGGCAAAATTCAATTTTTTAAGTCTATGATTATTGATATTGTGAGGGTGCCATGCTGAGCCGCCGTGCTCTGCCTGCCCCACCCTCCCCTACCAACGTGACGTTAGAAGATGCAACTGTTAGAATATCAGTAAATTTATATTGGTTCTGGTTAGCGATATTTTCTGTATGGCATAGATACAAATCGTATGGGATACAATGAGAGCAAGAGTATGTATAGTATTGTAAGGAGTTATTAACTGATTATGGCTGTTACCAGGTACGTACGCTCGCGTTATATCTCTCCCAGTGTCGTGAAAGTAACTGTAAGAATTGTTATTAATCTTTATTCGTTACGTTAAATAATTATATTTATTAGTGAATCCGTTCTCTTCTTATGTTTGCTACCTCACTTTATATTTATTTTATTAACAGTAATCATCGTAGGCAGTAGGAAGTTTGGTGTGAAATCTTCAGAAGATTCGATGAAATCACACAGTTTTGTACGGGCTAGCCTGGTAGCACATCATGCCATAGCTTTCCTTTAAACTTTTATTATCTATTTATTGTATATTGTTTATGATTGTTTACTTATTACATGTTGAAATGTTTATTGAAACCACATCCAATGACTAAATATCTTCATTAAAAAGGTAACTGCACCACTTTCGATACATTACAATGGGTTATTTTAATTATCCTTTCACAGAAGGCACTCCCACTTATATGTTGTCTGTCATAGAAGTGTAACCCCTATCTCAAGTTATGACGTCAATCATGACGTCATGTGTGACATCGCAAAATACGTCATTCATGACGTCGTGAATGACATCACATTGACGTTAATATGACGTCATTTGCGACGTCGCAAAAGACGTACTCCACGACGTCTCAAAAGACGTCATTTACATAGGTTGTTGTTTAACAAAGGGCTGTTTAAAAGCATTTGATGGCCTTGTAGGTGCTACCATCAAGATGGTAACACTAAAACCGGGAGGTTCAAGTATTTTTTATAATAAAAAAAAAATTTTCTCAAATAGGGAAAAAACTTTCTAAATTCAAAAACTTTTCGAATCCCTCTGTTTTGGTGTTACCATCTTGATGGTAGCAACTGCAAGGCCATCAAATACTTTTTAACACCCCTTTGTTAAACAACAACCTATGTAAATGACGTCTTTTGAGACGTCGTGGAGTACGTCTTTAGCGACATTGTAAATGACGTCATATTGACGTCAATATGATGTCATCCACGACGTCATGAATGACGTATTTTGCGATGTCACACATGACGTCATAATTGACGTCATAACTTGAGATAGGGACCCCATACTTGGGTACCCAAGCACCCATTGATTATTGGTTTTTTAAAATTTACTCTTACGCAATTCACTTCATAATTTTTCGAAAGACACTTTTATAGCAATGCATGTTTGCGTTTGCCTTTAAAACTCAAGTATTTAAATTATTCAAATCGAAAAATAATTTGATCGGTTCTATGGGTTGTATAAAAAAAGGAATAGTTTTTCATAAATATAAATATATATTGAGATAAGCAACAAATTATAAATGAGTAATCATAATAGTTATGAATAAACCAATTGATACTACTGTAGTCTCAATGTGATCAGAGAAAAATCCGAGAACTTTTAATGACTGCATTGTGTTGGGCATAACTTAAACGAATAGTTACTATGTTTAGGTAACGAGTATTTTTTAAGTGCTTTTTATTAACTGATGATTTTCTACGGCAATAAGAGTATAAAACTGTGGCAGACTTACAAAATAATAGAGAAAAAACTTTTAGCAATATATATCTACTTGTAACTGTTAATTGTTATAACACATGTTGACTTCAAAATCGAATAAAAAAATGAGAAAAAACAATCAAAATCATATTTAATAATGAAATAGTACAAAGAGTTTTTATAAATTTGTAGACTAACTCATCAAGTAGATTATTGAAAACTAGCTATGGCTTAGTAGGCGAATCTCTTGATCTGTTGAGGGTGGCCTTCTTTGCTAGGCCTTTGAGCAACTCGTGGAGTGGTGCTTGCAGTTTGGTGGCGTGTGGAACACAGCGCCTGTAATAGTTGAGGGCACTGAGGAATCTGTGAAGCTCCGTTGCATTGGTTGGCTTAGTGAAGACCTTGATTACCTCTGTCTTGGCAGGAGGAGGCTGGAATCCATCCTTTGAGACCTGGAAGCCTAGGTAGAGGGCTTGAGGTTTGCCGACAGAGCACTTTTGCGGGTTGATTTTCAGCTTGGTCTCCCGGAGTGTGACGAACAATTGATGAAGGTGGTCTAGGTATTGCTCGTGTGATCATGAGGCTATAAAGATGTCATCAATGTACGCTCTGCCGAAAGGCAGCTTCCGAAGGATGTGGTCCGTGGTGCGCTGCATGGATTGTGCTGCGTTCCGAAGTCCTAGGAATTCGAAGGTGCCGAGGAATTCGAAAAGGCCGAACGGAGCGGTTACAGCGGTTTTCTCAACGTCTTCTGCAGCGATAGGGATCTGATAAAAGGCCTTTTGTAGGTCAATCGTGGAGTAGACGGAGCCTTGACATTCTTGAAGAAGGCCTTTGATTATGGGCAGGGGGTACCTGTGGGATATCGTTCACGCGTCAAGGTGGCGGAAGTCCCCCGTGACGCACCATGATTTGTCCTTTTTGGGCACTAGGTGAAGAGGGCTGGCCCACTGACTGTTAGAGGGTCTGATAATACCTTTTTCAAGGAGATCTGCGAAATATTTTTTGGCAGCATCCAGTCATTCTCCAGATAGTCATCGAGGGCGCTCGAAGGTTGGGGGTCCTGTGGTACTGATTGAGTGCTTCACTGGTAGTTCTGGGAGCTGGACAGGACTGCTGCTTGGCTCGAACAGGTCCGCAAATTCTTTGCATAGCTCCGCATACTTCTGTGCGAAGGTGCTACTGTTGTCGCAGGAATGAGTGACTGTTGAAACCGAGTGAAAAGGCGTCCTGTCAAGGACTCCCTGCGAGGCGAGGCCAGTGAGGGCATCCATAAGTAATACCGTGTAGCACGTTGGCGATGGTGAAGATGCAGTCGAAATCTCTTCGGAGACCTAGAATGAGCGACAGCTTGTATTTGCCGAAGGTCTAGATAGTCGACTGGTTGGCGGCGTATAGTGTGAGTGGCTGCTGTAGTAGCTTTTCTTGGACTGCTGACCTTGGCAAGAGCGATAGGACCGAGCCAGTGTCCACGAGAAAGCGCATAGGTTGGTACGCTTGTCGCACATGTGTAGGCGGTTTTCAGTGATGCATGTGCTCACCTCTGCCACCTGATCCAGAGGTGGCACTAAGCGTTTCCCTGTCCTGGTGCGATGGGTGCACGGTAGGAGCAGAGCTGCATGCAGCGTATGGCTGCTGCTCCGTGCTTGTTGTGGTACCAGCACCAGGAAGGCGAGGTCGGCGTGGCTGCGGGTGACAGAAAACGGCCTCGGCTGCGGGAGCGGGAATTCCGTTGACGACGGTTGTTGTTGTTGTTGTTGGCCGTGGGCTGCTCGAGTTGCTGGCGTGTGAGCGCAGTGAGGTGCGCTACTGCAAGCCTAAGGGCGGCGACTTCCTGTGTGAGGTTTGGATGTCTGGCTTGACCTGCAGGGAAACTCATGGAACGTGGTGCATGACTCACAGCCATTACGGAGGTTTCGGTTTCCAGCAGTTTGTCAGCGGCCTTTGCGAGCTTGGGCATGTTAGCCTGGTCCAGCACTCGAAGCAGCATGGTAGCGTTGGGCGGTAAAAGATCTAGCCACCTGACCTTGAAGGCTTCGTCCGTGAAGTTGGCGCCGGTGTGGCTTTTGAGGTTGCGCCATAGTTAAGATGGTTTCATGTCGCCAAGCTGTAAACCTGAGAGTACTTTTTTTAGCTGCTTCTCAGGTGAATCGGACGTCCTCGAGAGAATGGCTTCTTTGATTGCCGTGTATTTGTCGGTCTCGGGTGGGTCGCTGATGATGTCTGCAAGCTGGTCGATGGCGTCGCTGTCAAGTGCGCTGACGATGAGGTTGTACTTCACTGCATCGTTGACGACATTGTGTGAGGCAAAAATGCACTCAGTGTGTTGAAGCCAGAGTTTAGGTTTGGAACGCCAAAATCGGGGCATTTCGCACTTTGTTGCCATGTCTGCGTCCTCAGGAGGGTCCTCGTCTACTGTTGGAGGCACTGAGTCGAGGGGTGACAGGTGTTTAAAGTGAGAGGTTATGTCCTCGATCACCTCGTCGGTAGCGTAGGGTGCGCCAGAGCTTCTTGAGGTGGCTTGACGCTCAACGTTGGTGTGGGTGGTCGTATGGTTGCTTGTACAAGCAGGCTTTAGCACGTGCCTTGTTGCGAGCACGTGGCCGAATGCATGTTCGAAAGTGAGGTTATGGCTCTCGCTGAAAAGTACTTGGCTCACCTGGCTGCGCTGTAGCGCGTCCTCCTGAGGGCGATGAGAAGTGTTCTCGAGGAGCAGAGACGTGTACGAGGTAGTTTTGCGCTCGAGGGCTGTGGTTGAGCTGGATGCGAAACGAGGCTGAGGCACAATGGTTGCCGGAGTGGCTTTGGTGTTCAAGATGGTGGGCGAAAAAAAAACCATGTATCTCTCCACTTGCATCGGCCGAAAAAGGATATGGCAGAGGCAGCTGGAAAAACGAAGCGGAGTCTTGGGTCGCCTGGATAGGCGACGATGCCGGTAGCTGAGCTACTGCTTCTGGGCCTACGTTGAAGGAAAAGGCTTGTCGCTGTTGCTGCGAATGTTCTCCATGTTCAGCCTCGCTCTCCACGCTTTGATTCGATTTTGCTTTGATTCTCCCTCTTCACCCCGCCCTCCTTGACGTACTTCCAGTCTCCAGTACAACAGCACACAACGTCATATCACTACACTACACAACATCATCGCACGGCACCACACCACACATTTGGAATTTTACTATTTTTTTTGTTTTAACCAATTTCTAAAAAAAAAAAAAAAAAAGTTTTGAAAGAGATTCGAACCCCCATTCTCTTGCACACTGGGCAAGCCCTTTACCCTCTCTGCTATGAGCGAGCCCAACGTAGAAGTACCGATTAACTCATTTCATCTTACAGTTCGTAACTTATTTTCAATGTAAATTTTTATTTATTGTGGATCCGTTCATTTGGTTTTATTTCCGTACTGTATTAATACTATAATTGATTTTTATGGGAGAGCTGGGAGGAACACAAATATATGCTGCAACGTTTTTGCCATCATTCAAATAATACGTTGTGGGATATTCACAGTAAAATGAGATAGGTGAAAATTAAGAGGTTTGGAAATTTTTCAATAGCACAAATTACAAGTTCCGTGCACTAAAAAAAGTTAAAATCCCGTCTGTGCGAAAAATACAAGTCCCAAAAAAAAAAAAAAAAAAATACATTTACGAACATCAAAAATCTGCATTTTAGGACATATACAGTAGAATAAGACAGGTAACAATTAAGTGATTTGGAAAATTTTCGGTAGAAAAAATTACAAGTTCGGTCGTTAAAAAAATATAAGTCCTGTCAGTGCGAAAAATGCAAGTGTAGATAGAAAAAAATTTTTTTCGCTATGATCGAAACTATGCGTTCTGAGATATTTACAGCATAATAAGAGAGGTGAAAATTGAGAGGTTTCAAAAGTTTTCGATGGAAATAATGTTCTGTGGCTTGAAAGAAGTCCCGTCAGTGCGACGAAATACAAGTCCCGAAGAAAAAAAATTATGTTTACGAACATCAAAAATCTGCGTTTCGGGATATTTAGAGTAGAATGAGACAAGTGATAATTAGGAGATTTGAAAAATTTTTGGTAGCAAAAATTTTAAGTTCCGTGCGCTGAAAAAAATTAACTTCCATCATCGCGAAAAACAACAAGTGCAGGCGAAAATTTTTTTTTGCCATTATCAAAACTATGCGTTCTGAGGTATTTACAGTATAATGAGAGAGATAAAATTGAGAGGTTTAAAAATTTTCGGTAAAATTACAAGTTCCGTGCGCTGAAAAAAGTTTAAGGTGGTTATATCTCAAACAAAAATAATGATGAGATCTTCATGAAACTTACCACACAGCTTAATTATTGCCTATTAAGAACTCGGTTAAATTTTTGTAAGGCTAGGGTTCCTAGAAAGCAAAATTTTGATATTTACTGTTTTCATACTTTAACATGGATCCTTACGGAAAAATGTATTTTTCTGGGCTTCAATTGCGTGTATCCCAGAAAATAATGGTAAACTTTTGACGATATTTTTTTGTGTATTTCAAAAATGGCTAATGATCTTATTTAATTTTATAAAACATCTCGAGAGTGTCTGTGAGATAAGAAATAAGCACATAAAAAGCTGCTAAAGCTTATGTTTTAGCACAAGTGTGAGAAGGACAGATGACATACCAAACTATAGAATCTGCTGCATTAACAATATCGTGGGATACAACTACCTTAAGTCCCGTCAGTGTAACAAAATACAAGTCCCGACGGAAACATTTTTTTTTGTCCATCTAAACAATGCGTTTTGGGGCATTTACAGTGAAATGAAATAGGTGAAAATTGAGAGGTTTGGAAAATTTTCTATAGCAAAAATTACAAGTTTCGTGCGCTAAAAAAAAATTAAGAATCATCAGTGCCAAAAAATACAAGTTCCAAAGAAAAAAAAAATACATTTAGGAACATCAAAAGTCTGCATTTTGGGTCATTTACAATAGAATGTGGCAGGTGAAAATTTTTTAAGCCTCTTAATTTTCACCCATCTCATTTTACTGTGAACGTCACTAAACGCATTGTTTAGATGATGGCAAAAGAAAAAAAATTTCCGTCGGGACTTGTATTTTGTCACACTGACGGGATTTATACTTTTTCAGGGCACGGAACTTGTAATTTTGGCTATCAAAAATTTTTTTAAACTCACAATCGTCACCTGTCTCATTTCACTGTAAAAGTCTCAGAATGCATAGTTTTGATGATGGACAAAAAAAAATTTTCCCTCGGTACTTGTATTTTTTCGCACTGATGGGACTTGTATTTTTTCGTACAATCAATAAATCATCTGACGATTTGGCATCAGAAGTCAGCTGATTTGTCAGCGGATAAATCAGCTGATTATTTTTAGCAGTGTTTTTAAGAGTTATCTCGAGAGTATTATCAAGAATATCAAAAATTTTTTGCGAATTTTTTAAAGAATTTACTCGAAAATTATTTTGAAAATTATCTTAAGTATAAACAATGTTTGAATATTGTTATAGCAACAGGATCATTTTCGATTGGTGGGCAAAATGTCCACCACTCGTTCATTTATTAAATATTAGAATATTTATTGAAACCACATCTAATCAACGTACATTTACTTATTCTAACGATAGTTGCACCACTTTTTTGTACACAATACCGTTTCGTAGAATGTATGTTTATTTTTATATATTGTCATGGAAATACAACTTTATCTTTCGACGTAGGATTTGTGAAAAATTATGTACAATCCACGAAAGGAAGTAAAGAATCCTTCAGATTGTATGCTTATCAGTTGTCTTCGAGTCAGTAGCTTTGTATTTAAATCATTCTTTATTTTTAATAACTATTTACTAACTATTTGCAATCGGATACTTACGTTCGGGCTCTACATTTTGGTCTCGGTGCAAAATGTTTTTATTGATTTTACGTTTATTAAATGCGATCAGCAAGATGTAGTTTGTACGTACATATGTATGTATAAAATTTTTTTAATAGATCAAGCTAATAAATAATAAATGTGGACTAAAAATTTAGGATTTTAGAGTATGACTGTTTATAAAATATTTCAAATACATAGTAAAACAATCATAACCCACTCTGTTTCCTTTATGTTTGATCATTATTTCATGATCCACATACTTTTTTTTTATCATCCATATATAGTTACAAGTAGTATCTGCTCCTTCCAATAAACTAATTTACAATAAAACTTTTCACTATGTATGAACGAGAAAAAGCAATTGAATGACAAAGAAATGTATAACCGTAAAATGGTGATCCCTCAGTTACAGTTTTCTGAGTAAGCAATTTTAGACGAATAAAAAATTTAAATCTCACTTCGTGTACTAAAAAGAAGTTATATCTCTATCGGCACGTTCTGCGGAACAGATTAAACTAACAAATTTGTGACCTTCAGAAAATGTGTATCGAAAGTGAATTTCGCATGTTGTTCACCCCTTACCCACCGTGCTACGCTCTGTCCACCCCCCTCACTTATTCGCTTCGTGCAGCAGTTTGAAACAACGCCACCTTCAGGGAAAAAGATGTCAATGCTAACTAACAAGAATATACATTTAGAATCAGATAGACAATGATAGATTTTAATTGTTTATTTCAACAATAATAAATATTCAACAACTAAAATAAGTTTTTACAGTTCCAAGTAACATATTATTGGCAAATAACACATTTTTTCTTATTTCATGAAAAAAAAGTAAATTATTAGTATGAAATGGGTATAATGTATGAGTGAGCACAATAAATATTACTTTTTTAATTGCTGATTTAAAAGTACTTTACAAAATAAATTTATTTTTAAGCAAAATCGTAATACTTACTTACAAAATTCAATCGTAATGGGAGAAAAAATTTTTTTTTATTAGGGTACTATTAAATAGATATTTTTCGGCTTAAAAGTTGATACTCAACACTCAAAAAAAATACATCATTTATTAAAGATACGTTATTGTTGAAATAAACGCTTGTAAAAGATCATTGCCCATAAGATTCTGTGTACTCTTGTTAATTAGCATAAACAACTTTTCCCCTGCAGGTGGCGTTGCTCCAAATTGCTGCACGAAGCGAATATGCCAAACCGCCTTGCTTTCCGCCACCAAAGCGCATATCTCAAGAAAGCTGATTTTGAATTTTATTTTCTTAGCTTTCCGCGATTCTCTACTACACTACACAACATCATCGCACGGCACCACACCACACATTTGGAATTTTACTATTTTTTTTGTTTTAACCAATTTCTAAAAAAAA
>NW_019379981.1:370013-413313 GCF_000648655.2 Copidosoma floridanum
AAGAAGTGGCCTGTACGATTCTTCGTCGGAATATATCTGCGCGTACGATTCTTCGTCGGAAAGAAGTGGCGTGTACGATTCTTCGTCGGAATATATCTGGGCGTACGATTCTTCGTCGGAAAGAAGTGGCCTGTACGATTCTTCGTCGGAATATATCTGGGCGTACGATTCTTCGTCGGAAAGAAGTGGCCTGTACGATTCTTCGTCGGAATATATCTGCGTGTACGATTCTTCGTCGGAATATATCTGCGCGTACGATTCTTCGTCGGAATATACCGACGTATGCTATTCTTCGTTGAAAGGCTCGGAGAGTACGTTTCTTCGTAGGAACCTCTGGAGTACGATTCTTCGTAGGAGCCGTCGTAAATCGTCGTCTTAGCTGCAGGAGATATAAAGAGGCAGAGCAAGAAGCAGCGATGCCTAGTTCAACCACGTTAGTCAAAATCCTTCTTCTAGCCTGCACCGTCGCCTGAGACGGTCGCTAATTCTTCAATCTTTTGTACTAAAAATAATGTTTGTTACCGTTTGTCGAGAGTCTCCTTTCTCGACCTAGTGCTCCTCCTCCCGTTTCCAGACATGAAGGCATCTCGTTACTATCCAGAGCCTCACCCACCCCGTAACAAAATTTCTGCGCGATATCGTGCAAGATATCCTACACGAAATCTTATACGATATCATGTAAACTATCGCACAAGAAGTCTTACACGATGTCCTATACGATATTAAGCAAGATTTTCGGCAACTAAAAAATAAAACAGTATAAATTGTGACCCATGTAATTTTAAATTCTTTCTGCTTAAAAGCTGTTAGAAAAGCTAAGATAAGTAGTAAAAAAAAAGCATCTCTTTGTTCCAATTAGGGAATTTAAACCTGGTTCGGAAGACTTGTAGTCGAGTGTCTCACCCAGTTGGCCAGAGTGGATTAGACACTCGGAGCAGAATTGACGTCCTTATGAGGTGCATCTGAGACTTATGTTTATTATGTCATCATTTCATGAATAATATTTACCACCTTGGTTACTTAATTAATATAATTAACATCTTATAAATGTACATTTCATTTTGTTTCGTGTCTCTTAACACGTTTGTCAACAATAAATCTAGTAATTGATTTTACAACTACTTTTCGTTCGCGGATTTTACTTATACTTTACATATACTTTTCATTCCAAGGGAAAATTAGTCCACATTTAAAGTGCCCTAACGGAAAAAAATAATGCAAGAAAACTTAACAAACCGTAACTTTCTGTGATGTAATGTAAGGTTTGGTTGGATTTTGTACCGCAGTTGAAGTTTGTTACGTTTTGTTACATTTACTTACAGTCGACTGCAACTCAATATAATTATTACCTTACGACTCGTTACGTTTACTATTATGATTCTAAAAAGGAACTCGAATCTCATAAAAAAGCAACTGTAATAAACTCTATTAAAACGTAAGGAAATGTTGTCATGTGTAATATTTTATAACAGCTTACAGTTTTTGGCAGTTTATTACACTGTTTTATATTTTGTTGTAATTAATAACTTTTAGACACATTTTCTTACATTTTTGAATAAAAATTACTTTTAACGAAAAAAAGCTGAGTAATTATTATGAAAAATTATCAGTGTAATAGTATGTGGTAAATCATATCAAAACGTAACAAAAATGTAAGAAAACGTAACACAACATAATAAAATGTAAAAAACGTACAAACTCCATGAGAATAATAGTTCCTCACGTCTTCTTACATTTTCTTACGGGTCACGGCACATTATTACACATGTTTACTTTTTCTTCTATTTTATTACGATTGCAAATTCCTACTAGGGTCTCATAAATTTATTGTAATTATCACAACAAAGTTGTAAATAACCTTTCTCTCTTTAACACATTAATCTGGGTATCGAATACCAGCAGGAAGAACAATTTTTTACTTATTTATACAGTACTCAGATAAATTACATAAATTCTTACAACATAAGATTATACATAAAAAAAGTATTCTTAAAAACTATTAGATTTGAACAAANCTATGTAATGATAAACATTTATTTACTAATCATGAGTTTGTTACTTTTAAAATAAATAAATACTTGTTCATACAATTTTTTCACATTTTTTCAAAATTTTCATAATTAAAAAAAAATTGTGTACTGTATATATACAATAATTGATTTTTATTGCGTTTTCTGTATTCTCAATTTTTCTTTTGTAATTTAGGTGATTTTTTTACTTGAGGACGTTTATCACATAGTTATAAGTAGGGGAAAAGTTCAGCTCAAAATTTAGAGAGGTGGGAGAAGTGCAAATTTATGCAACAACGGTAGAAATATTGTTTCCCTCATGTGGATGTACTTACATACACGCTTTTACATGTACCTAACGTCTTTTTTTTGTGTTGTTAAAAAAAAAAAAAAAAAAAATTATAGATCTATTGGAAAATGAAACAGGTTTATATGAAAGTAATCTTTCATACAAACGAAAATTAGGAGGTTTATACAGATTTTACAAATGCAATTCTATGTGATTTTGTCAGAAGGTTACATGTTAAGTTGCAACTTTTTAAAATAAAACATGTGACAAAGGGTACAGCTGAACGATCTGCAATTTTTTTGGGTATTTCTTGTGATATTTTGGGTATACTTTTGATGCTTGAATAATATCTGTCAAAAAAACTTATGTCTGATAAACATCCTACTTGAAGGACATTCACTGGCATGTACTTCCAACTAACATACACTTCTGACTCTCTAAGTATACCCAACTAACGTAGGTATTCGAGGTGAAACGCGACTACTAGCATCGGAAAGTCTGCACAAAAATAAATGAAGTGGCTAAATTAAAACTAAAACTTGGTCTACATGACGTGTTCAAAAAAAAGAGTGCCAATTAAGCGGTATTTTATAATGTGAAAAAGCATTATGCGGCATTAACTAATACTAAAATCTGTCCTATGAGTCTCACCTCGAATACTTATTCCAACGATAATTGCACCAACTTTGTATACAAAATCGTTTCTTAGAAAGTATATATATATATATATATATATATTTATATTTATATTACCTGCCATATAATTTTATAGAAGTATCACTTTTTGGGTATCCAAGCACCCACTGTCTACTGGTTTACTTTAGTTATCGCAAGCCAATCGTGACATTTTAAGGATGTAATTCATATGAATATATAACTAGGTTCAAAGCTGTACAAAGTTAAGGTGAACTGTTCTCATACACTTTCATTTTTTAATTTACAGCTATTAATATTTGTTTTCTATAATTGTTTATTTATCAAACATGAAAATATTTATTGAAACCATACCAAATGAACGTACATTTACTCATTCCAACAATCAGTGCACAACTTTTATACACGATCGTTTTACAGAAGGTATATTTATATATGCCATAGAATTTCATAGAAGTATAAATTTATACTTGGGTACCCAAACACACACCGTTTACTGGTTTTTCAGTGGAATCAACGTTTTGAGCTTGCGTTACAATAATGTATAAAAATATTTCTCGAAACAATTAGTTTTCATTTTACATATATTTTTTGCGATGTGCATCTAGTATCAAAAGTATGATATTTATTCCTTGCCTGCAGTTGGACACGCGCCGATCGACATGGCTTCTTATGTTTCTGCTAAGTGTACAAAGTTTTGATAATAATGTTTGGCTAAAACTTCGTTTAACAAACATAATTGTATAACAAAGAATCGTTTCTTACAAAAAACATATTCAGTACTCCAGGTCAAGACTATACAGCAGTCATTAACCTTACGAATGAAAGAAAAAAAATACGATATACCTACAGATACCTTCAAATTGTGCGAGATGCACAGTACCTTACCACCATGCCATGTAGTGGTCAACTACATAGTACTGAGGTAACCAGGTGATACAATCACATTATGAATCATTTGAAAACCGATACGGGACAACATAAAAAGTATTTACAGGAGAAAAAAAAGTGACTATGGGTGCTAAGTTTTACGTAACAGTGTGTAAATAGTTTTTATAAATGACGATCAGCTGTAATGAAAGATAAGTATAAATAAATCTCCGTGCTCGCCAAGTAGGAAGTCTCTGACAATTTTTGGGAGCTGCAGATGAGAATATCTATGAGAACGTAATTCTAATAGTACAGTTTTCATTTTTGTATTTATCTACTGTCTCTTTTTGAAGTGTTAAACTTACTTGACAAGTCTGTAAAATTTACTACAAATTCATAAAGTTAACGATTCTATAAATTCTTGTCCATTTTATTATCGGTCCAGTAGCTTACCTTTTAACTTAGCATTTAGGTACTGACAATAAGTTTCTGCAGAATTTTTAGTAAAAAAGACGGTAGCGAGTGTACTTTCCAGAGAGAACAGTCTCTAACAACTGGTCTTACTTCTTGAAATTAGTTATCTGAAGCGAATTTTCGATAGAGGATTGGTGAAAATTTATATTTTCATGAGAATTTTACATCCCGTTTCTCAGATTCTTTATCTAACTAAATTTTACTTCTGAATATGTATAAAAAGCTCTTTTTAATTTTTTATTCAAGTATGTCGTATCGCATCCCTGTCGACGATATAAATATTTACCAAAAAAACATATCCACTTTCACAAGTCGTTGTAAAAAATTAACAGCTTTTATTTTTGTAGACCGATAACTGAGACTATGTATGTATTAACATATATGCATTTTACATACACGCACATATACACACATGTGTATATAAATATACATACATACATATAAGATTACATAAATAATCGCCACTATAGAACCCTTGCATTCAAAAATAACTGCATTTTCTAAACCATTTAGGTATCTCATTTCTATTTATTTATTTCATAAAATCTATAATATGCATTACTCTCAATTGAATAAATACTATTTGGTGTACTTTAAATAGGCACGCGTGCGGTAAATACATGTAATAGTTTTTCTTGGATATTTTTGTAATTTTTGCATTTTCTATTAGAATAAGTACTTGCATTTTTAGTAAGCAAAATATATCAAAAGATTTTTTTCACTTTTCATTGCAAGTTTAAAAGTTAATAAGACACTTTACGTGTGCATTATGTTCATCGCACAAAATACTTCCTTTATTTAAAGATGTTTTATTCACTGATGTGTTTATTGTACTTTTTTCTTTGACAAACAACCTTTTTTATTATTATAAATACATTAACAAATCACTCGAGAGATCAAAAATAAAAATTTTCAATTCACTTTGAACACTTCTGCAAAGTACGATAAGGCGCTGCCTTTTTTCTTTATACTTTGCTGACACCTTTTTATATTGTTTTCTTGTATACTCAAACACACGTATATGTTTACATTCTCGGAAATTCAAAAGTTATTTTACAAGTAAAGTCTGTGATCTTAGTATTGTATTTTACTTATGCTTTATTTACACGCAAACACTTTTTTACAAAATAGATATGTAATAATGTGCAGTTCCATTTTTTTTTTTTTTTTTTTTTTTTTTGTAAAAATATATACATTTTATGGATATTTCTACAATGCATTCTGTCCTTATATTTACAGCCTATCAGATAAAAACTCGCATGGAACAAATCACCGAAAAAAATATGCACAATTAATTCGTAACTTTTTTTACACACATGTATCACTATCATATCTCTTCAAATATCAAGCAATAAGTAATAATTTTTAGAAAATTCTAGACGCTTTTAAACTTTAGACGTCCTAGTATCCATTTGTCCATTACTTTATAACATAAGTATAGACATTTCTATTTTATTTCGCATACATTTAACAGTCTATATTAGATATTTTGTACATTCTTCTTCTGGATTTTGGAATGTCTTTGGCTAAATACTAGGCTAACTTGGCTACTTTGGCTAAGTAGTTCAATCAATGACTGAATCGGGCACTCAAAGACATTTGAGACCCTCTGTTTCTCATTCGAACGTGGACTGAGAAAAATAGTGTTCGAAAAAGTGTTACAACTACAATAAAAATTACTATATTTTTTATAAAAGCTGAGACATATTTGCCATATTATCCAAATTACTACGCTCAACGGTAAAACCAGATTATACTGAAATTTGCTATTCATTATAGAAATTTTTACTTTGTTCAGAAATAATTTTTGTATTCAAGTAAAAGGCGAAAAATTTATATTCATATTATATATGCGCAACTATCAGGAGATTCAGATATAGTTTTTATTTAGATAGATACTTTATTCCTTAAGATTATAGAGGTGGATGCATTTTAAAAATAAGTTTTATTTAAAATAGATCTGCTCTGACCGGGAATTGAACCTCCATCCTTCGGCTTCCGAAACAGGCTCCGTAACCACTAGACCACGGAATAATATGTCTGCTTCAGCATCGATAAAGTACATGTGGGAGCGTGTACTGTTTATGATGCACACAATAAACTTAAAAATCAAAGAGTTTCTTGTAAACCACGGTGTTGACCACAGATAATTAGTTAATTTAAAGTTATTTGTTTGCATGTATTCATTTTAAACCCTTATAAATAAAAAAAATGTTTCTCGTACTAATTACATTAGTATAACCTCGAATTTGAAACTCAATAGGTGTATTTACCTGTAAACGTCGTATAAAATTATTTTCGAGCATAGTAATTTTTACTTTACTGATCGCAGTGGATTTAGAAATTTTACAATGTCATTTTTTAAACTCGCATTTAGAATATGGAACATTTAAAAAAGATTACAATAAAATTTACTATGTTTTATGGCAAAAATTATACCATCGCGATTCTTACTACGCTAGACATAGTCATTTTTATTATGCTGTGTAATAATTTCTTTATGGCTGCTGCATAATAATAATAAATATTTAAAATACAAAAATAATTACGTTGAAGATAATAATTTGCGTCATTCCATGAGTATGTTCTCACTTTCCTGATAAATATAGTAATTTTTAGAATAGTTCTGATGCTTTTTTAACACCACTTTTCTCAGTGTGTTTCTATACGCAGTCAAATTGATTTTTCATGAAAATATCAATAATTCTACAAAAAATCTTTTAAAAATAGAAACAGGAGAATACAGTTGGTAAGCGCTTACCTAAGGCTTATTTTATCGTTTCCTTGTTTGACTTGTTGACAACGTGTTGTACGCCATCGATGGCTGTTGCAAAATCCTGTGAACAATAAAAACGGGATTTTAAGGACTACGAAGAAAATTTTGTTTCATCACTAATAGTATTAATATTTAAGAAAGAAAAATGATTAAATGATAATTGTTGATGTAACAAGTACTCAAAAGACGGTTTCTTACACGAGCAGAGATAGAGACTCGCTCGAGTGGCTGGAGTTGCCGATAACAGGTACTAGTGATCGGACATGCACGAGTCTTTTACTAAATTGTAGGAACCGTTATAGACTTGTTACATAAAAAACTTATGAATTTTCTCAAACACTATTAGGAAGAAGAGTTTTTATAAAAATCAGATGCATCTTTTGTTTAATGGTTATTGAGAATATTAGGCTTGATAATAATATGAATGTTATATAAGACATTATGTAAGAAACGTGCCTAGATTCTGAAGTTATGACCAAGGATAGAAGAAAGACGAAATGTGTGTTCTGTATCAGAAATCTAAAAGGGCTACATCAATAGTTCATATGGGCCTCTGTAGGCTCCTTCAAGTGGTGCATAACAGGGCGCAATCAAGGACCTCGTGAAGTAACCTCAATAACCTAATCCCATCTCATGTAAGTAGATTTTTTAAAGTTGTATGAAGGGCATTCAGTATATCGGCTGGAGTTTCTATTTGTTCAAAAAAGTATCAAGAAAGAGATAGCGAGAGACCCGCGTGGGATAGTGTAGCCAACATCGCCGCCGCGTCGCATACACGACCAGCGAGAGAGACGCTAGACTTGTGAAGTTGGCGCCCGTAAATATTAAATATTAATATTTTGCACCCATTCAGGGCTTAAACGATTCCTCCTTACTTGCGGATTTATCCTCCACTGGAATTTTTATTTGCGGATCAATAGTTTGCGAAATATTTGCAAAATAAAAAGTCGAAAATGGGCGCGGCGCTGAAGTATAAAAAACTTGGTTTTAAGTGCTAAATTGGGTTAAAATCCAATTCTACCTATACGATTCGATTCCTCCTCATTTGCGGATTATGGAGATATATAAATGAATGTAATTGAATGTCACAAAGATTGTAAATAATGAATTTAATTATTGAGTGAGAGAATCTAGTAACTTTTGTCTAGTGACTTTTGGTCCAGTGCTCCGTTCCTGTTATTCGGTACATGTCGTTTACTCCGAACAGCGGGTTCTACAAAATATTTATCAGAATAGAAAACTTTAGTAGGTAGTAATCTATTAATTATTAGTTTTAAGTTATTCAGCTTTTGGGTCAATACACACACACACACACATACATTACATACTTCAAACTCAAGGAAAATTTTTTTGTCAATAGGTACAGATTTTTTATCTTAAGAATCTAATATCTGAAATCTATTGTGGCAAACACTGTGGACTGATATTTATTCATTACATGCGAAATTTTAATATTTGTTGTTATTCAAGAAACAAATAACAACACAACTAAAAAGTAGCAGTACAGTTATAATTATTACAAGACAAGCCACAGCTAAGCACACAAGTATCAATTTTGTTTGGACAAGTTTTAGAAAAGAGCTCAAGCATTCAAATTTCGCGCGTAAATGATCAATCAGGCGAATTCAAGATCAAGTTACCGACCAGTGGAAACGGATAAAAGTGACACAGGCTGTGTTCGCCTAAGGCTCTGTTTGTTATTAAGTCTATTAAGGTCACGTGATCATTTATCATAAGTGCAAGGGATACAGCATGATGTCACCGTCTCACTCGCTCTTATCATAAATGATCACGTGACCTTAACATACTACAAACGGAGCCTATGCAAACACAGCCCCAGTAATAAATTTACAAGTACTTAATTAAAAAAAATGTTTATTAAATGGGTTTACACTAGATTGCATAGTCATCGAAAAATGAATGTGTGTGTGCGTGTATTGACCCAAAGGCTGAATAACTTATAACTAATAATTAATAGGTTAATACCTACTAAAGTTTTCTTTTCTGATAAATATTTTGTAGAATCCGCTGTTCGGAGTAAACGACATGTACCGAATAACAGGAACGGAGCACTGGACCAAAAGTCACTAGAAAAAAATTACTAGATTCTCTCGCTCAATAATTAAATTCATTATTTACAAACTTTGTGACATTCAATTACTTATATATCTCCATAATCCGCAAATGAGGAGGAATCGAATCGTATAGGTAGAATTGGATTTTAACCCAATTTAGCACTTAAAACAAAGTTTTTTATACTTCAGCGCCGCGCCCATTTTCGACTTTTTATTTTGCAAATATTTCGCAAACTATTGATCCGCAAATAAAAATTCAGTGGAGGATAAATCCGCAAGTAAGGAGGAATCGTTTAAGCCCTGAATGGGTGCAAAATATTAATATTTAATATTTACGGGCGCCAACTTCACAAGTCTAGAGACGCTGGCTGCGTGAGAGTCAGCAACCAGTCGTTCATCTAGCTAGTCAGGCGCTAGTTTAGCTCTGTTCGAACGAAGCCAGAGCGCCATTGCTGAAAAACCCCTTTCCCCCTTTGATTTTCCGCGCGTTCGTTTATCAAAGCTACCACTAAAGACTTGGAGCCTTTAACAACTAGTTGTTTGTATTTAGTTCGATTAAGCAAAAGGCAAGACTTTGCTCGTTCGCTAATTAAATACCGTACTTTACGCGGCGGAAAGTCCACCATTGTCACGACCTCGTTACGTCGAAAACCAACTACTCAGTTCTCGTTGGACCAAGTTTGTAGATTATTATATAATCGTAAGAAAAACGCTAAGTGTACCTTGCAGCTATCGAACGGATTTACTAATCAGAATAGTCTGCAAGAAAGGCATTAATACAACTGGAATTTCGTTAGTATTAAGAAGTGACTCTATAATTATAGTGCAGTGGAGTGCAGTTTTCGCTGCGAAGAGACTAACAAAGAACAATCTCTTGCGTGTGAATTTAAAAGGACTACTTTTTTGTATACAAGTGTTGGTAAAAAGAGCGATATAAAACTTGTACCATTATCCTCTCTTTTTTTTGTGTTTATTCAATAAATAAATCTCCGTGAACTTTGAAAGAAAAAAAAGTGAGTAAAGTTTCATTCTCCTGCTTGCCCTCGCTATTCGGTCCCTATAAACATCAGCCTCAATACAGTCTAAAGATCGAAGGCTCAAAATCAAACAATACCTTACCAACTTACCTTATTTAATGAGTTATTGTTAATAACTAATTATCTAGCTGTTTAAACCCAAAATAACGAGAAGAGCCGCCAAGTTAGTACTTTGAGAAATCAATAGAGCCCAAATTCAATGCAATTTGTTGCGTACTGAGAGAGAAAAGTACATTTAATGATCACGAAAGAGTGTTTCAATGCGCATAATCTGAAATGTAATTTTTTTCAAAAAGTAATGCATTGAATTATCTGAAATTTGAACTGGGCTTCTAAAATAAAAAAGTAAACGCGGCTCTTCTCGTTGTTTTGCAATTATTGAGTTTTCAAAATTGAAACTTATTGTAAACGGCATTACATAACCTACAAATCTGCATATGCTGAGTAAGTTCATAATTTGAACTGTATATTTTCAAAAACCATGAGAGGACCAGTGTTTGTCTTTTTACTTTAGAGGCTTTTTCAAAATTTCAGATAATTCAATGCATTATTTTTTTGAAAAAAAATTACAATTCAGATTATGAACATTGAAATACTCTTTCATGATTATAAAATGTAATTTTTCTCTCTCAATACGCAACGGATTGCATTGAATTTGGGCTCTACTAATTCCTCAACGTACCAGCGTGATGGCTCTCCTCCTTGTTTTGGTATTAAACAGCTAGATAATTCGTTATTAACAATAATTTATCAAAATAGGGAAGTTGGTAAAGTAGAAACTCCGGCTGATATACTGAATGCCTTTAAGGAGGTTCCAGCGTCCTAGTGTCGCCATATTGGACATAGGTCTTTAAATGGTTTAGATTACGGTGAATCTATGGGTACCCTTTTTAATATCCATAACCGGACAAAATCTTGAGAAATTCGTGCTTGAAGTTCGCTCTTTTAACTAGAGCGCTTAAAGCAGGTATATTAGGATTAATGATTTGCAACTTGAACCGAAAGTGTTGGATATTACGAGTATACACGTATTGTAGATTTTAACTTCATCTTTCAAATGCCGTCTTGATAAATATGGATACACGAACAACTTTTTAAAAATATTCTGATTATAATTAATGAAGTCGTATTTCCATAGGTTAGCCTATGTTTTCCTTGCGGCCGTGGTGCCAACTATCAAAGTTTTTTGAGCAAATTAAGGCTCCAAGATGCAGTTTGTTATCCCTACTCGCTGGAACCGGCTTAAGTAGAAAGAATCAACTGAATGAGTTCTAAATCCAAGTAATTGATAATGTGACAAGTGTCATAAAGGACGTTGCTCTGCATTTTTTTGTTTTAAGCAGTTACTTTTACCTTTTTAAAAATATAGAGGTGTATTTGGTACTACAAGGTAAAGGTATACGATTGCAATACAATATTGATTGATAATAATAGTAATTTTGAAATCTGAACTTAAAAATACAACTTTCAGATACTTTTCTTCATTTTGACAATGTGAATTCTCCAAGTAAGCAAAAATTGAAGAAAAAATTTTAGGAGCAAAAAATAATTAAAAAGAAGATAGCTGATACAGTTGCCCTTACATGCTATTATTGCGAGCTATCATAAAATACTGCATAGGAATTGTGTTTTCTATCAAGTACTGACAATATAACGCTAATTTTTTAGGTTATGTATGAATGGAGATATATCTTTGATTAAGCATATCTCAGTGTAGAATTAGGGCCACATGCCCCCCCCCCTTCTCTCACGAGGCCTCATTAGGCCCTTTAGTGACAAACGGGCTAACCTTGTGAGATACTTATGATTATTCCATTAATATTTATATTTGGGTTTCATCAAAAAGGTGCAGGCAACAAAACAACAGGTCAAGAACTAAAAATGGTATAATTGTTGACGTAAAATTATCCATACGTTGTACAATTATGTCTATGTATAATGATATTAATAGTTATCTATTATACGTAAACATATTTCTTATAACCAAAAAGTTTTTGGAAAAACATGTACTTCGCTTTTTTTTGACGTTGAAATGATTGTTAACTTATAAACAATTGTTTTTAATTGTCTAATACTGTATTCAACAACTATGGCTTTTTAAAAAAGAAAAAACAGCAACGGTAGTTCATAAAAAGTTGTTAATATCGATTAATATGTCCTCCTGTTATTTGCAGAGATCTGTAAAGATTCGCAATCGTAATTTTAATGAAAGCTACCCCTCCCCTCTCCAAAAAAATCGTCAAATTCTCTTTCTTGATTCCCGAGAAATCGTTAGTTTTGATGCACCTTTGAAATTTAAACGCACTCGCTCAAAACCTCTGGAGTATTTATGAGGGAAGTGGGCGTGGCTCCTAGTGGTGGCTCACCAAGCCCCTTATTCCACTGGCTAAAGAACATAAGAACCGTAGGTATTTGGTAATCAATTTTTAAGTTACTTATAATTGGTAAAAATAAACAGCGTTTAAATTAAATGTAGAGTAAATATAGACCAAAAGAAATGCGTATGAAAAATGTCCTTACATTAGCTAACAGCTGATTAATAGGCGTTTTGCTTGTATTAAAATTGCAAATTTTGCTTTTTTTCATATAACTTTTGTTCTCCAACTCAAGGTAAGCTATTTATGATAAAAATCTAGAATTGGAAATAAATTATAAGGTCGGAGTATCCTAACTACTTTTTCAGATTACCAAACAGTAAATAAACCTTCCTTATTATACATATATATTGTATAAAAATTAACAAGACATATAACACGTAACATGATTCAAAATGCAAGTCCTAAAGGCAACACGTAATGGCTGGATTGATAAAGGAAGTGCTCCCTGGTTTTCAAATGGAAACTTGCAGTATTTTTATCTAATACATTATTTAATATTTTTTCATTCACAATTATCTTGTGTAAAAATAACGAAATTTTTTTCTACTTAAATTTCAACCTTTCATACAGTTTTGTAAGCTTCTATTTTTGACGTGTTTCATTTGAAAAAAAAAAAAAAAAAAAATTACACTTTGTACTGCGAATAAAACGTAAAAATTTAATAATGTTATTAAATAACATTAAAACTGCGGATGCATATTAATTTTCGAGTATCCATACAGTTAGCCCTGCTAAAAATCGATAATGTCACGTTGATTATTACGTGATAAATAGCGTGATTTTTGTACATCATGTGATCTTTTACGTGATTTATAACGTGATTTGTTACAAATTGATAACGTCACGTAATAAATAACGTGATTTTTTTGGCCGGGAGGACATTGTCGGCAGCAAATGAAGAAGAAAATTTATTAATAAAAGTGTTAAATTAACCCCAGAAAATTTACCTTTTAACAATTAAAAGTAAAAGGTTAGACAAGTTTGACATGTTACAACCACTTACGTGCACCATTCATTTCAGTTAGTAGTAAATAGTAACAAATTTATCATAATAGCACAGTTATAGGAAAAAAGACAAATTTTTTTTAACTTCAATTATACTTTTTTCCTTATGCTGTCTTTCAAAAATATCATTACTATACTTATACATTAATTTATATCATAATATACAATACATTATTTAATAAATTAAAAATTATTTATACGTTCAGAATGTAAAATCATAATAACTGTTTTTTAGGCTTCATACAACAGCTTTGCGTATTAGTGAATAATACTGAAAATAGTTTTAAAAGATACACATTCTGACTTCCAAATTTATAAAATTAATTTTAAAACTTCAAGTTATTTGTATTACAGTGGGGTTATACATATAAAACTTTTTGGATGAACTTTAACTTCTCCAACATATTAATTGTACCACAACCATTCTTTTTAACTTAAAGTCACTTCTACAAATCATTGTGAATAATAGAAACACAAAAAACTGTTCTTACATTATTAGGATGATAAGAGATCAATCACACGAGTTGAAATAAGTTTATTACTCAAAATTATGTATGGCGAATTAAACGATGTGCGATAGCTCTATATATACTTATAACATAACTTGCCAGGCTCTATTTTTTAATTTTGCGTTTAACCTTTTAAACCTTCGTTATATAAGCGGTAAAAAGTTTATTATACACTAAATTTAGCAAGACACTTTTGATTAAATATTATCTTGAAGTCGTCAGTAATGTAATCTTACTAATATATAAAGGGCCATTATAAACATTTACGTTTCCTACTTAACCATCAATCTCATCGGTTCTTTTACGGGCCACCTAAGTTTAAATTACCTTGCCAACAAATACATTTTTACTACGATTTCTGGAGGTGATTCGTCAACTAAAAGAGTATGTAAAGCCGGCCAATATTAAACCAAATCAGTCATTCACTGGCAGACGTCACGAGCAGAGTTGTTCGTCGCAAGGCTGGGAACGCCGGTGACCGATGACCCTATATTATCCTCTCGACTTTAAGCATTTAACCAGGAATCACCAATCCTCTTCAAGGGAGAACCTAACAGTTATGAAGAAAAAATAATAAACGTGAGCCAACGGGACAGTTTTCAACGGGCAAGCATTACGAATCAACCTCTCCACCTAAGATGGTTACGGTTTATGCTACTGCTCGTACTGTTTTGCTATCTGAGGATCGATTCCAGCAGTTGGTAAATTTTTTTTTTTTTAATGCAATTTTATTAAATGCATTTTAAGGTGGTAATGTATGTATTTTCCGCCTTCTAACCTCAAAATAGCACCTTCACCGCTTGATTTTGGGTTCTCAGGCGGAGAAACAGTATACAAAACTCGTTTAAAAGGCTTATTCACAAACCTCGTTACGGCCTTCACCTTCGGCTCATGCCGTAAACCTCTCGATTCGTAAATCGAAGCCTTTGCAAACTCGTACGTAATATACTATTTATAGATCAGTTACTGAATCTTTAGTTTATAACACTATCGTCAATCACTAGATATAACGGGGTGTTTATTGGCCAATGATTTGATTAATCAAGCATTAATGAATAACTCAAGCGCAAATTACCCGGTACTGTGGACCGCTTACTGACCAATAATTACATTAATAAGGTGACTAATAAGTACCCCATGTTATTTGGTGATAAGCGCTTCTGTTATCAACTAATGCTTTATTAATCATTAAGATACTCAGTTAGCACCCCATTATACCTAGAGATGTAGTGATTTACAGTAATGTTATGATTCAATTCTTTATTTATTGATATGTATACATAAATATAGTACCAACTTAAAATTGGAGAAATAAAAATTAAGAGCTCTTTCTTATATTCAGTTTGAAAAGGCTCTTTTATGCTTATTACTCTGAAAAGACTCTTTATTATGCTAACCTGATGAATTATTTAGAGTCAGGAATTGTGAGAACTCAAAAAGTTTTTAACTAAATTGATGTGCTGATAAAAAACGAGCCTTGATCTATTTCTGCTCGCAAGAGCTTCCACTAAGAGTTAAAATAGTATTAATAAATACGTTTGTAGTGCAAAATCTTTAAAAAATCAACACTGTTTTCTGAAAAAATTGACCAATTATTTATCCTAGTTTTCCATGTTTTTCTTAAAATCGTGAAGTATTCAAATGAGTTTCCTGTATTTATGTGCCTACTACTTTATAATAAATTAATTAAGTTATGATTCTCAAAAATTAATATATAGAACTATTAAAAAACAATTTTAAAGATCTCAAAGTTAAGCAACTTGTTATGAGAGTTCCGCGAGCTTTTTAATAAAAGCAACCTGTGTCACGTAGTTCAAGATACCAACAATACGACTATGGTACTATAACTACAAAAAAAAAATTAGCTGCCTTGCGTTGTATGGCTAGAGGTGCTTTTTGATGGTCTATCTTATCAAACTACAAACAATCAGATAAATTGATGCAGAACCTTGTGTGTTGCATAAAATGTAAGATTAATGAGCTGATTGTGAAATTGTGAAATTTTAATACTTTTTTCAGTAATTGATCTACGAAAACATATATAGTGCCACTTTCAGAACAGAAAAAAAATGTATGTTAACTGTATATGATTTACGCGCTGTAAAAGGATTTTGCGAACTACTGCTGTAAAATAACAATAACAATTTGTTTTAGGTAAAAAGGTTAATTGCTTATACATAATACAACTTTTAAAAAAAATCTAAACTCTGAGTTACAAGTGGTTGAAACTAGTATGCATTAAATAAAAAAACCTTTATTCAGTCTCTATAAAACTCTTTACTCTAAAATACGCACTATTTATAAAGACTAAAGAATTTGCTTTAATGTTTGTACATATATGTAGTACGAATGTTGTCAATGTAATAACCACAAGGTATTATAAGGAATGTAAATATAAGCCAAAAAACATGATATATGCATGTAGATAAATACTCACGTGTAATTGGATGTAAGTTGTACTCTACTGGAAATAATTATATTAGATATAATCGTGATAAAAGTATGAGTTTTCTTCTGGCTTCAGATTTTTTCTGTCGTAAATAGGATGTTTATAATTTCTTAGGAGTTTCAAAATGCATAAATTATGTTCAAATCCTCAAAAGTTATTTTAGTATTATAAAATTATGGAATGGCCTTGCTAACCAAAAGTATCAAAGTAGCAATATTCATTTTGATGTATCCGAAAAAAATGTTGACAAGACATATATGTTTTGAAAGGAAACATTAATAAAGACATGAAAACAAAATGATAAATGGAATTGAAAAAAAAGTCTGCTATGATGTGGAATCAAACCCAAGATGGCAAAACGATCCACGAAGCTACATAAGACTTATTTATCTTAGCTAACCGAAGGATACGAGGAGAAACTTTCGAAGTCACATATCTTCATAGATATCCTCTGGAGCTTGTCTTACAGTTCACAGCAGTAATAATAATAATGTGTAAAATTAATAATTTAGGGGTTATGCTGTACTAACAACCTTAAAAAATATCTGAAGCTGTATATCTTTTAATAACATTAATGGATTTTAGAATGTTAAAAGTACGGGAGAATTAAATAATAATGTATTGAAATCAAAAGCCTGTGCATATAATTGTAAGTATTTAATTTCACGACTTAAATTTTTAAATTATATGACTAGTCTCTCTGAAATTTTCTTGTTCTAAAGAATTTTAAAGGAAAAGAATATGATTTTTTTCATAAACATCTACTAAAAATTTTTTGTTTACTGTTGACTTACGCCCCCTCAATTTCTAAAATGTTGAATCATAAGATTTGAGTAAGTCAGTCGAACATCATATTATACTTATACTTAGTTATTTACTTATAACTATGTAGTTATTTTCCAGGGGATATCGTCAATCTACCGGTAATAATTATTCGGATGAAAATTTTTTGCGCCATTTCATAAAAATGTGATCAGAAATTGATTAAACAAATGTTTTTTAAACAAATTCGTCAAAGTTGTTTTTTTGGTCTAAAAAAAATATTTTCATATTCTTCGGCATATTTGTAACAAAAAACTAACTGGGATGTATATTTTCTAAACCCTACATTTTTCGAGTAAAAAATCTCCTAAGTTTCGAAAAATGCATTTTTGCCGATTTTCAGGGCTCTACGAGACAACTAAATAAATAGATTTTTATTTGTTACAATACACGAATACAAACTGCAAGCCTTCCTCTACAATCTCCAAAAAAAAAGTGTTAAAAAATTAAGTGGCAACATTGTTTTTTGCAATAAACGTTCAGGGCGCTTCAGCGCGCACTTTGGTGCGAGTGTATTCCTATATACATATACGTTTCGTGGCTCAGCGTGTAGTTAACATCTATAGGTATACACTCACATGTTAGTGCGCGCTGAAACGCCCTGAATGTTTTTTGCATAAACAGTGTTGCTACTTAATTTTTTAACATTTTCTTTTTTAGAGATGGTAAAGGAAGGTTTTTAGTTTATGTTCATGTGTTGTGACGTATAAAAATGTTTTTATTTAGTACTCGTAGAGCCCTGAAAATCGAAAAAAATGCATTTTTCTAAACTATGGGAGTTTATTACTTAAAAATTGTGGGGTTGAGGTATATACATCCTCATTAGTTTTTTGTTAGAAATGTTGCAAAGAATATAAAAATATTTTTTAGACCAAAAAACAACTTTGACGAATTTGTTGAAAAAACATTTGTTTAAACGATTTCTGACCATATTTGCATCTGGCAAACTGTACTTCCTCATATAGGAGCACATTTTTTATGAAATGGTGCCAAAAATTTTCATCTAAATAATTTTTCCCGGTAGATTGACGATGTCCCTCGGACTATTAAAATGATATAACGAGAAAGATTTGTCACAGTTGTTGGCGCTTGCTTCTTTTATTTGCTTAGCTATAAGTACTATACTGCTGTATAGCCGACATTTTCACTCCTCTCCTTGTAGGCGCACATCCGGTTTACCCCTTCCACATGTCTCGAAAATGTGCGCCTATATGGATATTTTCACACGAATCCATGCCTCTCCTCGTAGGCGCATACCCTTACCATGCTTCTCAAATAACAAGAAATGTGTGCCTGGTTCGGTGCTCAAACCATTGGAAAAAGTAGGTACACTCTGTAGCATTGCAGTCAGCAATTCCCCTGTTAATGTCTGGTTATATTACTAACTCCTATGACAAGAGAAATAAATAAATAAAATAATTGTTTATTTGTCACATTTTGCTGTACAATATAGTAAAGTAATACATAATATATATTTATAAAGAAGCTGCAATACATTGCAATCAGTCTTGATTATTTGAATTTTTATTTTCTCCATGGCTATTCCTAAGCTTGTTTTTGGAGTCCTGTTTTTTGTTATTTCTATGATACTGCCTAATGTGTTTCGCGCTCTGAAATAAATGGTTAAACGTGTTTAAAAACGCGTGCCGCAATATATGTATTCAAGGATTTAATGTCTGCTTGAATAAAATAGTAGTATAAAATCTATTTTATACCAAAAATAAGTTTGTGTAGCAGAGCATTACAATAACATTTAAGAATCACGAAATATATATATATATATATAAATATATACATGTAATGTATGTATGTATACATGTAATATGTATATGTAATATACATGTATGTACGTATGCATGTAAAGTATGATGTATGAAGATTTGAAAATGTTAAAATTATTATTTACCTGGGTGATAATAATACTTCATAGCAAAAGTATCACTTACCTAAACTTACGAAAATCTTGATTACATTATTTAGTTTCTTGACTGTAATCCTTTGTATTTTTATCTCCACGTGAAAACATTTTTGTATAATAAATATCAAACAAGGCACATTTGGTTCGTAGTGTTAAGTGATAAATGACGTTCTACAGCTTGGGTAACGTTATAACTCTACCTCCGCACATATTCTAAGGGTGCCTATATACATGGACGTCTTAAGTTCTTAAGACTTGCGGAAAAATTTTAAACTACCTTAAAATTTTTATATTTTATTATTTTTCTGTTTTTTTAAATTGACTAAAGATACACTTATTTTTCGTCATTAGCGTATAATAATATATTGTTAGTAAGCAAGAAACAAATTCAAATTTTTTAATATTTTTTTTTAATTTGGTAATAACAGTTGACATAAAATTACTTATCAAGGTGTTATTCTCTTTTTGTTTCCCTGAAGATAATAAACGTTAGAATAAAATATTATTTTCCATAACGAATGTTTAACGCAAATGTGTTCAAACTTATATTACCTGTAATCAACTTTCTCAACAAAATAGCATTGATCGCACCCCTTGTAGAGGGTTGCCGGGATTTTCGCTACGGTTTCACCTGGTAACCCATTTTTTCCGTAAAAAAATTATTGAAATCTATACTTCCGTGTAAAAATTATCAATATCGCGATGGGCCTATCTTATATTTGCATTGCAAAATTCCTTCTTTTTCGTTTTTGCAACCAGTTTTGTAGAGTTGCCACCGCCCATTGTTATTACCTGAATGAATGCTGTCTTATAACCAAGTTTTATCAATACTTCTATGAGCCAAGCATTTTTACGGTTGGCTCCCAGACTATATCCTCACCCTGAGTTTCGTGCGCCTTAAATGTGAGAACATTAATTTTAATATCTGACGTAAGATTTGTAATGAATAAGCAAATCACCAGCAATAAATTGTATTATTTTCTTAATACTTCAGCTATTATTGAATTGTGTAGTATAGCTGTAATAGTATCAAAATAATCTAATCAGTAAGATACAAAACTCTAATTACTTCCCAAAGTGCCCTGAATAACAAGCTGTAAACCTAAGCCTCACTTAATTCAGCGATTTGGGTATAGTTAATAATCATTCATTAATAATTAGTTTTTAAAGTAGAAGTAAGATGAAAAAATTTTTATGCGTATAATTACTAAGTATTTTATCTAATAACTTTGTCAGAAAGAGTAATGTTATTTATGTAATCAGCTTACGAAGGCTCCATCGTCTAGTGCGGTAGTCAATTCAGTGATGATCGATGCGATGTCACTAGACGAAAGCTTCCTTCTATGCTAGTAGTATGTTGGTAATAAAGTTTGTTTTATTTTCAACTGAATCCCCCTGCAAGTATATATAGTATACTATATATTTATACAGTCAGTTGTCGAATAATCTAATATTATCGATTGCCATAATTTACTGCATTATTACCCAACAAATAAATTTAATTAAAAAGTCATTTTTAAAGTTTTCATGTTATTATACAAATTCAAATTTTTTTTATTGCACGCGCTTCCTAGACCAGTATGATCGGCAGTGTTTGTCACTGCACTCACAGAACGTAACTTCAAACCAAAATAGTTTTTAGCTATTTTATTAATTTTTTTATCGCCAACGCCTATAAAGTCTCCAGGTTTTTTAAAGATGAGAATGTCAGAGTTACGGTACGTTAATTTTTTTTGCTTGTAAATTCCATTTAAGTAGTTTAATTGATCGTCAAAAGTTTGCTTCAGGTCTTCGGCCATAAGAGGCTGCGTTAAGCAGGCTCGAAAAGTGCTGACTTTAAATTGAATTATCTCCGGATTTTGATTGCCAACCCATACAAATAAGGATACCATTAGATTTAGCGCGATCTGAACTTTAATAATATATCATTCAAATTCTTGTACATTCCGTGATTGAGCATCCTTATCGGAAAAATTACTGAGAGTTATACAATACAGTAGTTTAATAAAAGAAAGAAAAAGAAAAATGCATCATAGATAAAAATTCTGAGACTATATTTTTTCAGAAAATTTATTTCGTCCGGTGAATTTATGAATGATTTTTACAAATTAATTTTTGCACAGATCTATACGTTCAAAACATCTTAATATGAGCAACTGTAAGTAGAAATTAAGTGGGACCATTGTAGATCATCGTCGCTATGTTCTACATACTTCGTTTTTATACAGTACTTTCTAACATGAGCGATACCTAAAGTTTTAATGTTTTTTGAAATAAATATGTAAAAATGGTATTTTTCTGAATAGTTATGATATCTCCATGAAAAAAGCTTTTAACAAAACTAAAATGTTAGGTTAGTTTGATGTGTTGAGTTAGTATTTTGTAAGGAATTTCTGAAGCCTTCATATTTATAATGTCGTTTCAATCTTGTTTGTTAAAGAAAAAATTTAAAATAGTTTGGCAGGACACTTGGAATATCTGTAATAATCAGAATGTTGGAATCAGATGATTGTTCATAAAAAAAATTATAAGCTGCAGTAAGAACCAATGTATGCCTTTTGTATAACTACAAAAGTCAAGTGCGTTAAGCACTTGACTCATTAGTAGCTAGAGCACTCAAAGTATAAAAATGTAAGCAATAAAGTGTAATTAAGAGGTTGTATTCATATTTTTTGACGAACGTGCAATGTACAACATTTTACGCTTGTTCAAAGAAAAAACTCAAAAATACTTTTTTACAAAGTGTAGTTCCTTCATTGTCATCACTTTAAAAAAGCAATGTAATTTTTAGTGTTTTATAAAAAAAAGACATTAAGCAATGCCTTTAAAAAGTGTAATGCGTCATATTTACGTATGTAAAAATAGCTAAATTTAGTTCTTACGTTTCTAAAAGTAGTAAATAAAACTTTGGTAGTAGTGACGTGTACAAATTCTTAGATAAATTGATAATTAAAAGTGTAAAAACCACAAGTGATTATTTTGTAGAGAGTAATTCATTAATTAGATGCCAGATTCATCTCCAAATTTTTACAACATTGACTGTTGTGTAAAAAATGTTGACATTCACACGTCTATCACATTTATAAAGTATTACAATACATAAAACAGTTTTAATTGCAATATGGAAAACAAAAATATAAGAGATTTTACAAACATTCTATAATGCTACAAAATTAGATATTTATAAACAGACTTGTACAAAATAATATTTAATGCTTACTATATTTTTGTTACCCGATGGACGAAGAGAATTAACATTTTAATTACTATTATGAAAATAATTTTAGCACCAAATCTTTTATAGTGATAAAAAAATTCAATAGATTTTTACGATAAGCATTTTACGGTTATTAGTTTGAAGGTTTTAGAACGAAGTTCTTTATGTCGCGTTACTCGGGGGGCTGGAAAATTAAAACCGACAGATTTTTTTTTTGAAACAAAAGTGGTTTCACCCAAAGTCTCTTCCTCCCCCCTTACCCCGTCCCCCTCACCGACTGTTATCTAAACACTTCCCCTCTCCCCACTATATATGTATATCTGCCAACCATACCGTGTTACTCTTCTACACACCTTTGCCCACCATTCCCCCTCACACTCCTAATTAATTTTATTTTATCACAATAATTTTTATTCCACTTTGAATTTTTTTCTTTTGAGACCAATTCTAAAAAAAAAAAAACATTTTCCAATAAAGAGATTCGAACCTTCGGCCTATTGCGTATGAGTCCAGTACCTTACCCACTCTGCTACGAGCGCTGCTGACTATGGGAATTCGGTTTCTTGTACTTATAACATAATAACTAATAAAACAAGAAATAAAAAAAAATTAAAACAAGAAACAAAGAAAAAAATAAAACAAGAAATTGAAAAAAAAAAAAATTAAAACAACAAACCAGGGGGTATTAATGGGTCATGGGACCCACGGTAAGAACGAAGTTCTTTAAATATGATATGAGTATAGACACAATTTCTCAGGTAACAAGGGAGTACTGTATTTATGCACGACGTTCTCACGAAGTTCAACTATCGTGTGTAGTAAACTATTTTTTTTTTATTTATTCGTTTTTCAAGTTTTTGTTTTAGTAAACAACATGAATGCAGTACTAACGTTTACAGGGCTTCGTTCTTCCTGTGGGTCTGGCGACTCCCTTGTTACCTGAGAAATTGTGTCTATACTCATCTCATATTTAAATACTTCGTTCTTACCATGGGTCCCATGACCCATTAATACCCCCTGGTTTGTTGTTTTTTTTAATGTGGAACACCTTATGGTGGGCAGTGAACAGCTGTGTGAGGGAAAAAATGCAATAAAAGCTTGGTCCGCTCCCCCATAGCTCTTCACCTCACCACTGTGCACTCTTTTCTCTCTCTCTCTCTCTCTAAACATATACACGTGGTTGAACTTGGGTCTCTATATATACGTATATACGGTAACGATATAACTATTGACGTATACATACAGCCTTTTTCATATTAAAGTGTACTATTGTGTACTTACCGTATATTAGGTATATGTAGCTGTATAGAAGTGTGCGTACATACATATGTATGTAATTAAATATCACATTTTTTATGCATATAGCGTATACATGTATTTTATATACAAAAATACGAGTAAGCATATCGTATATAAATGTATTTGCGTTAAAAAAATTGTCAAATTTTTCTGACTTCAAGAATCGAACCCCCAAACTTCGGATTAGTAGTCAGAAACCATATCCATTATGCTACGCATCATGCAGGTCTGATTTCTAAGTTCAATTTGGCAGTACCTGTAAAAGTGAGATAGAAAGAGCCATTTATCGTCTCCCGTCACGCTCTCTCTTTCTCTCTATTGAACTAAAACAGATATACCTATGGGCCTTTTTTATTGCTTTTATTAATATTTTGCACTGGTAGAAAACGATAAATTATTTTAAAGATTAGTACTATTTTTTCATCATTTTTTCGAAATTACTACTTGGTAAACAGCCTTATTTCAAAATATAAAAATTTCACCATAATTCAAAATTTTTTCAGGATCTTTCAATTCTGATCACTCAAACTTTTGCATGTTAACCCGTTTTCAGTAAAGAGCCAACGAAGCTCCCACACGTACACAATTATGTACTGGTATCCAAAAAGAGACAGAGGAAGTAATACACATGAACGTACTATTAAACATGTGTATGTACCTATGTGTAGGTAGGTAGTTCAGATACTCTTTGCCGTGTATTGTTGTTCTTTCTCGTTCCCTTTTTTTACGTGTTCATGAATACAAAAAATTTTAACATAATTTCTTATTTGCTTTTTCCTAACCATAATATTCACAGATAAAAATACGTATTCGTAAATAAACTGTCTTTTCAATGTAAAAATACAAAATTAAAATTATTTTGGGTAAAAAAAGTAAACACTTTTTTTCATAGATAATTAAGTATTACCGATTTTAATAACGTATTCTTTGATGTTTCACATCTGTCAGGGGTCCTGAGACCCACACCTGGTTTTTTTAGCTTTTGCTCTGTGTTTTTAATTATTTTCTCTAGAAGTTTTAAATACTTTCAATTTCAACAAAATTTTTAAAGCTTCAACCCGATGTTTATAATAACATGCATTATTTTTATCAAACCACTTAGTAAAATACTTACTTGTTACCTTTTTTACTATCTTAGCTAAAGAAGCAACTAGTTTTCATTAATGCCAGTGACTCGTATCACGCAAAACGATTTGACATTGAAACAGCCTCGGTGATTAAAGTATTTGAGTTCAACCACATCTTTGAGGTATAACAGTCCTGAGCTTGACCTTTTACAGGCAGAACCTGAGTTGAAAGATGTTAAGAGAAATAGATGATTAGATCCGGACTTGATCCATTATATTGATCAAGCTCTGGATCCATTGTGTTCGCAGTTTTGGATCCATAATGGGTCCATTTTAGCTAAAGTACTGGATTTTGAGATCACGTGATACGTACACACACACAACATATGTTGGCTAACTGGCTGCATTAAGAATGATTTAAATGTATATATATATATTTGCATGCACAATTAATGTATGAAGCCATGACTTGAGTTGTAAATTAACCATTGAAAATGTCACCCCGTTAACGCACTACAGTTGACACTGTTCATGTTAAGTATCGTTGAAAAGTCTAAACAATAAAAATTCTGTAATTGTAAATAAAAGTAATAAGGTTATGTTACCTGAAAAGTTGAGTAAAAATAGCAAAAACCAAGCTGGCTGTATGTATTGAATGATTGAAGTTTTGGAGTGTACAAAATTAATTATTTGTTTAACCAGGATTTACTGTCTATAACAAATTGGAGTACTGCTGAAAATAACATTGACAAATCGATAATTGAAAGCAAATTTTGTTTTAATACAAATACTCTTATTTACTTTTAAATATGTAAAGAGTAAAATAATTTCATATTTATTTGTTTATATGAATTCGTTTAATAAGTTCTATTTTTACGTACGGTTTCAAATTATAATCATTTTCAATTAGTTATTTTATGACATAATTTCTACCACATGAACGACTCAATTAGTTATTTTATGACATAATTTCTGGAATAGGAATGACAATACTTTTTTTCACAATAAATAACACGCTGAATAATACAGCATTTGGATCAAGGCTTGATCCATTTTTTATCAATTATCTGTAAGTCCAGCTGCCTAGATACTTTATTGATCCAAAACTGCGAACACAATTGATCCAGCTTTCATCCATTTAATGGATCCATGCTGGATCCAAAGCTATAGTAGATGGATCAGACTAGATCCAAACTGTAGGTTCATTTCTACTCGGGAAGATTGCACTGTATGCGTTTAATACAGCATTGAACGGCGACGCGTTAACCGTTGGCACCACCAAACTCTTACGGCAGGCTCTCTACAGTTCAGTGGTAGCACTGAACGTTCGGAAGTCAAAGAGGAGGAGCGCCCGAGCTCGAGTCATGGGACCATTTCGGCACATTGGAAGGGCTCGGCTTCTTTGCATATATAGGTATACTTTGGGCATTAAAAATCTGTCGCTGTTTTTATTTATACTTGTAAGCACGAGTGTTTTCGTACACTAAGTAAACTTAACTGGAAAAATACGACGTGAATAATCTATGAGCATACGCTTATGATCGTATGATTACAAATTTCTTATGCAGGTATGCATAGAGCCATTTAATTCTGTAAAATTATAAGGCGGGTGAATGATTATAAATATTAATCATAAAACTTAAGCCTTATCCTAGGTCTGTGTTATGGATTTGATACCTAACCGAAACCTTTGTTTTCAAAATCTACTATTTCTGCTGAATCTAAGGGTGAAAATGTTTCCATCATTTCAGCTGCCTGTAAAAGCCCTTCCATATCTTGTATTTCTGCTAATTCAAATATATCAGATAAATTGCTTGCAGTAGCAGCCAATGAAGCAACCCACCCAATGGGTTGAAGCTACCCCTTCCTCAACATCTCGAATTAGTACGCTCGACACTATCTTTGTTGCAACGACCAGTGGCTAATTCAAAGACCGGATTATTTAATTCGTTTTTAATGTCAGCAAATAATTGTAATAAACAATTGGTAGTCAAAGACAAATTAATAAAACACGATAATCTACTCACTTGCTCTGGTTTTCTGCATTTACTCGCTCGTAACATATGTACTGTCCATTTTCTGGACCATTACACAAAATTTTCCAGACATTCTTGAGTTTCTGGATTACATCGTGATAGTGGTCACTTCCGTTTTTCAACATTACGTAGTCTGTATGAATTAAAAGTGTCAATTACAGTGTCCATTTTTGTACAAACTCAGCTGATCGCTTCCTTGTATCAGAAATCATCCTATTTTTATCTCCTTTTTCAGCAGCTTCACCAGCCGTTTTAATAGCCGCAACCATTTGCCTACTCAATAATTTAAAAGCTAAACTTTTTTTCATACATTCAAAGTTATTCAGATTAAAGTGAGTATCACTTTAAATCAGTTGCTTGATATGTGTCAGATGCTTACACTCCAACAGTATCATGGCACAGCCACTGTGCGTTTGCGGGGTCAGGGAGAAGAGGCGGGAGAGGAGGAGCGAAGCGAAGGAGAGTGGAACTAGTCAAGTTAGACTAGCTTGGAAGACCGTGCAAGACGGTAGTAGCGTGTGACTTGAAGTTTTGTAAAGGAGAGAGGTTAAGGACGCCAGTAAATTCCGGTGGGAAGCGGGACCCGTTCGAGGTTGACGTTTCGAGTATCTGGAGGATCTAGGGACTTTGCTTTATGTTGTGACTAGGAAGTTTGGCTTGTGGGACGACCATCAGTTTCTTTCTCCAACTCGAGTCACGTTCCATATCAATCAACAGCTTTGGTAACTGCGTACGATTAAATAAGTTGATGAGAGCGTTTCTGAGCGTATCTTTCGTTGTGATTCGTGAGGCCTGCCCGTCGTTTAAGAAATACAGGTACAAGGAAGACAGCGGTCTCGTCTAGTAGATCACTCCGGGTTTGTACTTATTTTGGCGTTACTACATACCTACGTATATTTAGTTTTGTATTTTAAAGTATTATAATATATATATTGTATTTTTACAAGCCCAGAGTATTAAATTATTGCTACCGTTCATGTGTGTGTTGTCTATGTAATGAATCCCGTAATCTCGTTCCTTTGCATGCTATAAGAGTTTTAGTATTGCCTCTCGTTCAAGGTGTACGTGCTCTGCAGGATCGTCCCCATAACTCCGAGGCACATGGAGATATATAGTGACAGAAGCATAAATGCAGGCAAATTGATATGGGTGTTCAACGAGAAGTGTCGACAAGGGTTTTCGGGTCCAACCGTCCGATTGAAATCCAATTTGGCATGGCGTGCGGCCACGTTCTTTTCCTTGTGTTATTTTTCCCTGCTCACCTCGTTATAGTAGGTATTCAAATGCATTCAAAACAGTTGCTGGTGCTGCCGCATGCTCGCTCCCTCCTCACTGTGATCTTTACATTTTCCCTCTAACTATGATTAACGTCCTTAAGTAACATTACACGCACTTCTTACCAAGTAACCCAGTTTACTTCCTTTCCAATTTATTGATTATAAAAGAATAACAAAATAAACATCAGATAATTGAATGTTGTTATCGACTAGTTTGTTTACAAATGAAGTAATAATTTATAAGTGAAAGAACTTTTACTGTAACTCAGGGCCATTACTTGCCTTGTGATATATAAAAAAAGGAATGAATATAAACTGAAGTGCCTGAAACTAAGTAATCACTTGCACTTACTTGACATTTTATTAATAATAAAAACTAGAATGTGGGACTTGGAGTCCCCTGGTAAGAACGAAGTTCTCACATGTAAGTAGAAATCACATGTATAATGTAAAATACAAGGTTCATAAATATATGTGAGTTCAATATGTAATTTTTTTCGTGGGCTTACAGCGGTATATTTATATCTTCCCTGTACATTTGTATTGTACATATGTATTAAAGGCTCGGTAACTTTTTAAAATAATTTTTAAGGTTATTGTTGGGCAAAAAACAAGAAGTATATCCAATATATTTGTAATCATTTTACAAATACGCTATAATTTTTCCACATATTTTCCACCTTGATTTTATAGAAAAAAATTAAAAATACTGATATTTTAGGTTATGTTCTCACATAACTCAACACCTCTCTTTATGTGTTCCACGATGTTTTTTTTTCCCTTTAGGAAATCTGTAAAACTTGTAATTTTTTCTATATCTTGTTTTTGTGCGTCACGATATATTTATTCCCTATTGAAAACCAGTAAAACTCGTAACTTTTGATATATCTTGTTTTTTTTTGAAGATATGGCGTATTTTGTAATGTATGGAGGTTATACCATATTATAAATACCCGTTGAATCAATGCTGGCTATCTGCATTGGTCGGTCATACATACAAAAATTATTTGTTGATGTACTTTATCCAAACAATAATATGAACTAGTGTATGAAGTATTAATATTATTTATTTTATTAATTTTAATATTCAAATTTGCCACCAATTTCCTACTGGTCATGTGATTGTGGTGCCTAAGCCTACCTGGGTGTGAGAGTCGTGTGTATGCATGTCGGCCAAGAAAGTGCTTCCATTTGAATAACATTCGTTTGCATAAATTCTTTCGTGTTCGAATTCACGACATTAATAACACTTTCTACGGCTGATGGGTCCCTGCACTTGCCGGTTCTATCTCCTTCTCTCTCTCTCTCTCTCTCTCTCTCTGTGTGTCGCCACTACTACTGCTCTGTCTTCCCCTCCCTGCAAGTATTCGCTTTTTCTTACACTTTCTAGCTGATGGGTCCCCGTTCCCAACCGTTCTCTTACACGGGAAATACACGGGCAGTATGTATTCCACCGTAACCTATATTAATAATAAAGAACTTCGTTATAAAAAAATTGTATGACAATTTAATAAACGATGTTTCAATACTGCTGATAGCCCACTTGAATGATATATATTTTCTTGCAAAATCTAAAACTGAAACTTTTAATTATTTTTTTTTTTTCAAGGAAATAGTAAAAAAAATTGTTCTGAGATAGTATCAGCTTTTTAACAAAAATTTTTTCATTTATTTTAAGCTCTAATGCATTAAATAATTTAAAATAGTTTTATTCCTTATCTTATGCAATTAATATTTCTAATTATTTTGAATCATTAGATTATTTAAAGTAACATCTATAAAAAAAGTTATCTAAAATTTAAGTTTATTTGTTTGTTTTTATATTCTTATACTTTCAATTATTTATTAAGTTCGTATAAAGGGAATAGTTTCTTGTAAANAACAGTGAATGCTAAAAGAATACATATTTTTTGGATAGTTTTTTCAAGTACTCTAAAAAAGAACTTTCATTGAACGATACTTCATTCTTGGTTTTCCAGTCCATGTATTGAATATGTGTTTTTTTATATAGAGCACGAGACTTTCAAGGTAGCAGTCCAATAGCCATGAACATTTATTCACCATTACTTACAAGTAACTCTAAACTTAAAATAAAGTTTTTAAAAAAAGCACGTAATAGTAATTTTGATTACATGTACACAAGAGACAAAAAAAGGATCATACGGCAAATGATGAGTAAGAGAAGATAAAAAACTGGGTAACGTTACTTAGCAGAAGGCACTGAAAAGGTAAAAAGACATTCATTGCCAGATCCTTAAAGGAAATTATATAGTTAAATATATGCAATAAATCATACAATGTTCTCTCTAAGATAAGAGTAGACATTAATAAACAATTACAGAGATATTTCTAAGGAGCAAGCGTTATTAAAGTTACATACTTTACTGTTGGAAGATGAGATTTTTCCCTCCTAACGCTTCGTTCGTTTATTTTAAAACCTGCCAAATTGGGATGATTGTCAAAATACTTTCTTACCACAAATAGCCTTTCTTCGTTGTTTCACTTAGTAATTTACCGTGTAATATCTACACTGAACCACTAATTAACACTTACAACATGTGAGCATACACAAACATTGAACTACAAAAAAAGGCACAAAGCATGTGAACTGGCCACACCAGATCAATCAAATTATCTAGAAGTAATGCAAAGATGTAAAAATGTGATATTTTTTTCAATAGGCTGCTAATTTACTCAAACAGCAGTCGTATCAGCACAAGATTGTACCGAAACAAGTGGTCTGTACAAGGGAATTAACTAGCCAAGAAACATATATCTTCATTCATTTTCAGCAAATGATAGGCTATAGATGTCACTGGCACGCAGCAGATGACCTACCCTGACGCAAAAGCTGAGCAAACGCTGTGGTGCAGCGTTTTTGTAATTAATGAATCACTGAATACATCGTTAGTTACAAAAAGTAATCAACTTATTGGCAGGGTCAAAGTATTCTACGTACGTTATTTGCCAGCTGCCAAATCAGTTTCAAATACTAATATTAATAACAATAAAAATAAAAATATTAATAACGTTATAGTAGTAACAATAATAATGATAACAACAACAAAAAAAATAGTATATTACGTCACGAGGCCGTAAAGTGGTTGATGTATGGCCACGTGGAGTGTGTCGCCCTCGGCTTCGCCTTCGGCGACATCACACGGCCGTCCATCAGCTACCTTACGGCCAAGTGACGTATATGATTTTTCGTCATTATGTACAGAAAAATTTGTTCAATAGGTTAATTTTGTGAATGCAGGGAAAAATGAATTGCTTGGTGAACCGTGCGTTCCTTATAAGCATTGGTCCTATATACCGAGGTCCTAATGAAGTGCGAACAAACGAACGATGGACAATAATCAGACTGACCAACAGTGAATGCTAAAAGAATACATATTTTTTGGATAGTTTTTTCAAGTACTCTAAAAAAGTACTTTCATTGAACGATACTTCATTCTTGGTTTTCCAGTCCATGTATTGAATATGTGTTTTTTTATATAGAGCACGAGACTTTCAAGGTAGCAGTCCAATAGCCATGAACATTTATTCACCATTACTTACAAGTAACTCTAAACTTAAAATAAAGTTTTTAAAAAAAGCACGTAATAGTAATTTTGATTACATGTACACAAGAGACAAAAAAAGGATCATACGGCAAATGATGAGTAAGAGAAGATAAAAAACTGGGTAACGTTACTTAGCAGAAGGCACTGAAAAGGTAAAAAGACATTCGTTATAGATATCATATATATATAGATAGATAATCAGTGTGCATTTGAGAGCACGGATCTCGTAGAAGCGCCTTGCTCAGCAGACGTAAAGAATTCCAGGCCGTACATTTGTCGCTTTACGTTTAACTATGCGAACGTTAACAACAAACTTTACTGTCGGGGATGACGAAAAAACAATTAAAAAATGGTTATAATAGCAATAGTAGTAACTATAATTTTTTCGTTATCAATAAAAAAGAATTGAATTGGTAATTGAATTAAATTATTTTAATTTAAAAATTAAATAACTTTTGTTGAAGAAAAAAGAACATCGTAATGCTGGTTTTAAACCTACAACTCCAAAATATTAAAATAATAGAAGTGGGCATTAGTCTGCTCAGGTACTGCGAGGACACCTTTGCAAGAAATAAAAGTAACATACGTTCATCGGAGACCTTCGGAGCTTCACCTATACCTGCTGATAACATGTATGACGAGTACAAGTACATAAAATCTGGAAAGTAGTCCAGCATGCATTTAATTATGTATAAGGTTGAACACGGCAACTTAATACAGTTTCCATGCACAACAGAAAAGGTTGGGCGAAAAAGACTCATCAGTCGTCACTTACTTTCGCTTCGCTATACACTCAGCTATTCACTATGCACCTATGTCAGGTGGCACCGTCGAGTGAGAGAAGTCGTCCCTCGCTGAGATCGCCAGAATGCACGGAGCCTTATAGAAATTTTTTTTAATAAATTAAAAAAAAGGTTATTAAAGGTGAATGGACAAAATGAATTAGTAATTTGAGTGTATATTATGTTTTAGAGTACAGTTATAAATTTTGTTTGGTGTTGTCATGTGTAGTACAAAATTAGAAAAATTAAAAATTTGGATTGCGACTGTAATAACACAACATATGTAAGTGTATACACATGCTTGCACCTGTGTAAGGCTTTGTTTGGGATTGAAAACACAATGATTGTGGACTGTATGATTTGATTTACCGGTTGCGAGGGAAAAGAGTGAGAGCCAATTGCTTGGGTTTATTAATAGATTAATACTCACACCTTTCTATATATAACAAAATAATAAAATATATTGACAGCAGAAATTACAGTACTTGATGAGAAAAAATTGAAAAACTGTGGTAAATAACAAAATTACGTTTTATGTGCGCTAGTTTAAGGAATTGAACGAAGTTGAAGAATAGTTATTTTACTAATATAATGACCTGAAAATGATGTTGTTTGAGTCACGCGAGTAAATTAAAGAAGACATTTTCTTTTTCTATTTAAAATGATTTACTCGAGAAAATGTCTACTTGGTTGGTGTACACAGTGACCACACTGTGGTTCACTGGACGAGCGATCGGTGCGGACTGACTAATTTTTTCCATAAGGCACCGTACATTTTCGTGATCTCAGTGAGGGACAATTGCTCTCACCCGACAGATCCCCCTACATAGGTGCATAGTGAATTTGACACATCTACTCCTTTCTCGTTCCTTTGTAGGCGCACATTCGGTATACCCTTTCCACGCGTCTCCAAAAGTGCGCCTATTTGATACGTGTAGTACTTTGAAACAGTGGCACCAACGAGAAAAATTGTTAATACTTACTTATTTAAGAACATATACTTCTTATAGAAAATTTTTTTTTTTTAGCACAATGCAGTGAAAAAATTACTTGGGACTAGGAACTTGTTAACAACACTAAATGTACTTAACTTAGTATACGAGATTCGTTAATGCCTCAAAAAAAATGTATGAAGCGTCATGGCCTCTAAGAGGCTATGTTATTCTTATGAGTAAGTACCGCCGTTTTCACTCATGCAGGTGTTGCTGTTTCAGATTCCTGCATGGAGTGAATATGGACATTTCTACGCGAATACATTCCTCTCCTCGTAAGCGCATACTCCTACCATGCTTCTCAATTAAAAAAAAAATGTGCGCTTGGTTCGATGCTTGGCCGCAATGGAGCGCTCGAACCAGTGGAAAAAAGTGGGCACACTCCATAGCATTGAAGTTAGCAACCTCCCTACTAATCTCTCGCCGAGCGCAGTTATCAAAACCTTTGCTTTGTTTGACGATGGGTCTAACCATAACACTAATCGACGATGATTTAGCACGCCAAGTAGGGTTTCAGGGGCGCATGGTTATGGTCAGTCTTAATGAAATTTTAGCATCCGATGAAAAATACGATACATGTACTATGATGGATTTCTCGGTAGCGGGAGGCGGTAGCGAAAGGGTATATAGGGTCGAAGGGGCTTTGTCGGCATCCGGTTTGTCCTTCCCGAGTCAGTCGTTTTTAGGGGATTTTGTTAGATGCATAACAACAGAACAGATCATTTCTATTCTGCCTTACGCTAATATGACACCCCGTGTGCTGATTGGGCAGGACAACTGATGATTGTTGGTCAGTTTCGAGGTTAGGTTAATGGTAATTGCCACCATCACACTCACATCGACATATTTAGGATGGGTAGAGCATGGAGCACCGAATAAAGCAAAGTAGGGGGTACATATTCGCTGCAGGTATACGGTGAAATATTCAAGATGTGCTTGGGGTGCCACGAGGAAACTGTGACGATGTAGGGCATCATACGCGACTATTTTAAAATAGAGAGTCTAGGAGTTAAAGAGACAAATGGACCTAACCCCACTCATAAACGGGCTGTTAGCATTTTAGAAGAAACAAGCCACTCGTTAGCTTAAGCCCTCCGTTCGTGGACAGCCAAGCAACGGCTCTTCATCGGCTTCGCTCAGGGTGACATACGATATATATGTACCTGCACGTCAACGTAATAGAACGGGATCGGGGTCCACAAAGGTTTCTATGGTGCAGGGCAAATCGTACAAGATATCCAGAAACGTATGAAATGACATGTCTTGTATTCTGGACCAAATTGTCACCATGTAGAGCCCAGTATGTTAAAAACACGATCACGAGACTTCTTGGAAAGTCTAAGCCGAAGGTTGCTGACAGCATAGTACGCAATTCGTATGTTGATGATTACTTGGTCAGTCGAGGCAGTGTCGAGGAGATGCCTCGCTTGCTTTGAGGTGTGGTCGAAATAAGCTCTCACGCAAACTTTGCTATGCACAAGTGAGTGAGCAACGAAACTCAGGCGATTTCTGGCGTTTCAGTGGGAGATGCTCCCTATGTGGGGGGAAGTCAGAAAGCGCTATATGACTAAGTTGACCAGCACGTATTGGGCCTGTACTGGGACACAACATCGGACAAGTAAGGCTTTAATTTGGACTTTAGGTTCAACCTAGGTAATCTGCTCAACGGACAGCGAAAGCCCACTAAGCGTGAATACCTCCGTATCATGATGTCAGTGTACAACCCTTCACTCTTAAATCGAAACTGATTCTGCAAGAAGTCTGGCGCAGTAAGATCAGCTGAGACAGCCCCTGCGAGATGAGGAGGAATGGGATTGGAAATCATGGTTGCAGGGCATAAAAAACTTGTCCGAGTTTCATGTACCGTGGTGTATAACCCCGAAGTACGCGTGGATTAAAAATACGATCCTTCACTCCTTTGGAGAAGCGAGCTTCAAAGCCTTCACGGCTGTTGTATATTTGCAAAATAAGATTTTGGATGGCTCTACTCATATGGTGCTCGTCATGGCTGAATCGCGAGTAGCGCCTGACAAACAGTTATCAATCCCTAGGTTAGAGCTCCAGGCAGTCTTATTAGCAGCTTGGCTACTTAATACGGTGGCGTGTGAATTGGACATAGAGTCCAATGAATGGTATCTGTGGTAAGACTCGTGGAAGGTATTACATTAGATCCACGATGAGCCTTGCGTCCAGTAGATTTTCATTGCGCACCGCCTCGGTGAAATAAGTCAGCTTACCGGCAAAGCCACGTGGAGCTAAGTTACATCAAAACTAAATCCAGCTGACTGTGCGACGTGAGGAGATTGTAAGGGTGCGGAGATTGTGACTCAGTGGCTGGAAGGCCATAAATTTTTAACTCTTGCAGCTAAACACTGGCCCGCACCCGGCATACATTCACCCACTCGACTGCATGGAATTACGAAAGCTTCAGTACGTGAACACGGCTACCGTACATCCTAGGGAATTCCCCATTGTCGTGAAATTGCTGGGTTGGGACAGAATACTGGTCGCTGCTCGTCGGGTCCGTAAATATTTTCTGCGCTGGACAGCGCACGTAGTACAATCTCGAGACGAGTCCTTGCAGAAAATCAAGAGTTCTGGGATGAGCGACGGCATCAAACACAGGTATCAGACGGAGAAGTAAGTTTATAGTGTATCCCAGGGTGAAAGTTTTCTAGAGGAAATGCGAGCATTAAAAACTCAGAAACCGATAAAAAGGGCTAGTCGCCTGGCTTGAGTCACACGGGTACTTGAAGGAGACCAGATAATAAGAATAGATGGACGGATCACGAACGTACCAAACACTTAATTCAACTGCTCTCCCGTCGTGGTTGACCGAAAAAATCTTGCCATTCGACAATCGATCGCAAGATATTATCGACGCTTCTGCCACTAGAATTTCGATACCATGATAAACGAACTTTGGCCAATTTATTGTATACTCGGTGTGCATACTACACTCAAAAATACAAGAAACAAATGTTTGATTTGTAAGCTAAGGCTTGCGCAGCCAAAAAATCCGATAATGGTACCATTACTTAAAGGGAGACTCGCGTATAAACACCGGCCATACAGCCATTACGGCGTGGAAAACTTCAGCCCGCTGTACGTGAAAGTAAAATGCAGTATGAAATAGTGTTGGAGAGTGCTCTTTACGTTCTTGACAACTCGAGCCATACGGCTAGAAGTAGTGCAGTCTGACCGCGAACACCGCGATTATGGCAGTACAGAGATTTTTGGCATGTCAAGGAACACCATGATCAGGTACAACGATAATGATATAAACTTCTGAGAAGCATGTACCAAACTACTACAGGAGATGGCAAAGACCGATAAAAACAAAGTGCACTCATTTGCTCTTCTGAACGGAATTAAATGCGCCTTCAGTCTCTTGAAAACAAACATTTAAAAAAACCGTATGAAAAAACCATATGGTAAAACCATACGGTTTTTGTCTCAAATATCAATATGAGTTTTCACAGAAAACCATATGGTTTTGGATTAAAAAACAAATGGTAAAACCATATGGTTTTTGCTCTAAATATGCAGATAGATTTCCAATATAAAAACCATAGTTCTTCATTCTGTTCGTGATTTAAGACTTTATATTTCCTGAGGTAAAATGTTAAACAAAACAAACTTTTTCTATTCCATACAAAAAAACGATTTGATTTACATGGATATTATATGATTACTACTTTTATCAAAATAAAGTAAATTTAGTTCTTTCTAAGTTTCCTTTACATTTATAAGTTTGCAAACTTCTTTTATTAATTTCTGTACAACCATTTATCATCATTGGTACATTTAACGTTATCATTTCTTCTGAACAGTCAGCATTTGACAAGTTACAAGCTTTTATTCAACATGTTTTTCTGTCTATCTGTCTGGGACAAATCTTGTAATAAATTTTTCAACCACTTGCCAACATCCGATTGGGCTAAAATTTTTCACACACCCTTGATTATGAAGACAATGGTAATATGGTAAAGCCAATATTCTGGTAAATCCAATAGGATGACCATAACAAAATGGCGGATGAACCTTTTTTAATAATCTTCTTGATACGCGTATTAAATAATAGGGCATGATGAGTAGAATACAATAAGCTGTGTGACGTCGTTTAAAATTCAAACTGGCACGCTGTGGGCTACTTCCGGATATTTACTCAAAATGTCATATCTCGAGAACAAAGACAGATACAAGGTTCGTTTTTTTTTAAATTCTTTGGTTTTTGATAAAGAATTAAGGAAAAATATTAGGAAGGTAAAAAAATTATAACGTAACCTAAAAATTCTACTAAAACCCCAAATATTTTGAACATTTTGAAAACGCAAGCAGATAAGAGGTCAATTGTTTTTAGTAAGCCTTTCTTTTTGTACACAAAATCCAGAAAAAATAATAATTAATGAACTTAATCCAACCTTGAATCTTGAATTATCTCGAGACCTTAAGCAGTTACAAAGTTGGCTTCTTTTGTGTTTTCTTTTCTTTTTCGAAACAGAATCATAGAAAATAATTCATTATGCCAAAAAATGGAAGCCTAATCTATGAATTTAACTTTACCTCAAATTTTTGAATATCTGAAAAATGCAAGCCAAATAAAATTTTTTTTTTTTATAACTTGTTATCTAATCAAAATCAGGCCAAAACATTGATCGGGCCAAGAAATGAGAACCTAACCTGTGAATGTTACTTAACCTAACATCTTGAACTATCTCGAAAACTCAGGCACGTACAAAGTTGGTTTTTCTTGTATTTGCCTTTTAAAATACTTTGAGATCGCCAGAAGGTGAGATGATTTTATTTTTTACGGTCTTTTTTGTTTAAGAAAAAATTATTATCAGTTCTCATCTTTCACTGATCCACCATGATAGGATTATATCACGTAGGCTAAAAGATTGTAGAATATATCATGCTTGAATTCACATATTGAAGTACCCAACGAACTTCCACACTGAAAAAACTGTATGGCTAGAATTTTTCCAGATAACTCAAAGTGAAAACTGTGGGAAATCATAAAATGCCCTTGAGTATTGATACTATACTTAAGAAATTTTTATTAAATCATAGTTTTGGGCTTATATGTACTATTTAGTATTCAAATTAATACAATTACACTAGTTCATGTCAGATTATAATAGACAGTTTTGCTTACAGTATAAGAAAAAACTCTGTTCTTATACACACATTTCGACGGCTCTTACGAAAAACAATGGAGCTCAGAAATTCCAATGTTATTTTACATGGGAAAATCTGAGTTTCGTTGTTTTTTGTAAGAGCCGTCGATTTGTTCAGACACAATCACATAGTAAAACCTACTCACTTACCTACGTACAAATGTCATAAGCTAATAAATAAATGTTATTAATGAATCTCTATTCTAAAATTTTTTTTTAAGCTTTGTATTTTTTAAATCTCGTTTAAAGATCTAACTGTTTGACCTTTTATTCTAGAGACTGAATCAAATTAATTGTTGATGCGATTAACGCATGAAAAATACTTTAATAAGAAATTTTGTAAATCTTACAACATTTTTTTCACGCATATAATTGTATCTTTNAGTACTTACGTTAGTTCTTACGTCAGTTCTTACGTTTTATTTAATGATGAATGCATAGCTTGTAATTTTATTTCCATCGTAATTGTATATTGTATCGTTTAAAGATCTAACTGTTTGACCTTTTATTCTAGAGACTGAATCAAATTAATTGTTGATGCGATTAACGCATGAAAAATACTTTAATAAGAAATTTTGTAAATCTTACAACATTTTTTTCACGCATATAATTGTATCTTTTTATTTCAATTTAGGAAGTTTTTGATTTCTTTAGTAATTAATTTTTAACATTCTTTTTTTTTCTGCGTTCATCAATATTTAACAGTGATAGTAGTGGATCGCTGAAATATACAGCTCGATTGAAAACATCTGTAAACTATTATAATCTGCTGGTCAGTGGTGCATCATATGATATGTTTAGTCTGTGTAGTCTGTGCCATACCTCAGTGGATGGATTGCAATTACATCTAGATCAGTTACGCGACGTAATCCTAACACAATGGATAAGTAAAAAATGAGAACTAAAATTAATTCTTTCTCAACCAAAGAAGACTGTAAAAGATAAAACTATCCCATCTGTTACCGATATGATAGGTTAAGTAACATTCGCAGGTTAGGTTTTCATTTCTTGGCTCGATCAATGTTTTAGCCTGATTTTGATTAGAAAATAAGGAAAAAAAAACTTTGCATCTGCTTACATTTTTAAGGTATTCAAAAATTTGAGGTTACGTAAAATTCATAAGTTAGGTTTCCATTATTCAGCATAATGAATTATCTTTTTTTAATTCTGTTTCTGAAAAAAAGTGAATACAGAAGAAACCAACTTTGTAAATGCTTACGGTCTTGAGATCATTCAAAATTCAAGATTACGTTAAATTTATAGGTAAGGTTTCCATTTCTTGGAGGAATATTTTTTTTTAATTTTGTTCACGAAAAGAAAGAAATGCAAAGCCAAGTACAAGTAGCACTCTGGGAGTGCAGGCAGAAGTGAAAACTTGAACTTATGGCGCGTTGGGCACTTTTTTGGGGGAGCATTTTTAGGTGCGCTCGCGACATGAGAAATTGTACATAAAAAATCAAGTTTATCAAAGCAATGTGGGCACTTTTTGAATGGACATGAAGTATAATAACATAGAAACTATATTCGAAGGAAGTGGTTTTATTTAAATGAGTAAATATTAGTAAATAGTAAATACAAAATTTATCAATTTTTTTAACACAATACCATAGCAGCAACACAAGTCAAATGAAATATTTAAATAAATAAATTTTCCGTTTAATATTCATTTATAAAATAAATATAAAAAACTCTCAATCTCGTCTGTCGCGAGGGCACGAACGAATGCCCATGCAAAGACTGCGTATCAGCGTTGGTCTGAGCATTATTCCACGCTCACAGTTCATGCTTGATCGCACATAGCGCCGCTGACTGGATCCCACCGAGAACTACTTCGCGCGAGAATTCGAATACAAAATCGTATGATTTTTTCAACAGACAGTAGGCGCGGAAATTCAAATTCGAAAGAATTCTTGGTATACTATTTATGTATGTAATCATACAACATTATCCAATATTTTTAGGCATTAATTAGCCAATACATACAAAGATTTCTTTCGAATTTGAATTTCTGCGCCTACTGTCTGCTGAAAAAATCATACGATTTTGAATTTGAATCCTCGCGCCAAGTAGTTCGCGGTGAGATCCAGGCAGCAGCGCTATGTGCGATCAAGCATGAACTGTGATCGTGGAAAAATGCTCAGACCAACACTGCTGCGTATAGCATGCAGTGCTCTCGTATACCTATACACTCTGAGTATACATATAGGTATGTAATCTCGTCTGTCGCGAGAGCACGAACGAATGCCCATGCAAAGAGCGCGTATAGTATACATATATTATAAGAATACACGCGGAGTATATCTGTGTAAAATCTCGTCTGTCGCGAGAACGGCTGAAAATGCTCACCCACAAAAGTGCCCAACGCGCCATAAGAAGTTTTCACTTCAAAAATTTAATTTTATATATTTATTGGTTATATTATAATGTTTTTACCTCCATAATATTTTTCTTTAATTCCGTATCGCAAACTAAAGATTAAAAAAAAAAACGAACTTTTTATCTTTCTTTTTTCTCGAGATATCTGGTTTTGAGTAAAAATCTGAAAAATAGTCCAGTGTGTGGCAGCCAACACAAAATGGCTAATGACATTTTTTCACTACCCTATTGACATAGGTATCAACTTAAAGGGCATGATTAGTAGATTGCAACAAGCTTAGTTATGCCATTCCAAATTTAAAATGGTGGTCAACACAAAACGGTGGGCTTCTTTTTCTTTTACAAACCCCTCAAAACAGGTATCATTTAAAAAGTCATGATAAGTATAATACTATATGCTGTTAATATAACTAAAAATAACAAATATGGCCTACAGAATGAGAAATTATGACCTACGAAATAAAAAGAATTCTAATGTTTTTTACATATCGACGTATCTTACGAAAAACAACGGAACTCAGAAATTCCATTGTTATTTTAAATAGGAAAATCTGAGTTCCGTTGTTTTTCGTAAGAGCCGTCGATATTATCCTCTCACGATGGGTTTCAAATGACAAGGAATCTCAGGTAGAGTAGGATAAGCTATGTTGTATCCCCACCAGTAAATATTTTGTAAGTACTTACATCAGTACAAACTCAAGTATTCACGTCATCCCTACGTCAGTTCCTACATATTTACAATTATAAGTACTTTTACATGTACAGACGTAAGCACTTGTGTATGATAATGAGGTTATTTTAAACATAAGTACTTACGTTAGTTCTTACGTCAGTTCTTACGTTTTATTTAATGATGAATGCATAGCTTGTAATTTTATTTCCATCGTAATTGTATATTGTATTTATTTAATTACTATGAATATTACTACGAGCAGCAGTTCTATCATCTCTTTTTTACATTCTTATTATTGTGTTTAATATTTATAATGAACATAGCTATGAGAATTAAAATTGGCTTTGCTTAAATAGTAAAAAAAAAATGTTTTCTAAATAAAATAATTATAAGTAGTGAAAAAAATTTATTTATAATCCAAGTATAGTTTTATGTATAGGTATAAAGTAATATTTAGCAAACTCGTTGCAAACAATGACTGTACAAGCATTTGATAGGTGTATAAACATAAAAAGCGGCATAAATTTGTCAAAAATTTTAAATAAAAATCATCAAATCATCTTTTTTTAGAAAGTACATCAGCCTAATTAGGTGTTAACATTCCTATGATAACACCTAAACTGAGCGGTTGAAGTATTTTTAAACAAGTATAAGAAAATACTTTAACCCTTGAATGTAGATATTATCCAATAGATAACACCTAACTGAGCTGATATACTGTACAGAAAAAACTTGATTTAACGATATTTATTACAAAATCATAAAAATTGAATGTGTAAACGAAAAAACCGCAGTTCTTCTTTCTATTATCAAACATAATTTTCTGCAGTTTTTACATTAAAAACTACTAAATCTTCTGCAGTTCTTGCATATTTTCTGCATACATTCCTACAAAATTTTTTTATACATGTGATTGAAAACAAACAATTTAATATTTTACTAACAACATCTACTGTGTAACGCAAGAGCAAAAATAAAGACTTGAAATGTTATAATTAATTATCAACGTAAAATTATTTTAATGGGTAAGGAAAGCCTATAATATTAACATTAATGTATAATGAATAATAATATATAAGCACATAAATATACACTTTTAAAAACATACAAATTTTACAAGGTATCTTTTGATTTGCTCTTTTAATAAGTAAGAACTATTATTAAATTAAATTTCATTTAGTACTTCATAACAAAAAAAAAAATTTACCTGATTTCTGAGGGACAATCCTTCCAATCTCACTAGTAACTTAAACAAACTTTAAGACAACGAAGGAAAAGGATAGCAGTTGTAGTTTGTAATCAAAATAGTGACCTGAGAAGATCAGATTATTTTTTTTTTTTTTTTATAAATCTCACAACTCACGTCCAAGGCTCCGCAGACCTCTAGGGTTCTGTAAACGTTGTTGATCACATTGTCAACGTGGGTGTTTCCACTGACGCACGTGATGGCCAATATTTGCACTCTATAGAATTTTTGGGCAGATATCAGCATCGCCAGGGCCAAGGCATCATCGGTACCAGCGTCGCAGTCGACAATTACTTTTGGACACTCCATTATTTCTTTCTTTTT
>NW_019379981.1:413768-428807 GCF_000648655.2 Copidosoma floridanum
AGAATTCAAATTCAAAATCGTATGATTTTTTCAGCAGACAGTAGGCGCAGAAATTCAAATTCGAAAGAAATCTTTGTATGTATTGGCTAATTAATGCCTAAAAATATTGGATAATGTTGTATGATTACATACATAAATAGTATACCAAGAATTCTTTCGAATTTGAATTTCCGCGCCTACTGTCTGTTGGCTTTTACATTCTCCGTATAAAAATTTACTTTGTACCATGAACTTACGCCTCGATATGATTATTAGCTAATTAATAATTAACGTTGAATATTTCTTTTTCAGTACTGAATAGAGTATGGTAACATTGTCATACTATTGATTTTGTGTGTTAAATAAATAGTATTAGTATAATGAATGAATAATATATATATATATATTATTCATTCATTATACTAATACTATTTATTTAACACACAAAATCAATAGTATGACAATGTTACCATACTCTATTCAGTACTGAAAAAGAAATATTCAACGTTAATTATTAATTAGCTAATAATCATATCGAGGCGTAAGTTCATGGTACAAAGTAAATTTTTATACGGAGAATGTAAAAGCACCATTGTTTTCATAAAGTGAAAATAAAGTATTAACAGAAAATACCAAATGATTTTCAATCGAAATCGCGGGGATATTAAAAAAAAAATCCACATGGTTTTTCACTGAAAAACAACTACATACAATGGAAAGTTAGTAATCGAGAAAACAATAAAACAAAATACTACTTAGATCAGTAATAATAAAACTCGTAACAGAAAAAATACGCAAGTGGTTCCACCTCTTGCAATCTCCACCCTGTATTAAATTTGATTAATTTTGTACACCTGATGGACTAAATAGACAAATACATTTATATACAGTGCGTGTTATCTCACGCCTGTCCATGTCAATCTTTGCTGTCCTCACAATCTTATCTCACCCGGGGTATATCTCTAAAATACGCCCCTTCTTTTATACGTTCCAAGGGGATTGTAGGTCAACTATGAGTACGATATTTTTAGGCTTAAGAGGCTTTCACTGAAAAACCATATGGATATATGGAATAAAAATCATGTGGTTTTACGATATGGACTTCCCATGTGGTTTTACTATATGGTTTTTCCATATGGTTATTTTCAAGAGAGCAACCCGCCGGATGTGCCGCAAATGGGTGGAGTATGGGAAATCCTTATACCAAGATGGGCTTAAGCACAGCGTTAAACAATGAAGTACCCACAGATTAAACATCGTACACTGTGCTCAACGAAATAGAGCATTCCGTTAATTCACGCCCCTTGACCTACGTATCAGCTGACCTCTCCAAACTCGAGGCTCTAATGCCGAACCACTTCCTTATCGGAAGCTTACAGGAAATTAGTCTTAGGTTCTTACGACGTGCGACGCACGTCAAATATGCCCTAAACAAATGTGGTGGACTGCGCAAGAACTGCCAACTCGTTCTGAGAGCACTGGCTGCCCGAATATGTACCTATCCTACAAGCGCGTCAAAACGGTTAGAGCGAAACGAGCCTCTTAAGCCTAAAAATATCGTACTCATAGTTGACCTACAATCCCCTTGGAACGTATAAAAGAAGGGGCGTATTTTAGAGATATATCCCGGGCGAGATAAGATTATGAGGACAGCAAAGATTGACATGGACAGGCGCAAGATAACACGCACTGTATATAAATGTATTTGTCTATTTAGTCCATAAGGTGTACAAAAGTAATCAAATTTAATACAGGGTGGAGAATGCAAGAGGTCGAACCACTTGCGTATTTTTTCTGTTATGAGGTCTACTATTACTGATCTAAGTATGTATTTTGTTTTATTGTTTTTTTGATTACCAAATACCCATTGTATGTAATTGTTTGTTCTGCTGTAATGTGCTGACATCGAAGGGCTGTGTAAATATGAGTATGACTACCTGGGCCAGCTGCCGTTCTATGTAACGATTATAAACGAAAACTTAACTGTAAATAGTGTGGTTGACGAGCGGAAGCGTTGGAGTAACCATATAGTAAATCGATTTTCGCCTTCGGCCCAAAAATTTTAATTATGGACCTCCAGGGACTCAATGCTCTGTTGTTATAAAGGTCTCACAATGTGCACAGGTGAAAATACCTGGGGACGTTCAGGCTGCAATCATCTCGATAACTTTTTGATTTTTTTTAGTTGTGGGGTAAATAACTTGCTTGGAAAGCCGACGCTACACTCGTCTTTTCCGACTATCGAAAGTCAACAGATCGTGAATCTGCTTGAAGTGCGTTGTGCTTGTGCGTATATGTGTCTGGGGAAGGGGCACAGAGAGAGAGAGAGAGAGAGAGAGAGAGAGAGAGAGAGAGAGAGAGAGAGAAAAGAGCGAGAGGCGAACTTCGACGGCAGAGAGTTAGCGGTGGCGAGTCAGTTGGCACAGAGCGTTGAATGAGTAAGGTGTGTAGAACCAAAATGATCTTTTAGTTTAATAAAAATAATAACAAAAGCAATAAGTTGACATTATATTATTTTTTTTATGTTTTGCATTCTCCCTTTCGCACTCTACTGTCTATAACGATATTTGCACGCCGCGCGCGCCAGCCGGTTATCACGCGCCAGCCAGGCGTTAGCAGTTGATATTTCTGTCTTCTGCAAAAAAAATCTTTGTCTTCGTCTTTGTAGTTGGCCTTGTGTCACTTACTGTGATAGCGGTATGCTATATTAAATCATTTTTTTTTTTTTTTTGTTTCTAAATCTGTATACTCGAGAACTAATCGTTCAAGGCACCGTTGATTCTTACTGTTCAAGCGGCACGGTAAGCATTTAGTTGCAGAGCCAGAAACCATTTCTCTGACTCCTTAATGACACTGTAGAATTACACTGTACTGACGAGGAGCTCCACAGCGTTTGCGACATATGGAAAAAAAGTCACAGAGGTACCCGTAAAAAAGTAACGGAGAGGAGTCTCGAACCCGAACCCTCCTGACGAAAGGTAAGTGCTCTCCACTTAAGATACTGGAAATTCTTGCAAAACAAATCGTCAGATTGTAAATAGTGTATACATAACCTTATTTTGTGTTTATACTGCAAACAATATTTATAATACTCATTACCTTACTAGCAACCTGAATACTGTTTAAGTTTTTTTTGTGTGGTTATGACAGTTAGCTGATGTATTCGTTCAATTAAATTAAAATCGTCAACTGCTGCTATCCTTCAGTGAAAGACAGCCACTTCGTAATTAAAGGTCTTGTCAAATGTCCACAAATCCTGCAAGATGCTTTTTTGATAGTACCAAAAGATGCGATGATTTGTCTCTAATATAAAATTGAACCATTTAAAATTAAGAAAGAACGCTAAGAACGTAACAAAAAGTACGCAAAAGCAGGAGCAGCCATCTTGGAGGAAATTATTGAAAAATATAAATCGTCCAGTGATAAGTGAGAAAGAACACTACTACACACTCCTGCACAGAGATTTTGGAATAGATGAGACATGATGAATAAGTATGAGTGTACAGAGCGTGAAGCTAAAGTTGTCCTTGATTTTGATGAGAAGTATAGAATTCTTTATTGGTCTGATAAAAAAGAAGGCAAATCGATGTCTGAAGATATACAGAAACGTATTAGAGAATTTTACGAAGGAGACAACGTATGTCAACTTATGTCTGGTATGAATGATTACATTTAAGTAAAAGATGACAATGAAGATTGAAAAAACAGTTTGAAAACGATTTTTATTGAAAAATTGAAACGAGTTACACATTCAAAAAAAAAAAAACCAGATGTATGGCGTTCGGGGACTGTCATGGTAAAGCTATTGCATAGCATTTTTATCAACTTATGTAATTATTGTAATTATAATTTTTTTTTATTTTTTATTTGTGCAGTCTTTTTTATCTTTGACATTAATTCAAGTTTTTTCTTTGATATTAATTCAAGTTTCACTTTTTAAGCGTGGTGACCGATAAGAAAAGTTGTCACAGCTCGTGAAACAGTCAAAAATGGTCAATTTCAACCACCAGAGAGAATGATCGATTAATATTTGACTCGTCAATACTACAAGAATAAGAAAATTGCAAAATCTAGTATCATTAAAGATTTATTGTTAAAAATGTGATTGAATGTTTCAAATCTTTTTTTGTTGCCTTACCAGTAACATCTTAATCGAATAGTTACACAAATTGAAGATGTCACACTTGTACGTAGTTTAATAATAAAAAATAATAATAAATTAGTTAATTTTATGAAATATTACTGCAGATTATAACACTGATAACTTCGATAGTTAACCTAAAATATAAGTATACTGACCTGTATATTTGGAACCATCAAATCTTATGGTTCCAAATATACAGGTAAATATACTTACATTTGTTAGAATGTGTGAGTACATTTATGTTGGTATGGAAGAGAGAGAGAGAGAGAGAGAGAGAGAGAGAGTACGTGCACAGCGCCACCTCACGTAAGGAGTTGTGAGTATAAAGCAAGACGCTGCGCTAGTTTTACTTTTGAGTCATTGTCTGCACTGAGCAGTTGTAAGTCGGAGGTCAACTTATAATAAAGAAATAACTTTGTGTTGTTATAACACGGTGTGTTTATTTTTCGATCTACGAATCTTCATTAATTAACATGGTACCAGAGGTCCGCGGTTCATAGTAGTATTTTTTCTTTGATTTTTACGTGGTGCTTCGGTGGTTCGTGATAATCAACTACTACGGGCTCAAGTGAAAGTTTCAATCCAACACTTATGAAAAAAAAACATAGTGTCAATCCAATACTAATTATTAATTTAAGAAAAAGTTTTGTGGAAGTAACAAAAAATATTTATAGTAAAGAAGATCCTAGAAGACTCGAACAAAAAAGAAGAATTGAGAAATAAAGTTCGGTAAAAATTAAAATGGTATCAGAGAACAATGGATTCACGCTACAATTGTTCAACGGTACACACTACGATAAATGGAAGTACAAGTTGAATTTGTTTTTAGAATTTAAAGAGTGTAATAAAGTTATTGAAAATGAAGAAAGACGGACGTGTATAACAGAAGAAGTTTGGAAAAAGAAAGAGATAAAAGCTAAAAATTATATTGTGAATAGTATAACGAATACGCAGTTAGAGTTGGTCATATCGAAACCAAGAAAATGGTTGACAAATTAGACGAACATTATTTAGTTAAAAGTAGTGTTGTGAAATTCTTGTGCAAAGAAGATCACTCGGTTTAAAGATAAAAGAAAATAATAACCCGACAGACTTTTATAATGAATTTGAAAAACAAGTAAATGAATTAAAAAATGTTGGAGAAAATGTGACAAAAAAAGAAAAATTAAATTATTATTTATTAACGTTGCCAGAAAGTTTAGTGCATACATTTTATATAGTAGATGCGTTACCAGAAAGAGACAGAACAGTGAAATTTGTTAAGTCAAAGTTAGAATTGAAATTTAAGAAAAGAAATAGTGATGGTGAAAGTTTGAGAACAAACGTGTTTATGTTTGAAAAGAAAAGTGCTGAAAAGAAGAGGTTATGTTATGTATGTGGTGGTATAGGTCACATAAAATACGATTGCCCGTCGAAAAACAATTCCAAAAAACATGCACCGCAGCAAGGAGGCGTCCAGGAGCGTCGCGCGCTACAGCGAGGAGGGGGAAACGGCAGAGGCTACTTGTAACAACGAAGAGGCGCACGCGAACGCGGAAGCAGCCAGCAACGAGGTACAAGTTCAAAACGGCGTGACCGTGGCAGCTACGGACAACGCGACAGAGGAGTGAGGGGAGGTAGCGGTGGCAGCCAACAACAACAGCGTGGCAGTGAAAAGCACGAGGCGTTTAGCGCGTCAGTATATTTTAGGTCTGCGGACTTAAGTAGCGTTAATTTAAATTAATGTAAAATCGAGTGGATTTTAGACAGTAGTTGCTCTGATCATATTATAAATAACGAAAATTACTTTAGCGATTTCGTTGTATTAAGAGAACCGATTAATGTAAAAGTAGGTGATGGTAGATTTTTGAAAGCAACTAAACTAGATTATGTGAATAGTAAATTTAAAACATTGTACGGTAATGAAACTAAGATTGAAATGAAATGTGTTCTACGTAAAAGACGTGGATAAAAATTTAATTATTTATGGGAGGGTAACCGAAAATTATAAAATGGTATCAGTTAATGATAGCTCTAAAATTTTTAACAAAAATAATAAGTTAGTAGCAACAGCTTGGAAGAAGGGTGGGATTTATAAATTGACAAGTTATTTGGTAAATAGTGTGGAATCAAATGTAGTTACAAAAGGAAGTAGAAGTTTGACCTTAAAAGAAAAGTGAAACAGAACGTTAGGATACGCAAATTTTAACTACTTAAGTGCTATGTTTAAAGATAATGTTGTAAATGGTTTGCCCAAAGAAATTGAGACAGATTATTTTAAATGTACCACATGTATTGAAAATAAAATGCACAACATTCCATTGGAGGATAGTAGAAAAAGAGCTAAAGAAATTTTGGAAATTGTTCATATAGATTTAAACGGGCCACATTCAGATGGTTACAGAAAAGAAAAATACTTTTTATTCTTTATTGATGATTACAGTAAATTATCAAAAATATATGCAATTAAATCAAAAGATGAAGTTTATGATAAGTTTGTAGAGTATATTCATTTAATTAAAAATAAAACAAGATAGAGAATAAAAAAATTAAGATGTGATAATAGTACGAAATATTTGAATAGAAATATGTGTGGGTTATTTAAAGATAAAGAAACTAAATGTGAAGCATGTCCACCGTACGTACATGAATTGAACGGTACCGTATAAAGGTACAGTAGAACAATTATTTATGGACATTACTAGATATCTGTTAGCTGAGTCAAAATTAGAGAAAAAATACTGGACAAAAGTAGTCTGCACTGCAACATACTTGAAAAACAGAACAATCGCGAATACGTTAGAAAGAAATAAGTCTCCTTATGGAATAATGTTTAACGAAAAGCCAGATACTAAGTATTTAAAACTGTATGGAAATAAAGTGTATGTCAGAGTGCCAGAGAGTAAAAGAAATTCGAAATGGAACAGAAAAGCAGTTTTAGGAATTTTAATAGGTTATGTGTTATAATTTACAGGGTGTTAATAAATAACAGAGTAGTTGCAGCGAGATATGTTGATGTAATTAAAGAAGACGTAAAATGCATAGGCTTAGATGATAATTTTGAAAAAAACGAAGGCTTAAATAGAAACGTTGAAAATGTAAATGATTAAGTAAATTTATAAAATGTTAATAAGATGGGCGAAAATAAGGTTGAAGTAGATAATGAGCCTGAGTTGAGAAGGTCTCTAAGAATGATTTAAAGGCCTGGTAGATTTGATAATAACTATGGATATAGCTGTTGTATATATGTAAATTATTGTAGTGCGAATAGTCCTATAAGTTTTAATGAGGCAGTTAAGAGTGATAAATTGAATTTTTGGAAGGATGCAATGGATAAAGAAATAAGTAGTTTAAGTAAGAATCAAACCTGGAAATCAGTTGAAAAACCAAAGAATGAAAAAGTGTTAGATTTGAAATGGGTTTTTACTAAGAAAAGTGGAAATGTTTATACAGCAGAACTGTTGTAAGAGGCTTCCCATAAACTGATGTATTGGACGATATTTATTCACCTGTTGCGAAGGCCCAAACTTTGAACGTATTATCATCGTACTGCTGCCAAAATGGTTTGTCAGTTGATCAAATGAATGTTAAAATGGCGTTTTTGAGTGAACCAGTAAAATCTAGGGTGTACGCAAAACAATTTGAAGGTTATGAAGACGGAACTGAATGAGTGTGCAGATTGAAGAAAGCATTGTATGGATTGCGTAAAAGCTCCAGAGCTTGGTATGAATGTTTGGATGGTTATTTAAGTGATTTAGGATTTAAAAGAAGCGAACACGGTTATTGTTTGTATATATTAAGAGAGATAAATAAAATTGTATACTTTATTATATTCATAGATGATTTGCTGATTTATTGAAAAATAGGCAATATTTAAAAGTGGTTAAGAATGCGTAGAAAGAAAGATTTAAAATAAAAGATTCAGGAAAAGTTAGTACGTATTTAGGAATAAATATAGCAAATGATGGAAAGAAAAATGATATGTAATTAGATCAAGCAAGGTATATAGAATCATTAGCGAGGAAATATTAGATAGACAATGCAAAATTGTATGAAACTCTAACACAACAAAATTTTAAGCTAGAACCTGCAGAAAACTCGATTGGAAATTTAAAGTATAAAAATTTGATAGGGGTGCTTTTGTGCATTAGCTCAGGAACAAGAGTAGATATAAGTTATAGTGGTAATTATTCAAGTAGATTTCAGAACAGTTACAATGAGACACATTACAAATATTCATTAAGGATTTTGAAATATTTGTATTTAACTAAAGATATATTAAGTTAAGATATAAAAGGAATAATAAAGCAATCGTACTTTAAAGTTATGTTGATGCTGATTGGGCAGGACATTGCGTAGACAGAAAATCAACAACTGGATATATTGTAAAGTTATATGGAAATGTGATTCATTGGAAGTCAAAAAAGTAGGGAAATGTAACGAAGTCTTTAACGACAGCTAAATATGTAGCTCTATCTGAAGCAGTGAGTGAAATTGTCTTAGTTAAAGACTTGTTAAGTGATTTTAGTGTAATAATTAAGAAACCTATCAATATTTATAAGTATAATTCTAGCGCTGTAATAATTGCAAAGTTTGGAAATTATACTAAGCGATCCAAATACATTGAAGTGCATCATCATTTTATATATGAAAATTATAAAGAGGGTATAATTATTATTGTAAAAGCCAGTTCAGGAAGAAATGTACCAAATGTATTAACTAAGGTTCTTGGACGAGTAAGGTTCGAAAAGTTAAGAAGTTTATTAAATTTAGTTTAAAGTTGTTGTGATACAGACAACATAAATGTAAGGAGGCGTGTTAGAATGTGTGAGTACATTTATGTTGGTATGGAATAGAGAGAGAGAGAGAGAGAGAGAGAGAGAGAGAGAGAGAGAGAGAGAGAGAGAGAGAGAGAGAGAGTACGTTTACAGCACCACCTCACGTGAAGAATTGTGAGTGTAAAGCAAGACGCTGCTCTAGCTTTATTTTTAAGTCATCCTCTGCTCTAAGCAGTTGTAAGTCGGAAGTCAACTTATAATAAAGAAATAATTTATTATGGTTATAATACGGTGTGTTTCTTTTCCGATCCTCGAATCCTCATTTATTAACAATATTTTTAATAGTTACTTTTTTAAAGTATACTTAAATTTTTGCGCATTCTCTTTTTGCCGTGTATATCAGTAGACCATGCAATTCAATTTTTTTAGCGGAAAAATATTATGAAGCTACAAGGATGGTTGGATGAAATAATTCTTACTAACTGCATTATAAAAACTTAGAGCAAATTAATGTTCACAATGATATAAAAATGTTTTTTAATTTATGATGTATAATACTCAAACGGAATATTAATTAGCGATTGATTAATTAATTAATTATCAGCGTGAATATTAATATTCCAATATATCAGGTTACGGGATTACCGAATTAATCACGTTTATATTCTATTTATGAAGGTTTCTCTTTTGAAATCTCGTGCCACCCAATTTCATCGCGCCACCTACTCCGCGACGCTTGGCGTTAGTTTCAGTCACGGTAAGCTGACACGGTCACGTTAAGTTTTCTTCCGCAGTCGAGAACATTATTCACTGTTGTACACAGGTACACCTATGTATACATATATACCTACATGTATACTTACGGAGCGAACATGCGGTGAGTGTGGTGTATAAAGAAATGAAAGATACCTATGCACCTATATACTTTCTCACAAACAGCTGCTTACGTATTCTTCCGATGTCGGAGCAGCTCGTCTCGATCCATGCGAGCTTCGTACAGTCGTACTTATCATATACATACACATTAAGCGAACGCTCGGCCGAGCTACATGGTAAAGCCCGCGATGAAAGCTATGCAATAGCTTGAAAAAAAAAAATTTTAATATCAAATCAGGTTACATAAAGTTCAAACAGCATCAACCAAAATATTGTGTTTTACAGATAGCAGTAAAACGCACAACATGTGCATTTGCGTTTCCTGTGAAAATGTTAAATTACAGCCAATAAATGTAGGGAAAACTCACCAAAAATCAAGTAACACCGATCAAAGATTACAAGAATTACATCAAAGCAATTGTATGCCAAAGCTCTACGGAAAAATGTTTTTAGAATGATTGTTTGGATTACTCTAACCCAGGGGCTTTGAAGGAGTTTTTAAGCGAATTGTTTGTGGTAAATAGAATTTGTGAAGTCAAATATGAATGGCGAGAACGAACAGGTCGGTATACTATTGTATCTCATACTGTTTTAGTTTATAAATATTTAGATAAATTAAATGATAAATTAATGAAATTAAAGTCTTACCACAAAAAATCAGTATGCGTACATTCAATTATTGAAAAATGAATTGAATGACACTGAGTTTATGGTTTCATTTGACTTTGCTGAAAACTATGCGTTTGTATTGAAATGGTATCGGAGTAAATTTAAAATGTGGGATTAAAAGAACGAGTTTGCAGCTGTCTTCTAATAAGCATATTTTAATAGCAGAAGCATTTTTCTATTGGACGTAAATGAATTGTAAGGAAACTCCAGTATTCTTGTATAACAAATGAAATCCAATAAAATTCTAAGCGTGTGTTGTGCTGTGTGGCGTGGCATGGTGTGATATGGTGTGGGTGGGAACCTTCGCAAGGCGGTATGGCGAGAGAGGCGGGATGAAGAGCTCACGCGCATAACTCGCATCTAGAAGTATAACTTCAAAAATTATTTTTCGTCATTCAAAAATTTGAGTATGCGAATCAGAAGTAAACAGTAGCGTGGTCGCGGAGACATCGTTTACTTTCTCAAATTTGCCTCGTTCCGCTTCTACGTACTTGATTGACCCAAGCTCCATGGAGATGCACAGCAGCATGCCTTATTTTTTATTGCATCACGCCAGCTGCGCCGTTTGAAAGCCGCACGGAGACAGTACTATTTTGAAATTGCTGTATCTTTTTTAAAATTGTATCTAGATGGCTAAAACTCAGCTAATAGCCCGAGTTGATACGAATTATATTATAACTAAAAGCTATACATCCGTCAAATTCAGATAAGTCGTATTGTGAATATAAAGCAAACTCATATGATAAGAGGAGCTCGTACGTCGCTTATGTGTGCGCGTGTGTGTATTAGCTTTAAGGTGAATGCTTCATAATATGCTGACATAGAATACGGCCAGCCTCGTTGTAAGAATACATGTATGTATGAATGAATAAATCGTACTGTATGTATGAATGAATAGTTACTTGCTCATTAATTGTTCAATTCTGATAATGTATACTAACTTAAAATTTGTAATTCACACATTACTTCATTATATTCAAGATTAATTGAAAAATCCCCAGAAGGATTAATTTCAAAATTTGTAAACTTACTATCAAAATTGAACTTGTATTTGTCGCTCTTAAATTGCTGATGCGAGCTTTCATGATTACTGACCCAAAAAACTCAATCGCACTTGTCAGAAAGATGCGATTGGTACTGTTGTATTGTTATTTCCTAATATATGAAATCATAACATGTAACATCATCGTGAAAGCCTACTGTTTTGCTGTCAACGCAGTCTGTAAGAACATCGCTCATTGGTTGACCTTATTCAACCAAAGGCCTCTTTTACTTGCTCTGATGCTACAAAAATGCATCATCATGAGGAAAAATCACTCTCTTTACGTCTGCCACCTGTTCTCTAAAGTTTTAGTCAACTCTCGGCTCTCGAGACTCATGAGTATTTTATACACGTAAAGCATAACGTGTTGGCTGAGGCAACTCGAGTGCGTATCGAGAACATGAATAGTATCGGACTACGCTAAGGAGCGAGGTACAGCAAAGGAGGCCCACCGAAAGTAGTTCCGGTGATAGCAGAGAAAGCAGATATCCATATTATTTAAATAACGATTGTTATTCAATTAAAAATAACAAATAAAGCTCACGAGCTGAACCTAAGAGACCCACGAATGACACTTTAATAAAACAGTTAAGACCATACTCTAAACAAGTCCGGTCGTAATAGTATAAAGGTACGCTACCTAATTACAGTTAATATCATACCTTATTTTTTTGAAATATCTTGAAACAAAGGAGTTATACAGGAAAAAATGTTGTCATAAGTATGAGAGTGTGTAGTTATTAGACAGTCGAACTTCTGTAATGTTTCTGGTCAAACTTCTAACTAGAAAACTAAATGTATGATTTTATAAATTATTTGACTGACACTAAATGATTAAAACAGTGTAATAATATTGAGAGCCATTTAACCTTTTTTGTTCTCAGAATATTATCATGAGTGACATAATAATTTCTCAGTAAACTTACATTTTTGTTTACTATCATACGAAGAGATACGTTTCCGTATCTTCAGACTGCCGCCTTTTACCACAAGTGAAGGGCGTTGAGGTCATTCTCGAAGTGAACAGATTTTTGGGATAATAGGTGCCCATTAATTACTTCCTGTTTTTTATTTTTGAATGATACACACTATGTAATATTTTTATTGTGTCCCAAAATCTATTCGCTTCAAGTGTGGGGAGCTTGTATGTATATGTATAACTTCAGTAGCTTCCCCCTTTGCACTGCTTTATTTGTCGCACGATGACCCTGCATGGTTGGATCATTTTTGCCGCTAGTAGAGGGCAAAACTGTTAGGACTTGTTCTGAGTAAAATTGATCTCAAACATACGTCACGTTTCAAGCCGTTAATACTCTAGTACCTCAATTTCTTTCCACATTGGTGACCCTGATATTTATGATCTCGCAGCACATGAGATGAAAGGAAGTGGAAATACAGTCTCACCATTTTAATCAACAGCACGTACTCTTGAGACGCCATCCTATATCAAAGTTATCAACGATGCCAGAAAATTTTTCACATCAACTCATCACCTAGCGACACTGCCTACACCAAGCGTCCTTCTATTTCAAACTACCAAATATGCGTGTACTGTGTGGCGTATTCAAATCGAATTAAGTGGGCAGTCAACCCTGCAAATCGCGTGTTTATCTGTAAACCTTTTTCGTGCGACAGACTTTTTGGTTATTAACGAAACTATTCTAGCTGTCCGATTTAGGTGTGATTTGCGTGCTTAGTGTGGTGTTTTGATAATCATGTGAATATAAAATCCGATTTCTTGTAACATAATGATTTATCCTTGTCGTCACTTTGTAACTCTCCATCATGCCAAACAACGATGACGAAACCCCGCGTCTACGTGCCAAGCTCGACGCTGTAAAAGACCAGCTCGTGGCCAACGGTAAGAAAACTGGAGACATTGCACAAGCTTACTTTTATCACCAACCAAAAATTCTAGAATTCATGCGCTCATATCCAATTATCGAGCCGTCCTCGCAATATTTAATATAACTGATCTCGACCAATTGGCCGCCGTAGTAGATAAATATACAAGATCTCTTACCTCCGATACTCCTCAAATCTTGGCCACCAGTATAGAAACCCTTGCTTTTCTGTAAGAGAGGAAGACGAAATTAAAACGACTGTCAAAAAAATTGATGTTATCGAGCTCAATTAAAACAGTTCTTGCCGTCACGGCTGCTTCAATTCTCGTAACCGCAGCCCTCCACGCGATCGTAACAACAGCCCATCAAATACAAAAATGTACTTTTTTCCGCATCGTGAATGTAGTGACAAAGCGTACAGTTGCTGTGGCAACTGCGATTAGGACTCAACCACGTCAAAAAACTAGCTTCACTAGCTCGTGCCGAAGCAGGGAGTGGGAGTTCCTTTGTCCATAAGCGTTTCCATATTTGAGATGTAAAGTTGGGACTAGTTTTCCATGTTGACATTGAAGCTGACGTTTCTCTGCTGTCTAAAGGAAAGATTGAAGCAAAATCACGTAACTTCAAAGTTAATGCAGCCAATAATTCCGTTATTGACACATTTGGCGAGAAACATTTCGTCCTCGATCTGCACCTCAAATGCTGCTTTACCTGAAGGTTTCACGTGACCGATGTCCCCAGTCTGACTGTCGGTGCCGACTTTCTCAACTTGATAGGGCTTATGGTCAACGTCCGTAGGCATAGGCTGATCGACCCCTTCTTTAACACCTTTTTAATTGGCTACTCAAGGATTGCAGAAAATTTCACAGCTAGCCCGCTCAGCCTGGTATATCGTTTTTTAAAAGTCCTTGCAGATTTCCCAGAAGTCACTGGCGCTAAGCCTACCAAACTCATAATCGCTGCTGACATTTTTCATCATATTGAGATTCATGGTCCCTAGTCAGCGAGCGCACAAGGAGACTTAGTCCCAAAAAGTTGAAAATTTCTCAGGCTAAATTTGAGGAACTCGTTAAGCAATGTATTTCTAGACACTCAAAATGCCTCTGGGCAAGTTCTATACACATAGCAAATAACCCACATGAGGGGTCTCGTGACCCCCAGCAAAGGGAAGCTGCTTTATATGTGTGGCAAACGAAACATTATCCAACATCAATGCTTTCATTAAAGTGAGCAGACACACTTATATACATACCAAAGGACACATCCATAGATTTGTTTTAAATATCTAACAATTTATTGATAAACATGTAGGGAAAGATTCTATTCTGGAACGAAATTAATAATAGAGTAAAAAATGTACAACACAAATTTATGAAAAAAGGCATAAATATTATACACGGTAGATGCAGCTGCCCAAGCAAAAATTGTAAGGTGGTTATCAGAAAGGCCTACTTAAGCTACCTCTCTAGCCTATTAGGGCCCTAAGTTGGCAGCGCACAGTAGTTCGAACTTCTTTCTTTATGGTTAAAACCGTGCTTTTTTTTAGTCTGTTTTTTTTTCAATTTATGACTTAACCTAGAATGTTAAAAAACTTCAGTTTGCCCTCATAATTCAACGGTTTTTGACTGAAAAGAAGTATTTAAATTATTCAATCGTACTGAAAGTCATAAGAATATATATATATATATATATATATATATATATATACATATGACTTTCAGTACGATT
>NW_019379981.1:428825-447695 GCF_000648655.2 Copidosoma floridanum
TATATAGGTGTTTATATGGTAAAAAAATTGTACCACATTTTGAGGTTACGTAAAAAAAATGAGGAATTTCCGTAAAAATTACTTGTGTGACACGGTTTTGCAAATCTAAAACGACACAGACACAATCCTTTTAAGTGCGTTTTATTGGTTACAAAATTAACAATGAGAAATTGATGAAAATTTATTTACAAATAAAAAAAGTTATAAAAAAAGCGTTGTCAAAATTTTAAGGCACGCGGGTTCCTAGCAGCCCAGTAATTAATATTTATATTTAGCTAATTTTTACATGTAGGCTTATGAGTAGTCGTCCTTTTAAGCGCTTTTACTGCATTAACCTTGCTTACGAACAGTGAACTTTAGATAAAAATTTTATCAATGATAAAAAAATATCTAATGATCGTACTTAATTTTACTGAACATCTTGAAAGTCCTTATAGAAAAAATTAATTAATAAGCGAGGTAAAAACTAAAAAAGGTGCTGTCTTCACAGGAGAGCGAGAAAGACAGACGGCATACCAAACTATAGAGAGCTCCACATGGACTGTAGCAAGGGATAGAACCTCCTTAAATTTTCAGTTACGATATTTACCTATATGTACTTTTTCTTTTTTGAAGACTCATAAACTAACTTCAAGTGGTAAACACCAGAGTTTGTATAAAATAGTGAGACCATTTAATACTATAAAAATTGAAAAAAATTATTATTAACTGTTAAAATTACACAAGCATAGTTGGGTTAATTTCTATAAACAAAAACAACTATTTTATATTCTGTAGGTTATGTTATTTGAACAAGTCAATGATTTTATATTAAAAACGACTTGATACGATTTTATAAATTTAAAATTGAACAGCACTATTGTTGACGATTCAATTAATTTTGTTGAATCGTGGTAACCATTATTCTATCATGGGACCTATGACCTAAGCTCAAGTACTCTAAAATAAGAATAAATTCTGTTAGTAGGATCATTATTTTATTTTAAAACGAAAATAAATGTTCCACTCTGTGAAATAGTAAAGTATTAATTATTAACACAGGCGCCTACTCCCCGATGACCCGGGGTGCTTACTGGCCTCTCTATTAAATAATAAAGTATTGATTATTGTGACAAGCGCCTATTAACCGATGGCGCGGGGTGCTTACTGGCCTCTCTGTTAAATAATAAGTTAAACTCTGATTTGTGTATGAAAGGTTCTTTTCAATATGTTTTAGGTTATGTTACTCGAAAAAATTAAAAATTAAGCAATATGTATTACTTAATTTGGTATCGTAATTCTTAAACGAAATAAAATCTTTTTCCGATGAATTATAATGATGATTTGTTCTTATATTTACCAATATTTCATTTCGCACACTTATAACTTAACCTCATAATGTCAAAAAGTGAGATTTATAGATAATTCAACTGGCACATTTGTATATAACAATTTTTTTAACAAATTCGAAGAATCTCAAAAAATGACCTCTACGTCGTTTTTATAGTATGATATTTCTTACTGTATTTATAACTTTACTTTTAAAATAGTGACTGACAAGCAGAAAATTAAGTCATACAATTACACAATTGTGCCCTTAATGAAATATTTTAAAAAAGCATCACTAATATTTATCATAATCCCTTATAACTACACAAAATTATAGCTTAATACGTTTCAATATCCATTAAGTCAATAGTACTTATAACATAAGACAATCATCTAGATAATTCTGATACATCAACAACTTTACTATAGACGCACTGATCTAAGTATTGTTAAATGAAACTAGAAAATTCCCTCCACAATGTCGTTGTGGAAATTCTCAATGAACTTTCACTTCTAAAATACATGGAATTCATGTTGAATCCTCGTGGAATTCCAGTATAATTTTTATGTGACATTTCGTCTTATTTGTACATCTAACAAATGATGTAGAATTTTCATGCGAATAAAAAGAATATTTACGTTAAATTTTTACGTTATTTTTGAACATGGAATTTCCACGTAGGAACTCGGCATTTACATGTTACGTGAAAAATTTATGTACAATTGTTATGAGGATGAATATTTATGCCTGGACTACTTGCATTAAAATCCTATAAGGAAAATTTTTAAATGAAAAATTTGTGCAGAAACTCCACGGAAATTGTACGCGTGGAATTTCCACGTATAAAATCTGCATAGAAATTCAACGTGAAGATTCGAAGAAAATGCGTGTCCGGGAAAAGAATATCTATGTTGACTCTTCACGTTTAAATTTCAAATAATCTTTTACGTTAACGATCTACGCTAAAACACGTGGAATTTGTATAGAATCTACTAAGATTCCACATTAATTCCACGCTAAATTCCGAAGGGGAATTCGATCTGGAAATTGGCATCGTATCCGGCAAACAGCGACAATTCAAATTCTTAAGATATTATAAGCTTATATTTAGACTCTATAATCACAAGAATAATTAGTTTTTATAATTACTATGACTTAATAGATACGAAGCTTACTAAGCAATAATTTTGCGTAGTAATAAGCAATTATGATATATATTAGTGATGCTTTTTAAAAATATTTCATTAAGGGCACAATAGTGTAATTGTATGACTTAATTTTCTGCAACCTATAAATAATGTTAAAATAAAGCGCTAAATCTAATTTTACAGTATTTAAGGTTAGGTTAGTGGCACTATAATAGAGTAATAGTTACCATGATTTAATAACGTTAATTAAATCATCGGAAGTAGTGCTGTTCCATTTTTAGTTTATGAACTCGTACCAAAACGTTATTATTACAAGAGCTTAGATCTGTTCTGATAACACAAGCTACAGAGTATAAAATAACTAGCAGCCCCCCGTCTCGGCTTCGCCCGAGACTTACTGAATGGAACACCGTTGACATGTTATGTAAAACGTTTTCAGTTAGAAATCTTACATCTATTCCTGACACTTCTCAGAACAAAAATCTTCTTATTAAAAAAATTTTTGTTCGCAATCCACACAGTTTACTTGGTCAAATAATAAGCTGTAAAAAGTGAAAAAAAATATAATCATGCTGTAAAGTACCGTGCATTTCTTATGCCATAAAACAATCGTTGGCTGTAAGTAGCCGTTAATTTGCAGTTTCTCTCGTGATAATTTACGAAAAGGGCTATTTTTTACAGATGTTAAGATTTTAAACTCCCAAAAAATATATATCAAAAAAAAATTCTTTTTATCTTATCTCACAACTTTATTACCAGAGCAACAAAGTTCTGAAACTTATTCTCTAAATTTTTTATTGTCACAAAAATACAAAGACATTTTCTAAATATTTAAAAATCTAAATTCAAGATTCAAGAGATAACTGTGAAGGTACAATGAAATGCTGATCTCTCGCGTAATGGATTCTTTATTTGTCGATTTTGACGCTGCTGTTCCAATCTTGATGAATTCTCCACGTCAGTTTCTTGGTGCCTCAAATTTTATTCATTAGATACATTTAAAGTTTTCCTTCTAATTCACCGTCTTGTAACCATTGGAATGCTTTTGACTTACTTATGAAATAGGAAGTCTTATGACTTTTGTGACCCCTAAAGGCTGTTTTCTGTCAATTTTGATAAGTTCTAATATATTTTTTGGCAAGGTAGTTCAACGTCCAGTTACCCTAAAAAAGATCGGTGAGCTTCTTAAGTAAACTCTTTCTTGACTGAAGTTTACAGCAATTGTGACTGCCTGGATACGTCAGGGTAATTATCTCTGGCCTGCTGTTGAAGCCCAGACTGATCAGGAGGAAAACTACAACGTTTCAAGCTTTGGAGCTAGTTGAAGAGCTTTCTCCCAACGTATCCTGGCATTGTGCTGAATACATTGGTGTCTAAAGCACCTTGTTTGCGGACTCAGTTGCTTTAGTGACCTAAGGTAAAGAGATTGGTTTGTGATGCTTGCTCGTTGGAGACTGCCTCGTTGGCTAAAGTTTATTTTTCCTTCATAGCTGTTAGGTTTTCCCACCGTAAACCTTGGAGAGGATCGTTAATTCCTGGTTGAATACTTAGAGTTGAGAGGCTAATATAGGGTCGTCGGTCAAGGGGATTCCCAGCCTTGCAACGAACAACTTCTCTCGTGACGTCTGCCAGTGAATGACTGACCTAATTTAATAGTGGTCAGCTTTACATAGTCTTTTAGTCGACGAATCGTTTCCGGAAATAGTAGTAAAAATATTCCTTATTATTATACTTGATGATGGAGAGCCAGCTGCGGGTAGCTTGACTCTTACCCTCGGAGTCTCTGTGGACGAAGACCGTGCATGAGGGAGATACGCTGCTGATCAAAGAATATCTCGTCTTCGGGTCGATCCTCAGATAACGAACCGCTCATAGTTAGTCAGGAAAGTGGGCCTGGAGAATACCTCCTCTGTAGGTATGCCGTTGGAATGACCACTAAGAAGTTGGCCATTGTGGCTGCCTGTACTCTTCAGGGCTGTCTTCTCTAGCTTATATTTGTAGTAAAAAATTCTCTGACAGCACCATGCCAGATTGTGGTATGTCCTCATAGTTCTGAAGTGTTGGAGCAAGTTGTGCTCTGGCTAAACACGTCTCCTGGTATTCTGCTGAAGACTTTATCAGTTAGAATAAATGTTTTATTGGTGGCACTCGTCAATTTTGGAGGTTCAGGGTGAAAGTAGACCTAGGTCACTTGCCCATTTGAAAAGAGCGTCATCGGTAATCGGGATACCCAGCTGCACGACTACCACCTACATTCTTGATGCAGCTCGATGACTTGCCAGTAAAGGACGGCAGAAACTTCCGAGACGCTCTAAACAATTATAATCACACTTATTTAATTGTGTTGTAGGTAGCTCCGATTTTATGTCGACGCGCCCATCGGATCCTATTTCACTAGCATATTTTTTCAAAATATTGAGCTTATTTTTTGCTATTTTTATTAAATTTTTCAAGATAAAAACTTTACTAAAATCGTCTAGGAAGTGTCAAGAATTGGTATGCGAAATTTTAGCAAAATTGGTTCAGTATTTTCGTGGTTAACGATTAAAACAGTTTTAGCGACTTTGCTTTATATATTAGTAAGATTATTCCTGTTCACAGATATTAAGCCGTGTATGTTGGTGTCATTCTAACTGTTAATAACAATTTTATTTTATTTATATATTATTGAGTGGTCTAACTGTTAGCACAAACATTGATTTTTACCATTCGAGGTTAGGTTATGAGTCTTCAAAAGAAGAAATAGTACATATAGGTAAATATTCCTTTTGAAAATTAAAAAGATTCTGTCTGTGTCGCTTAAGATCTACAAAACTGTATTACATAGATAATTTCACGAAAATTCCTGTTTTTTTTACATAACTTCAAAATGTGTAAATAACCTTTTTACTTTATAAATACCTAAATATATTTATGTATATATTCTAATGACTTTCAGTATGATTTAACAATTTAAATAATTAATTAAAGCTTGAAATCGTTAAATTATATGGACGAGCTGCAGCTTTTCAACATTTTAGGTTAAGTCTTGAATTGAAAAAAAATAGAATAAAGAAAAGGCCTAGATTAGTTACTGGAAATTTTTTTTAAGATTACCTAGAAAAAAAATATCAAAATAGGTGCAGAAATGTGGGCAGTAGCCAAATTTAAAAAAAAAGTTGGAACCACTGTGCAGCGTCAAGGAACGTTTGGTAGGCCTTTGAGAAGGTGGCTTTAATCAGAGATTAGTAGGCCTTAATTAACGTTACCTAACTAACTTTTAATATATAAATATATATACATGTAAGAATACTCCTTGTATTGTAATCAAACAAAAGTCATGCTTCATTTTGAACGTATTATTTCTAATTTCTTCATGAATCAATTTTTATATAAATGAAGATGTAAACGTTACCTCAATAATGTCACCCGCTGTTGATTGCAAATTAACAATATGTGTATATGATTTGTGTGAGTTATTTATATAGTACTTTAAGGTAATAATCAAGTAATAAATACAAATGAACTGCTCACTCTGCAGATCACTTTTTTTTATACAAAAACATATTGACTTAATTGAATGATAGATAAACTTGACTTGATAGCAGACAGCTGAATCATGATCTACCATAACCACATCTTCTGGACCATATGTAAACTGTAGACTACATATTTCTTCTGTTTGACTGTTATTAGTACTGCCACCATAAGACTCACTACAAAATGAAAATAATCTTCTATTTGTGACTCCCATGAGACTCTTCAGAGTAGTATTATTCTTCTTATAGCTAAAAATTGTTTGTTGCACGACAGAATTTTTTTTGTACCATTAATAATTACCCTAGTGTTCGGAAAGATTTTCTTTAAATTATCAGGCATGTAATAAAGGGTTAGTTGTGGACTTGTTCATACATTCATCTTAGATTACTGGTGAGATACATATAAACATGACTCATGTTTTAAAAATATGTCCAGCAGCACTTTTACTGATATTAAGAAAAGTCTCTAACTTGTCATCAGTAAAAATTTTTTGCAGCTTCCATCGAGTTAAAGAAGGTTGATTTCTAACTGATAGAAAGTTCGTTGCACCTCTTTCTTGACACTTCAGCTCATGGGCTTATACACTTTTTTACCTAAACTATGAAACACTGTCATAAACTTTTCATAGTTTTCAAGTCTGGTAAATTCTAAAATAAGTTTAGAATCTTATTTCAAATTTTCTATGTTGAAGAGATGCCCTTTTTTTTCAATCCCAATTATACAATCAACACATCTATTTTCATTAGATATTACTGGGCTACTTCTTTCATTTATAGCAACGTGCTCTAGTTTATCAGTAACTTTCTCATTGGAATCAAAATTATCTTTGACAACTTTTTCATAACCATATACTGGAAACTCATTATTATCATCCAAGATTGCTACTTTTCAGCTAAACTTACACCGTTTTTTATGTACTGTACAGCATTTATTTTTAAACTATAAATTATTAAATTGAGCTGTCATATTTACCCAACATAGATGAACGTGATTCAAAAAATCAGAGGGTTTAACGTGGTCCATACAAAGGCCATGAAACGTTTTTGGAAAATCTTTTGTTTGGCAAACGGCATCAAGCCATTTTTTTTTTTTATAAATTTCTTTTGTCAAAAATTTAAATCTTTTCAAATTGTTGCAATCCAACACCGCACATTTTTTCAGAATGAGAGATAAATTTTTTTTTGTTGTGATTATTTTTATGTCAGTATATAAATTTTTCATTTAATACATGTAAGTATGTTACATGATACACACATACGTTGAATAATTTAAGATTCATATAATAATGTAATAATAGCAACCGTAAAAGTCATTACTAATCAGTTATGTGCACAATCTTTCAAAACGCTGTTTGAATAAATATACTACAACATATAAAATTTACGTTCTTCTATTTATTGTACCTATATATTTACTGTATTTGTACATATCTAGATAAAATAAATTTTAGTACATATTTCTGGATGTTTATTGTTATTTTCAATAAATAGTCTTTTCTCTCTTATTGTTGCCAGTAAAATCTTGGATGATGTTACTTAACGTTGACAAATTGTAAAAAAAAAAAAGTGAGAGACTTTTTCAATTTTCTAATTAATTTTGAATACTAGAAATAGAAAGTTGATCCACGGAGCGCGCAGAGGGGCAGAACTCCTCTAGTATATATTTTTTTGAGACGCCATTATGGTTATACTGCAGCTGTACTGCTAGTGGCAAAGCTTCCGCTAAACATTCCCACTTGCTCGATATTAGCGCTGGTATGATGGGTTTGGTGCTAGTGTCAGATAAATATACATATTTTACACATGATTTTTAGTATTCGATATTTAAGTTTCAATTTTTGCCTCATTTTTTGCAAAGCAGATAAAATCATTGTAAAAAACTGTAAGAATTTTAAAGCTTCCTTTGTTTTAGAACAGTAGAACTTTCCTCAAGAAATGGATATAACCTACCATGCAACATAATTTTCATACTTAATTTAAAGATTATATAGTTAATTATGTTGCTAAACATAATTTATTGTTTTCTTTTTTTTTTGCAGCTACGGTAGCATAGTGGTTTAGGTTATGGTTCTTATGACTCGAGAGCTTGGTAACTAGTAAGCTTCGAGGAAATGAGAAGACACCATCGGGACCACTGCTGATTGGTCAGCCGCCATTTGAGGCTCATGGAGACTTTAGTCATATACTTGTAAATACGTAAATATCCATACATACATATGTATATAGCGACGTATATATATGCTAAATGATGCGTTTTAAAGCTCACGCCTTTCCCCATGAGCCTCAAATGGCGGACATTGTCTCTTCACTCCCTCGAGACTCACTACTTGGTAACAGAGGTAATACGGCACTAAGCGTACGATCCTAGCAAAACTTGTGTGTCACTACTTAGTCTTGTTACTAGCCCCTGGCTTCCACATAAAACTCTAATTTCGCTTTCTAGGCGCTATGAGGATGTGAAATAACAATTTTAAGTCTGGAATTATTGAAATCAGATGAAAATTTTCTTAAATTAAATGTTATGATGACATCATTCACTACCAATCCACCTGCAGTTGGTAAGTATTATAATAAAAAAAATTGTTTTTCTAAGCTCTTTACAGTATTGTTCTTGAACATTGAAGAGAGGTCTGCCTTCTTTTGAGTATGTTTATCAAATATGGAAAGAAAATTTTCATTTCCCATGCATAGAAACTTTAAAAATTAGACAAAAAATTCAAAAAAAAGTGAGAGAAGAGGAAAAGATTTGTAGGCAGAGAGTTAAACTAGAGAAAATAGAGTCAAGAAAGAGAGCAAAGGAAGAAGAAAGATTTAATGAAATAATGCAAAACCAGAAACAAGAAGAGAAAAGACAACAAGTTGAAAAAAATGAGCAACAAAAAATGAACAGAAAAATACCATTAGAACAAAATTTCTTATTTGCTTTTCCACAAGAATGAAAGTATTTAATAATCTACCGTATTAGTGTTCTATAAAAGATTTTTGAATAATAAAAAATTTAAAAATACAAATGTGTATTACAACAATGATATAAATAGTTTATTAACTTATTAATCAAACATTTAATACTGCAATCATTCATTGGATCGTAAATATTCATGAACTAGGTGACTACCATTCATTCATTGGTCAACCCTGCGTTACAATATGTTGCAATTTTTACAAGAAACAAATAAATTTTTGAGCCTAAATTATTTTTGTATTAATTAAATAAATCTAAAATAACCGTATACTACTAGTCAATAGTCAACTAAGATAATAGGTAAGTAACCTCAATCATTTTAAACCACTCTTTGTCAAAACCGTTCATTTACTGGTGCATTTACCCCTAAACAAAACAACTTATTAAATTTTTACAAATAGTATTGGAATCCAAGATTGTTGTAAAATATTTCTTAATTTTTTATGGATTTCCTTTGGTTTTTTTTTTGAATACTGGATTGTAACTTAATAATCTAAATTAGCTGAACTTCACATCGATTTGCTCGCGATTTCCATATAATAATCTGAAGTCGTTATTTAGTGCCTTCTCACCAGTGAATAGTAGAATCTAATTAGTAACTTATTTTTGATTAAATAATATATTGACTAATATATTAATAATATATTAACTAAACTATTTTTCAAAGAGGACTTCTTTGTCTTCAAATGAGATTTACTCATTACCATTTGAACATTTTGGTGTTAAGGATTCATGAAAAAATGACTTTTTTTTCTACCATCAAATACGTTTTTATTAAATTTTTACGTATCAAATATAATAACTTAGGCATCACTTACCTGGAGGGCAATTTGCAGAGGCGTTAGCTCACCTAACATGCAGTCAGTTTTGACAACGTTTGGTGGTAACAGCTTTGGGCAAAGGTTTCCCGTAAATATAAGAAACAGCATATGAATGGCCCGGCGTTGACTGAGTTCAGTATGTCGATGTTGATAGCCGGCTAAGTGGCGTTTGTGCCTCAATGTCGAGGGAAACCAGCGTTCGCACAGAATGCAGTACTTTCGGTGTCTTATTGTCGCCTAAATGGCCCAACAGATGAAATAAGTTAATAATTTTTTCATATTATCCATTATTACAAATCTGCAATCTAAGTAGGCATAGTTAATAGCTGCAAGGAGCCTCGTTTTTTTATGAGTACGACAGATATATAAGAACACGGTAATTAGGTTTGTGCCAGAAAAAAAATCTTTATTGAAGAAATTTTTTTGGACTTTTTGCCAGTTTTTTTGGGAATCAGTCACTTTGTGGGACATGATCTACTATAGAAAGGGGCCACGAAATTGAAGAACAAACAAAATAATTACATCCACAATATTTTGCATACATGAAAAGAGATTTCAATACGTACATATATATATATATGTGTGTATGTTATGTACATGACTAAGAATAAGCGTATGTGAAAGGTGCGAACACAACGTTAGAGATTTTGTTAGCGCAAAAAGTTATCTTGAAATAATTGTGAGATTTGAAGAAAGCGGGTAGTCTCGTACTAGCCAGCCTGACAACACACCAAGCCTAAGCTGTACTTCGTACTTTCTTTACCAACATGATATACTATTTTAATTGTTCATTTGATAAATATTAGAGTATTTATCAAGACCACACCCACTTACCGAGTATTCTGATTTTAGGAGAGTCAAACTCTCTAAAGTGAGCTACCAAAAACTGACCTGTCGAATTTCGTAATTTCTATTGACGATTTTTAAAGATGCATACGTTATAAGGAACATTTCATAATTTTCATTTGAAGTGTTAGTTTTTGCAAAATGTTTATTGATAAAAATTAATTAAAATTTAATGGCTTAATTTATAATGAATAGTAAGATCGAGAAAAATTTTGTTCATTTATAAAAAATCAATTTTTCGATAAACATATAATTATAAAATCGACTTCTCCTTGTGTTAATAAAAAATCCTAACTTTGGAAAATATTTCTTAAAGTGTATTCTAATCGATTGTGCAAAAAAATTTCTGTGCTCTCAATCTCAACAAAGATATGGATTTTCGAACGTCAGCGTATTCACTTCGTGCAGCAATCTGACACAACGCCACCTGAAGGTGAGAAGATATTGATACTAACTAACATGAATATACAGCCTCTTGTAGGCAACGAATTATTACAAGCGTTTCATAGAGCGTTTCCATCAATATTATGGTCCCAAAAATCGTCATTTTATAATTATAAAACATCTAGTACGTCGTAGCATGACTGTTCTCCGTATTGTTTTTACTTACATAGTTTGTTCTTTTAATTGTTCATTGAATATTAAAATACTTATTAAAATCACAACTTATTACTGAATATTCTAATTTCAAGGATAATTGCACTACATTTGAAACATTACAGCAGCTTATTTAAGGAGTTTTTCGTTTAGTAAATTGTAAGCTTGTATTTCTGTTAAGTCACTAATAAAGTACTAAAAAACATTTTTACATCCTATTTGTTAGCAAAGCCGAAATACGTAAGATTTCTATTTTGACATTTTTTTAAGGTTATACATCAAATAGTATATCAGAACTACCTTGAGATTTGGTAACCGATGAAAAATAAAAATAGCAATCTACAGCTAGGTCTTAGCAAAGCTGTCAGTGGCTGACAACGATATTAAATTAATTTATTTTGGTCACATAAAAGTTACTGAGTTGTAAGATTGATGAAGTTATGGGTGTATGTGAGCTTACTAGTATTGAAACATTAATATTTTATATTAGGTGACAAAACCTAATGAAATTTTACCATAATATGCTAAAAGAAATTATATTAGAAACAAAAAGAAAAAAAAAGAAATTTGATAGTGTATGTTTTATTAAAGATTTTAAGCCACTGCACGACTTTGAAGGTGTCTTTAATTCTTGGGTAGAGGGGTCTTATGCAGTGTTAGTTGACTAGAAAGTTTGATTTTCAAAGTTTCTTTGACAGGACGGCCTTTTGCACAGCTAGCATATTTGATAATTAGTTTTTGCCACTCAAAACTTAAAAGTGCATGTTTTACAGAAAATGTTAAGCCCTTGCATGACTTTAGTGGTGCCATTAATTATCTGAAAGAAGGGGAGGGGGTGAAGGTGAAGCGTTTTTTGTCCCATGTATAATCAAAAACTAAAACTTGTAACAAAAATTTTTTTATAAGACAACAACAACTCACCTTTTCATGAAACACGAGCTCTTGAACAATTTTTGATATACTCGTCTCAGAAGAATTAAGCTCTAAGGTCTTGGATTTGATTGCATCGGTCTTGTCTAACCTTAAGATCATGTTATTCACCTTCTTTGCTCTGTTAAATTCATTGTCATGTATCAGATCATTTTGCCTAATGTTGTTTGATAAAACGAGCGGCGCTTTATTGTCCACAACCATCTTTTCACGCTGCCTAGAGTGCCGTAGATTTTCTTCAACTGCACGTGCAAGTGGATCTAGTTGGTGCTGCTGCTGCTTCCGAATGGAAGATTGCGGCATATGAGAAATTTTTTCCAGCCTGCCGTTGTTGCTATTGTTGTAATGGCGATCGATAAACAACGATTTTGAACCGTTTTTATGGCAGCGGGTATTTAATCTATGGTGAGGCGACGATTTTTTGGTGGAGGATGCTTTGTTTCTGCCACGTGACTCGTTTCTGTTATAAAATAACATCAGATTGCTTAATATTAGGGGCAAGGCTATGAATTCCGATATTACGGCCTTCTTTAACTTGGTGAAGTCACCTCAGCACGCTCATATTTATTTAGGGGTAAATGACCCAATTAATGGGTTACCACGCTCTTCATCATGACATTCACAACTATTTAATTAAATGACTTTCAACGAATCTAACCAACAAAACTTCGTAGTCATTTTCAGTGATTGGTGCGCGGTAATTGAGTCGGGGCTTCAACATAAAAACCTTAGGGGAGATATCTACGCAGTAATTGGGGGTGTAGTAAATGGTACTGATTTTATAACTGTGTAAAATAATCCAAGAAAGTGATATCAAAACTAAAACAATTATGAAAAAAAAAAAAAAAATAAGTTACATAACAGGAAAATCTTCGTCTTTAATATCGCACAAGATGCTGTGGATAAATCTAAAATAAAACTGCTTTAATTTGTGTCGAAAAACATTTAAAAATAAACAATTTAAAACAGTCAAAAATTTCAGTGCGGAGTAGATGGGTCATTTACCCCTTTCTCATTTTAAACATCGTGCTGCAGAATAATGTCGAATGTTCTTTTAATTTTATTTTATCGTGCAACTCTATAACGTTAACTTTCTTATATTTTAATTCGTACTTCTTTTTATAACATAACTAACGACTACTGAGACTTTAACGACTCATTGATAATCTTTGGAAAATTATCTACTCGTGGCTTATTGAATGGCAAAAAATATTGTAATAACTTTAATTTAACAATGTATTGACTACTTAGATATAAATAATTTTGGTTTGAAAACCCTAAAAAACTCATAATAAAAAGATATAATGCCACGTCTAAATTATACAGACAATAATGAATTTCTAGAGTTTTTTCATAAATTTTTTTCAAGTATTTTTTTTTTAAGTCAAGTACTGTGTTCGTTTCAACTGTGAATAATAATTGTAAAAAAATATTTTTATTTATATTTCTTTAACAAAATTTAAAACTATTGTCAATACCTCATGAATCCATTCGATGTAGGTGATTTGTTCTTGGCAGTGCTACGTTTCTTTCTCCTTGTCAAACTCCTTGATCTCGAGGGTTCGTCCTCTTGACATCTTATCATCTCACTTGTAACACCAGCAGTTGTGATGTTTCCTAAATACTTTTTTAGTGTCTCTTTGGCAGCCAGTACCTTCTTGACCAGCATGTCTGAATACGAGACCGTAAAGCTGCTATTTAGCATTGAGCAATTATTTTCCTTCACGATATTTGTCGTAATCTTGCATAAATTTGATGATGAAGCCAACAAGTTTGGATTGTCACCAATGATAGGGGCTTCCAGATAGTTAGGTACATGATTTTTTACCATCGTGCTCGACGATGACTCAAGCTCCTCTGCCTCCTGGAGCCTCTGTAGCCTGATCTGCAATGGTACACTACTTGCCGTGCACGAGCTGATCGAGTTGTCACATAATTGTGATGACATGTTTCCCGGTTCAATGATAATTCGTTTCCCATTCCCATCCCCCTTTTTCTTGTCTTCATCTTTAATAACTAACAGCTGAGAAACTTGTCTAAGGGAATTTTTGCTGGATGAATCTTTTGTCACTGGAAAAAGAGACAAGAAAAGATGAAATTAATTGGTTAGGCGATTCTATAGGTATCAGAGCCATGATCTAACGATACTTACCAAGCTGATCAGACATTAAAATGCCAGGAATCCGTTCAACTGTGAGTTCGCTTGAAGTTTTTTCCATCTTAGTTTCAAGGATTGGTACTTTAAGTGGATCGACCGCACCCTCGCCAACCTCGAGCTGATACTGGAGATTTTCGAGCATTTCGCAGCCGTCATTCTCACTGGCATAGATGCTCGACTTCTCAATGGCTCTCTGCTCAGCAAACTTGAGCTCGTGACTGATGTCAGGTGATGGTGAGGCGGGCATTATCTCAATTGTTGTCTGGCTTTCATCGGACGAGTAGACCTTGATGACCGACGCCTCAAAATCAGTATCCAGCGTACCATCAATCTCTTCTTCATGGACATCGATGTTTTGGTCAAGCAGTTCCCCGTATACTGGCACAGCTAGCGTCATTAAAGTAGAGCTCATCTTTTTTTCGACTATTGACTGATGCTTTTGCTCTTCTTCTTCAACTAACATATCCTGTCTACTATCATTCTGTTCGAAACTGGGCTTATTTTTGCTGTTCATGTCCTCATCAAGGATCAGTACTGGTGCGAATCCAAGCAATTCCAATGATGAGTTGGTCAGGGAAAGTCTTGACTCGTTCGGTGGGGGTTTCTTGCCAGCTGAGCCAAAGCACGTACTTGCGTCCGAGTCTAAGTGATCATAGTGGCACATTGTGTAGTCTGATGTGCGTCTATGTTTGATCTTTGGTGAGCTGAGGTCGGAAGTAGAGTTGGATCTTGTTAGCTCCCTCTTTCGTTTCAAGCTTGATAAAAATCTGTTATAAAATAAAATACACTTGCCATTAACAACGATGACATCATAACATTGTTTAACTATTTGGGATGAAGCTTCAACGATGCAATGTAACGCCTTGGTCATAGATGGTCAAATTGTAAAAAATTATTAAGTTGTTTGAGGTGGTAATTCATGAAAAATTCTTTTTGCCATTAAAAGGGTAACAAAAGTAGAATAATATCAGAAATAATAAAATTTTTATATGTATGGTCAGAATTAAAAAAATATAAAAACAGGGAACAAAAATGTAGAATTGTTAATCGTCTCAAAAAAATAATAAACAAATGATGTATGCTTAAAAGTATTTGATAAGTCAGATTGGAATTAAAATAGGGCAGTTTTTACCACACATCATAAGTATACAAATTTTGAGAGTAATACAGTTAAGTACTTCATTAAATAAGGAACTGTTACTTTTTAAAGTGTGTGTGACATTCCATGCCATATACTTTATACTTATTATTGCGAAATACGCAGATCCGTTTCAAAATTATAATTAGTGAATGCTCAGAGATATTAAACATCGATCTGTAGACTCACTTCTACAATCACGTGACCAATAAATTACTTCTTTTAAAAAGAGCTACCGTCACAAAACTCGTATTACACGTGTGACTTCCAAACAATCTTATAAAGTGATTATCTTACAACCTTTCATCTGCTCTAATACGAGTAAATAGTTAACAATTAAACCATTTAATACTTCTTGCAGTTCCCAATAAACATTAAACACGATTTTGACATAAACTTGTACCAAAACGTTAAATGCGAATGGTCAGCGATTTTAACTATCAATAGTTTTATACTTATCACAATATAATTGTGTTTGTGTCAATTGAGAATAATGATAAATGCATGGTGTAGGCTTAGCTTAAAGGGCGCTAGGGCCACCCAGCCCTACAAAAGAGGGTCAAGAGATAGTGTGGCAGAAGCAGGAGCTTCTCCTAAGGGGCTCTGCTATATTCAGTAGCAACTCGCACACAATCCTAATCAATTAATTACTGGCTCGAAGTCTCACGTCTGTAAGCTTCATAAGTTTAAGTGACATAGCTCATATGCCACACTGTCCTTTGATTCTCTGTGCTGGGTCCTGGTTTACGGATGCATTCATGATGTTAAAATAGAAGATGTGGCATTCTGAGATCTCATTTTCGTGCCATTCTACGCCTTCCATCGCGACGCCATATTTGAGGGAGATGTGACAACTACAGCGCCAAAGAGCATGTACAGTGAAACGAAGGTTTTAGTTTCAACTTTGGCCACTTCGTTTCATTTTATAGGCTCTTCGGCGCTGTAGTAGTCATATCTCCCTAAAATATGGCGTCGTGATGGAAGGTGCAGAACGGCACGACATATATGTACTGACATATTATAATCATATTTTCGTTAATCTTGTATTACTTGAAATTGTAAAATGTAAAAATTAATTTATTTCAGTATTCGTTATCAAGTATAAAAATAAATATTAAACATTTTTATATACATATTAAATTTTTTTTATATATGCAATAAAATATTACAAAATCTACTCAACGTATTATTTTTTTTTTCAAAGTACACTTTCTTTAACATTCTAAAATAAATTATATTAACATTATCTCAAAAATAAGACTTATAGAACAAATATTCAAATCAAAAGCTTCTCAGATTTATTTGATGTTCACGCTACAGTTAATTTCTAGAATAACGATATTCAAATATTTGAAAAATCCAATAGTAATTTTAAATTAAATTAATTTTTTTATGAAAACATTAATTCTAGTCATTATGATATATTAGATTTTGAAAATCTAATGAAATATTGTTCGTCATCCCAGACAGTAAAGTTTGTTGTTTACGTCCGCATAGTAAGATGTAAAGCGATAAATGTACGGCCGCTGAGCGAGGCGCTTCTACAAGCCCGTGCTCTTAAATGCACACTGGTTATCTATCTATATATATGAGATCCACACTGAATATTTGCATCTATGTACATGTGGTGGCCAAGTGTTGTGTTATAGTTGTATTTTTTTTTGACGGCCAGATGCATATGCGTGTACGCATTGTCTTTTCACCTTTTCAGTGCCTTCTGCTATCAACCTTTGTAGTTGTGCCGAGTCGGTTCGCGCCTATATTAACTATAGCATTGCACAGTTTTTTATCTTCTCTTACTTATCATTTATCATATGATCTGTTTCTCGTTTCTTATGTACGTGCAATCAAAATTATCACTACGTGCTTTTTTTTATGAACTTTATTTTAAGTTTAGAGTTACTTGTAGGTAATGGTGAGTGAATTGTCATGGCTATTGGACTACTTCTTTGAAAATCTCGCGCTCTGTATGAAAAAGCACATATTCAATGCATGGACTGGAAAACCAAGAATAAAGTATCTTTTTTAGTGTACTTTAAGGAACAATAAAAAAAAAATGCATTCTTTTAGCATTCACTATTGAATTATGCGTAAGTTTTTTTTTTGGTCAATCGGTTGTTCTAATTATTAGGCACGTTCGATTATCCATCGATCTTTCATTCGCACTTCATTAGGATCTCGGTGTATAGGACCAATGCTTATGAGGAACGCATGGTTCACCGAGCAATTCATTTTTCCCTGCGTTAATCGAATCAACCTATTGAACAAACTTACCTATACGAGATGACGAAAAATCGTGTACATCACTCGGCCGTAAGGTGGCTAATGGATGGCCACGTGATGTTCTGGACATACTCTAAGAGGTTGTACATCAGCCACTTTACGGCCTCTTTACGACCTCGTGACATAGTATACTATTATTGATGATAGCTTACGAAAATCATTCGAAAAATAAGAAGAAATCTGATGTTATAATGATAAAAGTATTGATAAAAATAGAAGTTTAAACCAATTGCTCAACAATACTACATCTTCAAGACACGAATTTAATGACAAAACTCCTGATAAATCATGTAATATAATAAATGCTTATTATTCAGTAAAAAATCTTTCTAAAAATAAAAAAATTCAAATCCTCAAAAAAATATAAATAACATTTGAACAGAAGTTGACCATTCCATAAGTAAAACGTTAAATATAAAATAACATAGAAAATCTTATGATAATTTAATAGCTAATCATACTACAGATCCAACATTGCATAAAATTGATAAGCGAGTCCAATTTAAAGAACCGAGGGATCAAACAGTAAAGGAGCCCAACTGACCATCAAACACAAATGTGCTGATAGATCAGTGGCTCATGATCCTAACGATAATGCACGAAAAGAAACAAATGAATGCATTCAACCTTATAAAATTATTGTTAAAGTGCCAGGACTATCTCATAGCCTAATATTTTTATTTAACCTTAACCTCTCGACTGACGAGCTAAGAATAATATTAAAAAATTCAGAGTACCTGCAAAAGTGTAGAGAGACAGAAGAAAGGGAGAATATCCTAAAGTCAGGTACAGAATATGTAAATGGGGAATGTATGAACATATTTTTGCAATAATTTAAGAAAAACGTGTGTGTGTATACTTCAAATTAAACCGGGAAAATTGTATTTATACGCACTATACTGTAAGGGACAAAGGAGAATTCGGCCATTTACATCTAGAAGGTAACGGTGTGCATGAGCGTATACATAGAAAAGAGAAACATGGATAGAACGTTAACGAAGACGATGCTTAGCTATATTGCCAATTGGTCTCTTTTCAAGGATATACGAAATAAGAAAATATTACGGTGGCGTGTATCACCAAGCATACGAATACGATGGTGACGGAAATATTATTAGGAGCAGCTGCAGGATAGTTCAGATTCTTTTTAAATGGGGGGG
>NW_019379981.1:449955-556836 GCF_000648655.2 Copidosoma floridanum
AAGTGGCTTGCGGATTTGCTACAAAAGAATGTACTTTTAGCTTCATTAAATCTAATAATAAATTTTTAATAAATAATATAGAAGGATCATTGCGTGTTTGTAATGAAGATCTATCAATAGTATGCCAAGTTTAATATGAAACTTTATTAATACAAGCATCTTTCAATAGGCATAGTAAATACAACTTTAATTTATCAATCCCTGAGTAATCTTTATGCTTATTGAAGTAATATTCTGACCTCAGTACTTGACAAATAATTTCTGAAATACATTCTTCATAGTTATTCATTTTACCGGAAGTTAAGCTTAAAACATTAGTTAGCATGAGCTTACAATTTAATTAGTAAACACACCCAAAAAAGTGTGCGTGCCACTAGCCCCAGCTAGTACACAATTTTTTGGCCGTAAATCCGTGAACTTGCTAAATCCAATTTTCTTGTCAGGATCTTCATTTTTAAATTTAAGGTATGATTCTCTCAAGTTATGTAGCACTAGTCTTTTTTGCACAAATGTCTTGCTGCCATCCTTTTGTTTCATACAAATATTGTTTTCCATCTAGGCATTATCCTACTATTATCATCGTTTTCGTAAAATATGCTCACTGATTCTAATTCATTATCCGTTAATTCATTAAGCGGTTTACCTCTGATTAATAAAGAATTATTTGAAAGTTTACTTTTAGCAGCTGACCATCTAGAAAAGTTCGAGAACCATAAAATTTGGCGTACACTCCAAGATGAAGACAATAGTTTACTGAGCAAAAGTTTTTTATTCGTTGGAATATTCTCATCTCAGAGTTGTTTTTTTTCAATTATTTCACTATTTGAAAGCAGTCACTTATTGGTAACTCATCATCGAGAATTTATTTTCTGCAAACATCGCAAATGTAAGCACTCTCAGGTAGCGTGGAAAAATTTTTTTTGCCAGATTCAGATATAGTCTTTAGATTTGCCAAATGCTTGATACAATCTTCGTATGGAACAAAACAACGTCTGAAACTCATGCTTATAGCTCACTGCAGTAACGAACACAAAAAAAAATATTTTATCTTGATTCTCTTAAAACTAGTACTTAAAAGACTGTGTACTGCATAATTTAAAATTAACCTAATTACTTTTAAGAACTTCTTTAAAATTTGCCATAGTTACTGGTATTTAAGTGCAAACTTTTCAAATTCGACTCTAAATTTACAGCTTTTTTTTCTACTCTTAAAAAGAGTTTGCAATGGAAAACAAACAAACCCTCGAATAAAGCAGCTAAAAATCTATAGGTTTTAAATATTTTTTTTAGCTTGCTTCCTTCGATCATGAGCAAGTATAAAAATATGTATTATCCAGCAACTGCAGTGGCTAGCCCGCTCCGGGTGCATGGCAGCATGTGAAACCACGCGCTACAGTCTTTATTTACTTACTATTTCTATACCTTTGGCTCTTTCACTCTGAAAATTTTAAGAGATCTAGCTTATGAGTTGCTCTTTCGATTGGTATACAAAAGAAAAAAAAAAAATACAGACTTTGAGAAAAATTGACCTGAACTTAAAACTTGATTTTCACCGCTAAAAAATTTTTTTTAGAAAAAACAGATGACACCATCAGAAAGAACGTATCAAAACCTATCGATCAATGTCTTTTTATTTTTTTTCTGTATATTTTTCACCGCTTATGAGCGAGTTGAATAAAACGCGATCTATTGAAAAAATGTACTGCGAGTGCCGGGTGGCTGGTTCCGCGTGGACTTGCTAATATATGTATGTGTAAATACATGTTTATGAATGGTGACTTATGCAGACAATCACATGTATGTAAAAATTATTGTGAGGACAAAAATGGAATTATGTAGACGTCCGCATAATTCTACCATGTTGTTAATATCTATGTTAGAATCACGTAATGTCCGCATAAGTCACTACTTATAAACATATATATGTATATATACATATGTATGTAGAGAGATACTCTATAGAGAGAAGCTATATCACATATATAAATAGAGTAACTGCGGCGCGTAAAAGCGAGTGAACGATTCATCGTAATCAAAACCAATACAAACATATGTACACATATATGTATATATATATTCATATGCTTATGAATAGTGACTTATGCGGACAATCACGTATGTGTAAGGGTTATTATGAGGACAAAAGTAGAATTATGTGGCCGTTGGCATAATACTACCATGTTATTAATACATATGTTAGAAGCACGTAAAGTCCGCATAAGTCACTATTAATAAACATATATATATGTATATAAGTCTAAGTTACGCTTGTTTATTATTATTTAGTTACCATATTAACAGAAAAAAAAAACTCATTATGTAACATAAAATTTAAAAGGCTTGTAGCGCAGTCAATTGTAACAACAATATAACAGTAATAAAAAGCATTAAAATAACTATCAAACCAACAGTGGAAGAATAAGCAATAGCATACATTACATTTTACCATACTGTAATACCATATTTTACAAAATGGAATATCAATAACTTAAAGTCGAGTTACGAAGTTGCAATGAGCACTAAGACTAAGTATGTGCAAAGGAGGAACAAGGACAGGATTTTTTTCTCTCTTCACCTTTTTACTCCTATGTCAGGAATCTCATAGACAATACAAGCAACATAACATAATCACAATATTCTAACACAAACACACTTAATAGGAAAATGAGCATAACGCCATCGAGGACGACAGCACCGCGGCCTCGGACGTGTCATGTACGATGTCATAGCTACACGTACGTACGCCTCCTCTTTTTGGGACCTACTAAGGACGGTTATAGTGGAAGGGAGCATAGGGATAAGCAGATAGGATGCTGAAGGGAGCTGGGCTTTCTGGCTGGAACCGGCAAGGACGAAGTCTTACACACGCGACGCGCTCTTCTTTCGTTTTGCATAATAAAGACGTTGATACTAGTTCCTTGACTACTTACTTCGTGCGCACCCCAAGATCATAGAATCCTACGCAACAAAGATAAGTTTTGTCAAAGTCTTCCAGGGATAAAAAAGAGTAATAGAAAAATTATCATGGAACAAACTAAAAAATCTTTATTTATGTGAAACTAATTCCAAATTTTAAAACTAGAAATTAATATTCGTTCTAACGACAAATGATTTTCAAAATTATCATTGGAAATGGGAGAAGGGGAAATAAAAACTTCTAATATTCCTAAAAATTGGATATCAAATGATGTACGTTACTAAATATTTTCTAATACCTATAATTATTCAATGAGTAGTGTTACACTAACATCACATAACGTTTGGCCTCGTGGATCGTATGGTAAAGAGATGGGCTCGTAATCTTTTGGGAGTTACGTGTCGAGTCTCGATGATTCCATATACAAGTAATAATTGTTTTGTAAGCCTTGAGATGATACAAAATATACTAACATTACGTAACGAGTATAACTGTTATTTAAATAATAAAAATTTTAAAAAATTAGCAGGGGAAATTAAAATTTACTAATGTATAGATAAAGCAACTAATAAAAGAGTTGATAAATCGGACGATAACGTTGATTTAAATTTTCCGGTGAAAGTGTTAAACAATATTATGAAGGATTACCACCTCATGAACTAAATCTAAAAATTGGTACAATAGTGATGTTACTCAGAAATTTAAATATATCAGATGGACTTTGTAATGGAACACGCTTACAAATCACGAAATTATAGCAGTATAATAAAGAAGGAGGAATAATAACTGGATAAAGGATTAGAAATAGTCTTCATTCCAAGAATAACTTAAGTCACAGGAAACACCTCAACATTACCTTTTATTTTGTATCGTAAACAATTCCTTATCGTTGTGGTATTTGCTATGACAATAAGCAAATATCAAGGTAAAAGTTTTAATAATGAAGGTTTGTATTAAAAAAAATCCTTATTTTCTCATGGTCAATTATACGTTGCATTATTAAGATGCAAAAATGAAAATAATTTATTTGTTCAAGTTATAAGAGAAAAAAATACGGAAAAAGAAAATATTGTTTGGAAAGAGATTTTTGTATACTTAATTGACTTTACTTGATAGGTTTTACAGATAAATCGGCAATATTTATGGCAATAAATCAAAAATTGTTATATTTATGTATATTTTATCTAATGGATGGCCACGTGATGTTCTGGACATACTCTAAGAGGTTGTACATCAGCCACTTTACGGCCTCTTTACGACCTCGTGACATAGTATACTATTATTGATGATAGCTTACGAAAATCATTCGAAAAATAAGAAGAAATCTGATGTTATAATGATAAAAGTATTGATAAAAATAGAAGTTTAAACCAATTGCTCAACAATACTACATCTTCAAGACACGAATTTAATGACAAAACTCCTGATAAATCATGTAATATAATAAATGCTTATTATTCAGTAAAAAATCTTTCTAAAAATAAAAAAATTCAAATCCTCAAAAAAATATAAATAACATTTGAACAGAAGTTGACCATTCCATAAGTAAAACGTTAAATATAAAATAACATAGAAAATCTTATGATAATTTAATAGCTAATCATACTACAGANTTTAAAATTGGGTACAAGGAATTTTGTCTCTTCAGGGTTATAATATGACTGAGTTTAATATGTTATTCACTCAATCTTTTTGAATTAGGCGGTACTTTCACAGTAATTTTTATTTAATAATCATGTAATGTGTTCGAATGAATTCGTTGAATAGACTTCATGCTTGTGGGGGCGGGGGATGTGAGAGAGGGAGAAATTCGGGAGTGGGGCATAGTCGCGATTAGGTCGACAGCCACGAATTTTCTTGCTCGTTAAGACACTTTTTTCCATGGACTCGGCAGCGTTAGCATCTTGTCTTGCTCTCTCTCTATATCTCTAGCTTTGTCAAACGTTACCATTCGAAGCGGACATTGCGGTGCGTTGGAATTTCGTCTTTATTACACAAAATTGCATATTACAAGTTAAATTGCAAATTTTTAAAACTAAACAAGTAAAAAAGGGTACAGTTAAACCATCTGTAATTTTTTCTAGGTATTTTTTATGCTATTTTAAATGTACGTTTGATGTATGTATAAAAAATATTAGCAAAAAAACCAATGTGTGAGAAACGTCCTGAAGGGACGTTCACTGGCGTGTTATTTTAAAAAGTGGTACTACAGGATGGTTTGTCTTAAATTTCCAGATACAAGGGTATTTTAGGCATTAAATATGGAGTAGGAATAAGTGTCTGAGTGTATGTGACTGATGTGAGCATGACTACATATGTCATCAGCGTAGGCGATAGGAAGAAGCCCTTAAATAATTGGGAGATGCGATGAAAGCGCATAGTATTGTACTGGCCAACCTAAATATTGTTTATATTATATTGTGACAGAATATATTGCTTACAATTTTTTAGTTATTAAATGTTAAAATATTTATTGAAACCACAACCAATAAAAGTATACACCTAATACATGTGGTCTTATAAAAGATATATTTATATTTGTATATTATTAACCATATGATTTAATAGAAGTATAACTTCTTACTTGGGTACCCAATCACCTACTGTCTACGGATTTCTGTGTAGATATTGTCGAATTGGGCGTTTGGTCTTTGAAACAACTAGAATGAAAACATCAAAATAAAAAATATAAATTTTTTCACGAGTTTCTTGATGTTAATATGCTTACGGCCGAGTGACATATACGATTTTTCGTCATCCCGTATAGGAAAGTTTGACGTAGAAAAAAATGAACCACTTGGTGAACCGTACGTTTCTCATAAGCATTGATCTTATACACCGAGGTCCTTATGGAGTGTGAACGAACGAACGATGGATAATAGAACGTGCCCAATAATGGGTATATTTTTTTTGTGATCGGTCCTTCGTTCGTTCTGATTCTTTCAGCATGTATTTCTATGTAAGTAGCAAATATAGTTATACTTTCTTCAGGAATTAGACTGACTGATCGATCACAAAAAAAACTTACGTATAATCCAATAGTAAATACTGAAAGAATACATGCTTTTGTTTATAGTTCTTCAAAGTACACTAAAAAAGATCTTTTATCAAACGATACTTTATTCTTGGTTTTTCAGTCCATGTATATGTGCTTGAATATGTGCTTTTTCATATAGAGCGCGAGACTTTCGAGGTAGCAGTCTAATAGCCATGACAATTCACTCACCATTATTTACAAGTAACTCTGAACTTGATATAAAGCTTTTAAAAAAAGCACGCAGTGATAATTTCGGGTACACGTACACGAGAGATGACAAATAGATGATACGGCAAAGCGCAAACTAACTCGACGCAATAACAAAGGTGGATAGCAGACGGCACTGAAAAGACGATGCGCACATGCCACCATATATATATGCAAATATTCGTTATAGATCTTATATGTATATACAGATAGATATTCAGTGTACATTTGAGAGCATAGACCTCGTAGAAGAACCCTCACTCAGTGGACGTAAAAAAATCCTGTGGCCATTTATTTGTCACTGGACGTCTTACTAAGCAGACGTAAACAACGAACTTTAGTGTCGGGGAAGACAAAAAACTATATATGAGAAAATCCAATCCAAATCAACCATTTTGCGTCACAAAAAAAATAAAATTTTTTTTTGAGGTATTCCATTGAACCAAACTTGTTCATGCTCTATATACTTCCAGAAACAAGGAAAAAATTTTGTACAAGTACTTGGGGCTTTGTAATGGTTTTTTGTGGCTCTCAAGGCTATAATACTTGATATTTTAAGAAAACTAAGTGAACATGATACGTGTTACTTGTACTACGTTTTGAAGCAGCTTGTCGTTTTTATACAATACCACGATAAGTTTCTTTTTTTGAGGAACCTGACTAGATTAAACAGGACTTAATTAACGAAAAGACTCTTGAATTTAAGTACTTGTACACAATTTTTTCCTTGTTTCTGGAGATATATAGAGCATGAAAAAATTTGGTGCAAAGGTGCATCTCAAAAATAATTTTAATATTTTTTTGTGACGCAAAATTGTTGATTTGGGTTGAATTTCCTAATATGCATTCAAAATATAGATAATTTTCTGCAAAAATTTTACATGGGCACACTATCTCCACGTGACAGTAGAATAACCCTCATTGATCATGTAAATATGTACATTAACTTTTTACTACAAATCCTTAATATTATTTGTAGAGTGTTCAACTTAAAAAATAACATTGCAAAATTGGATAAGTGCTGATATTATTAAGTGAACTTCAAGGGTTCTGTAATGTAGCAAAATTAGAAAAAAACAGAGCTATTTAGTGGTATTATCAAAGTTACGCAATAACTAATGAAAAATTAAAAACAAAGTATACATTTTACGTAAAACTTTATCCATCAAAATTGGTTATTTTTACTTTTTTTTTTTTTTTTTATATGTAAGAAACAAAACATCATTTTTATTTAGTTAGGGCCTTAAAATAATTAACAAATAAAACGTGTCGTGATAAAAGAAAACGTTAATACGTTAATATTTAAAAAAAAAATTGTATGTTATTTATCTGTATCTATAATAAACTGAAAATATTGCTTGATATTGAACAACTGTATTTACTAAAAAAATAGAGCAAAGATCTATAAATATAATCTACGCATTGTATTTATCATCAAAAATATATAAAATCCTATCCATGGAGATTTTATGAAAAATGTGAATGTTGTTTACATGACTATTCAATACATTCAATTACACGACTCTTATTTTAAGTTTGGATAGTGCAAGTTAGGTACACAGGAGGCGAAGTCCCACTTGTACATATATTATGTGAGGCTGCATCCCTGTACTCTTCACGTTCTCGCTCTACTATTCTAACTTAAAACAAGAAGTGTGTGACTTGATAAGTGAAATAAAGATAAGTGTAACCTTTCTATATTTCGCCATACAGTGTAATTTATAAGTTTTCTGTGTAAATATACATCAATTAATTAAATTTTATTTAGTTTCCAATCATAAGTATAATGCTAAGATATCTTTTATTTATCTTATTGGTAACTACATTTTTTTAATATTTAGCAATATTGATTGTGTAATATAAATATGAATTAATCTTATAAAAAAACTTTTATGTTCAAAAAATTAACTAAGTATAATTTTTTAAATGTATTATGAATTAATACATTATTTATTAGAATATATTTTTTATTCATGTTTTATTTTTTGACATTAATTAAATATGAACGTTGTTCAGATTTGAACATTGAATAAAAAGTAACAAAAAATTATAAAAAACTTTGTGAATATTTAAAGTGAAAAATAAATATTAATGTAAACATTAATAAAATCAACTTTTATATACATTGCTTTATCATTACTGTTATAAATGACAGTTTTTCCTTTAACGAAATGTAAAATCTTATTTTTTGAGAAATTTGTATACTTATTTTATGTTGCTCAAAACTACTCTATTTTATTAAAAATTTTATTTACTATCGAATATTTTTAAGCGTATGTCATTTCTTAAATATTTTGTAAAGTATGTATTTGGCGCTAGTAATTGAATTTAAGTGCATGTGCAGTAGCAAGGAGCTAGAAGGTAGCGGCACTGCCGTATCAGAGATGTCTATTTTTGGTCATTTCTTCGCAGTTGGTCAGTCAATATGCACTGTGGTATTTGTACTCTAATTTTTATTTTCAATCTTTCTTTTTCAGTTTGCGTGTATTTTATCTTAAAGATAACTCGAGATTGTAAATATTTAAAATAATCTTAGTCTGAGGTTTTATACTATAAGCAGAGTGAAAATGTCGTTTATTTTTGTACACATACACCCATAATATTTTCACTGCTAACAGCTGACGTGCCTTAAATATTGAAACAGTGTAGTGTGGGTGCGCTCGAGACGTTCTAGCCACTATTTTGTGTAACCAAGCTTTTTTGGTGTTCTCTTGCTTTTTCTTGCTCTGTAAATTTTTTGGTTTTGTGTAGCTGTAATGTCAGAAGCGACCAAGAACTCTTTGTCAAGTAACGAGCGATGAAAGCGAGAGGGCCTAAAGGAGAGGAGTGATCCGATTTATTCAGTTATTTCTAAGAACTGCAGCATATTTTTAAGATAGAAAGATAGATTGATACCTCATCTATCAAGATATTAAATAAATTAATTTAAAAAATAGAACAACGGATCTGATTGATACCTCAACTAAAAAAAGTAAATTTATACATGTAAAAAATTAAAAAATAGTTTCAATTGGTACCTCAACTATGGATAGAAAATTAAAACATTTACAAGATAGAAAAAAAGCTTAAGCAAAAAGATACATACGTTGCATAAATAAATGATACACACAAATAACGATCTTCAGATGAAACTAACAAAAAAAAGTCTCCCACAAAAATAAGACCCATAGTCTTAAAAACATCCGAATATAACTTTTAGAAGCAATACAGAAATATAGTAAAGGAATACAAAAACCAATGAAACAAGTGAGAATCCAGCACAGCTCCTCACTGTCAATAACGTTTAAAAGTCTTGCCTTTCAGCACAAAAAAGCCATCAAGAAAGAAAGGGTGCGTGGCAGAAGGGATCAAGAGGCACTTTGAGCCAATTGAGCAGCGTACAGCTGCTTATTAAACAAAAATAGACTCTTCAGCAAGATTTGAGTAGGATTCATCTACACAAGGTAAATCACTTCACTACCTTTACCTGTGAACCTAATGCACGTACACTGAAAAAGACGTGAGTATCTACGTAGATTTGACTCCAAAAAGTAAAGTACTACTCAATTTTGCAAATTTTTTAATAGACTAATAAGAGATTTTAAACTTGTTAGTAAAAGATGGCTCTTGCCATGCAATTATCAATGGAGTGCTAGATGTAAAAAATTCAGATTTTAATAGACTGTCTGAAAGCGAGGAAGACTTCTCTTATAAATATGTACGTCAATATGTCTAAAAATAAAAGGCTGAAGGATCACTTAAATAATAATAAGAATATAATATAATAAGAATAGCAAAAAAGTCAAAGTCAATAACAAGTAACAGAGTTAAGAAGGTAAAAATAATATAAAGTCATTTGGATTAAATGTATGCAGTAGTTTGTTTGTTGTTGATCCTGAATGCCTGCTCTTTACGTACACGAAGAAAATTCTAGTAAATGATTTCAATAAGAATAAAATCAAGATTGTAACAGACTTAGATGCTACTAAGCAAAATAGAGAGCTTGTTCAAGATAACTTTTGACAATCTGTTGCTATTGATGCTACGAGTTTTGCAGAAGTCATTGGCACAAGTAAGTTGAATGATCTGCTTCAGTCTATGAAGCTATTGTAGCTCCAGATCGAGATCAATGGCTCGCAATTGACAAAGAGTTAAAGTCAATGAATAAGATTCAAGGATGAAAAACTGTAGATAGACTAACCATTTATGCTGAAGAAATTAAGCTGAACATAATCGACTTCAGACGGCTTTTAAGGAGATTTAGATTTTAATCAAAATTAATTTATGCCAAAGATCGACGATCGAGATGGTAAAAAAGTATAAATGTACATAAAATTTTTATGTAAACCTCAAGGAAAGCCTCAAGTAAACTCTTCAGATGTACAGCCTTTGGCATGGAGTCTTGGAACCTCATGCCATGCAATGCAATGAAGAAGGCATATGAAGAAAGCTTGTCACAAAACATATTAAAACTAGAACTAGAGAGTATTAAATCCAAAGATCTATTTATATCTTCTGGAGACTTGCCACCTTAATGTCAAGATAGCTTTTTGGAGTGGTTCAATCAAGGAGAATGTATATAATTCTGCCGTAAATGGTGAAGTTGGTATCCAAAGCTTGTGCTACTACATGAAACTAAAATTAAATGTTTAAATTGCGTGAACTTGTGTTAAAAGTATAAAACTTCCTCAGAAAAAACTTTCAAGCTCATAAACTGATTCCTTGAAGGGATAAACAAGAAAATGTAGTCAAAATGTCACTTCCGTACCTTATCCCAATCTTAATTTCGCATCGAAAAGCTCCTACTGGGAAAATAGAGGCTTTCCTGCCATATTCTCATACATATATTATCAAGTATAGACATGGTATATCACTTTCATGCCAAAATAACATCCATTTTTAATCAACAAGCAGAAGTTTTAACTCAATTTCAAATGTTCCACGATTCGAAAAAAAAAAATGGGTTGTATCGGAAATCAGTTTGAAAACCACACTGATGTACTTCGTAACATATTTTAATGGTCACTTTTCTAGTCTTACATCATGACAAGACAAACGCACAAGCCAAAGCTGTCGAAAATTATAATCTCTTGAATTAACAAATACATTCAAATTAAATTTTTGTGTGCACAAAAATTTTCGTCACTTTCGTCTTTCCTTGGTTCCAGAAATCTGTTATTCATGCAAGTAAGAAAACTTTTCCTTCTTGTACTACTTATTGGGGACAGATGTTTTGTAAGCGGGTAATCGCTTATGTCAACTCTACGAGCCGCAATAGTACTCCGAAGCTCAAAATGTTACTTCCGTACCTGTCACTTCCGTACCCTCAATAGTGAAAGTGTATATTCTTCTAGTTTTCCTAGATCAGAGCCATACGAAACTTTTTTTCCAGTATTTTTGGAATCAAACATGAAACACGTGTCTCGGCGTTTGGTCTTATTGGCCTTTTTTTCGTGAGATACATCGATAAATATCGATTCCACAAAATAGGCTCAAATAACTGTTAAAACAAAGCTTGATTGATTAAAAGAAAATTGTTAAATTTGGTGTCAGCAATCATAAGTTGAAGAGATTTTTGTTTCAATAATGAAATTCAAGCAAAAATCTACAAAATCTCATTTTTAGCAATTTTTGTCGCTCTTAAAACAATTACAACTTTTGAACGTGGAATTAAATGGAACGAATTCTTTTTTTAATCGATAGAGTTTGATATTAGTTTTGATTTTACTTGAGATTACAAATTTTAACCATGCAAACAGCTTAGTTGTGTGCATCAGAAGCAGAGGTATTTTTTTCGAAAGCTGAATAAAATTAACTTATAAACAATACTGTATATCTTTTGATCCAAAAACTTTGTGACAGAATCGCTTTAGATGTTTGTTATGGATGGTATTTGAGATAAAACAAAAATAAAAATGATTTAAAAAAAAAATTTTTTTAACGTTTCATCAAGGCATTTTGAGCTACTTACGTCAGATTCACTTATTTGTATACGTGGAGATTCCTGAAGGCCTGTTTGACGAATATGCACTTAAGAAAAAAAAAAGTTTGTAAATTGAAAAAAGTCCTTTATGGACGCAACATCAGCCCTAAAAGATGCAACAAGCGTTTTCGTGAGACTGCCTTCAAACTGGGGCTACAGTTGTATACCAAGGAGCTTTGCTTTTAAGCATAGAGAAAAGAGGATAACTTTCTAATTTTTATTCTATGTGTGGAAAATATGATGATATATAGCAATTTATAATTAAACTAAACAAAATTAAAATTAGTCTGCAATGTGAGTTTGAGATGTCAAATCTAGGTGAGGTTGGGACCTTCTTGGATATCAGAGTAAAAAGAGATAAGAAATATAAAACAATTTCATTTATCCAGACATCATGCATAAGAAAATGTTAGAGTAGTTCAAATTTTATAGTTCTAAACCACAAAGGTTAGTGGTGACAAATCAAGTTTTAAATCAGCAAAGAGAAAATGGAGAAGATGGTGAAAATTTAGATAGAACAAAAATGAGAAAAACGTGCTGTACGTAAAAGCAGTTGGCAGTCTGCTGTATTTGATAAACATAATTTTATGTGATATCCTATAATCTAAAAATGTGCTGAGTAAACACGAAATCTGCCCAACTAATGATGATTGTAAAATTTGAATAGTCTTATTACAGTCACTTAAAAAAAAATATTTTAATAATTTGAGAATCATGCTTTTTTAAGCCCATGTTGAACCAGTTTATTTGGAATTTCGATGCAAAATTTTTTCTTGTATTTTTGAATCTTTTAAATCCAAAGCACTAAATTTTTAAATCTAATTTTTAAAGACAGAAGTGACCTTTGTCTTTTGGAGAAGCAAGACTCAACTAACCTACGGAAAACTTTTTTCTTTTTCGTTGTTGTCTTCATAATTTTTTTATTTCATAATCGAAAACATAATTTTCAAACTATTTATGTATTTGATATTTTTTTGAAAAATGAATAACTTCATTTCATTCTTACAAAGCTCAGAATATTTACAGTCATTTTTGAATTCTTTTAATTTATTAACTGTTAGATGTGTATTTGGTGATCGCAACTGAATTTATACATATACAGGTAATGAGAAGTTGAGATGGTGTGGCACTGCCGATCCACGTTTTTGATCTCTCTCTACAACGCTTTTTAGTCAGTCTGTCTGTCGATTCTCTTGAATTCGTGTCCTTTGGCTCAGTAATATGTCTTTGTTTTCCTTTAGGTCTCACTCAAGTTGCATCAAAGCTTAAGATAGTTATGATGGTATTTATTTGGGAGTCATTATAGTAAACATTTTTTGAATTAAAAGTAGAGTGACTTCATTGATTTCACCTTTGAACGTTCACACACCCATACCTATTCATCTAACAGGTTATGGGCCTTAAATTGGGTTAGCGTAAGTGTGAATGTACGGAATATCATGTACAGCCATTTTTTTCTCTTTCGTGTAATCTTGAGCCTCCTGTGCACTTTTCTTGCCTCTCGTGTTGCTCTCTGGGTTTCCTGTGCTTCTTTCTAGTACGAGCGATCGTGATGGCGGAGGCTGCTGGAAGTCTGTCAGATGAGGAACGATGTGTGCAGGAGAAGGAGAGAGAAAACCAAGCAGTCCGGACTCTCTCAAAGACGTTGAGGTATCGCCTCAGGAGGTGCCAGATTTGCTCGAGGATCGTGTGGGCGCAGCGGCCGAGCAGAGACAAAACCAAGCTGCAGGCACAACGCTGGGAGTCTCGAGTGGAACCATTAAGAAGGGTGAAATAAAAAAGAACATCAGCAGCAGTAAGTAGTGCAGTGAATTGAATCTCCATGTTTACACTAGATGTCGTTTTTTTCTTTCTCCTTATGTCCGTTCATTATTTCTTTTCATCTCGAAAAATTTAGAATTTGCTTTAAAAACAGTATAATTAAGATAGTTTACTTAAGTTTCCAAAAATGAATTTTTTTTCATTGGTTGTTTTTTTTGTTGTTTGAGAGTTCGTGGGACTCGAGAGCCAGCTCGTGATTGCTTCCGCGTGGGTTATCTGGCACACGGAAGATTGTTGTTACCAGAATAAGCTATACCAAAAGTGATGAGAATAGAAAAATAACGTACAGGTCTTGAGATTTCTGCAACCGGTACAGGATTTTTCTGTACCATGGATAGTCTATTGAATTTGTATACTGCGCATGGCTTTCTACTGTACCGTCTACCGCGCATAGTACGTGCGCTTATAATATACAGTGGAGATATGTGTGTATATATATATATATATATATATATATGTGTGAATACTTGCATACATGTTTGGGATTGTCATTGTTATTTTGGCTCAATATGTAAATTGTTCTTTGCGAGTGAAAACCAATTATTATACGCAACAGGAAAGTGACTACAAGTGCCTACTGCACTTATCATTACATCTTGTTAGATTCGTATCAATGTATTGAACTTTATATTGTGTTGTGGTGGATATACTGAAATCCTAACCTCTTGAACTTTTACAGCTACGTATATATATACTGACATTCTATATGCTCCCACTGGCTGACTAACTTTCTGTACTGGTACAGAAAAAACCCGTACCACGTATCAGATTTTGACGTACTAAGTATAAGGTTTATCTATACTCACTAAGGTACTTTAAAGTATACTACCGTACCAAATATACCTGTACCAGTACACATTTTTCTTGTACAGAGTATCGAAAATACTTGTACTAACATATAGTACCTGTTTTTCTGGTAACAACAATCTTCCGTGCATCGTGATGGAGGGAAATAGGCTGATGCTAACGCAGTTGATTATTGCAGAGAGTAACGCCTCGAGGTGGGGAGAGGAAGCGTGTGTTACAGCCACGGCTTGCGTTCAGCCGAGCTTAATGCTTGCGTTCTCTCACGTTTTGATTTGTAGCACACGTAAAGATAGTAAACGATAATATTCGTCCATTTTTTCTTTACTGTGCCTGTCACTCATGATGCGGACGCCATTTTTCCTCGGATGCACGCACGTTTGGCTTCCATGCTACTCATACAAACAATTTAATACCTTGACGATGCACGTAAACACATACAGGAGAATATCTTGTGTAAGTACTCATTATTATTGCTAATTTAAAATGCAGTAAATATGCTAAATGATGCGTTTAAAAAGATTAAAGAAAATTAAAAGAAACTTGATGAGGTTCTTGTAACATGAAAGAAACATCAGGTTATGTTCTCCATAAACAATAAGACCATTGCATACATGGGTAATTTAAATATAAACCTTATAAAATCTGTGTCTCAACGTTTGGAAATTATGCTGTTGGGGTGAGTACCCTCAGACATGTTGCGTTCGCATGCTCAGGCTGCCTATCTTATCACATTCTATTGGTAGCGCGCATTCATTGTGTTCGTGGGTAAGCTCTATTTGTGTCCTTCCCTGGGACACGAATATATCTGATTCACTAATTATTTTCTGTCTGTTAACTTGGCTTGGATTATTTTAGGAGGACCTGCATACCAAAGCCAGAATATGCTAGATTTATTTAATGCAACAGAAAAAGTGCTGGAAAAATTCGATTTCCCCCTAAACCTTTATCCCAAGTAAGAGCTCCAGAGATGGAAAGATACATTTTATTGATACCTCATCTAAAGATAAGATTAAAGATTTAAAAGAGAGAAAGATACGTTTGATTGATACCTCATCTAAAGATATGATTTAAGATTTGAAGGATAGAAAAAAATATTTCATTGATACCTCACCTAATGATAAGCTTAAAGATTCCAAAAATAAAAATTTAGATTCGATTGATAGTAAATTTAAAGACCTATAAGACAGAAAAAACAGCCCAAAAAAGAGTTAGATGGTTTACAAAAAGGAAAAGCGTATGCAAATCATGAACTTAAGAAGGAACTAATGAAAAGAACTTGTTAAAACATTTAAGGAATCAATGGATCAAGAGAGGTACCAACAGCTTCTGGATGTCCATGAGGTTCAAGGCTGTTGCCTCAAAATAAAGAGGCCTTGAAAAAAGAGCGAGAAGACAACAGGAGGGCCCAAGAGGGGCCTACCTCTACCCCAGGGCCTAACTTACGTAAACAATTGATTAACATAAACCCTGACTCCATCGATAATTCGCTGAGGTTTGAACGCGGTACACCTAATGACAGTTTAAAGATAGAAGTTGTCAATAAAGATAGTTTAGGTTGCTTTAAATATTCCCTTACTCATAAAACTAAATTGAAATTATTCTTTAACTAACTACAGTAAGAATTAAAACGTAAAAAACTACTTCACGCAATTAATTTAAAATAAGAAGCTATTATGAATATCACTCAAAAAAAATGGAGTAAGATAAGGAGCAGGCCTTGAACGTTATACTAGGTAGATTATCCTTAGGTTATCACAACAGAGTACATCACATTACTGACCCCTCAAGAATGATACAAAAAATTAAAGGTATAAAAAAAATGACATAAAAATGATTGCATAATAAACACGTTATAAAGTTCACTCCGTTATATTGGACTCTAAAAAGCAAAGTGCTACTAAATTTTGCAAATTTTTTGATGGACTGTATGCGATTTAGAACTAGTAAGTAAGACTCATAGTTTCCCTGAAGATAAGAAAATAGATAGTTTCTACCATGCGATTATTAATGGAGTGCCAGACATGAAAATAGCAGACTTAAATTGGTTATTTAAAAGTGAGGATGGCTTATGGTATGAGATTTAAGACAATATATCCTTAATCTGGAGGTTGAAGGATCATTCTTACGATCAACAGCGGGTGCTAGAGTAAGCCAAGGTGGGGTAAGTGCAGGAGCGATTTGAGGTGAGACCGGCACTAGGCCAAGTCAAGGTGGGGCAGGCTGTCGATTAGCTCCCACCGTAACAGCTACAAACGCAGCCACTGCCAGTACCCTGTGCTACAAGTGCAATGATCACGGGAATTATTCGAGAAACTGCCAGAGGAAGAGGTGAAATCTCAGGCGTTGCCTAACCTGCCAACGATTCGTCCAGAGCTTACAAGAACACATTGGAAGGTGCAGAGGTAACTCAAACAAAACTAATGATTGGGATTTTAAATGCAACAATGGTGGTGGTAACGAGAGGAATAACAGAAATAATAAGCAGAATAATAAACGGAAAGATGATAAACAGTATTTAAAAAATAGCAACAAGAAAGTAGGGTTGAGAACAAGAAATAAAGTAAAGAAAGTAAAAATAATGTAGAATTATCTAGACCTAATGCATGTAGAGATTTGTTTGTTGTTGATCCTGAAACTCTGCTCTCTATGCATACAGATACAGCACTAGTTAATAAAATTTAGTTCGTAGCAGACTCAGGTGCTAGATAACATTTTGTTAAATCCAAACTTCGTTTTAAAAACTTTAAAGACTGTGAAAAAAAATTGATCATATGTGCGAAAAAGAATCCTCCATGGACTTGAGAGCGGAGGAAGAAGGGTATATTTTGGGTAAGTATAACCAAAACAAGATAGTTCTAGACGGAGTCATATGCGCTAAGGCGCTCGCTGGAGACTTGCTGTCGCTTCGCTGGTTTTCTAAGAGAGGCATGAGTATCTGCCGAGACAACACATATCTAGATACATTCTATCTGCGCTCTAACGAGACTCTAATTTTTACCATCTCCAAGAGTCGCTACTGGATAGTAGAACTACTGCAAGATGGCCAGAGCACAAGTAAAAACAAGAAATCTAAAGAAATTATAGATTGTTCTATAATTGAAAATGTCTCTGAAGGACCAAAAAGACTTTGCAGGTCAGCACTAATGATAGGAGCTGCTCTGGAATCATAAACAATGCATCTGAAAGAGAAAGTTTAAATAACACTCAATAAAATGAGTTTGAAAAAACTACTAAAGATAGAAAAATTAGTGATTGTAAGGGACTAATGATTAATTGGATTCCAGAGGCTCAAAGTCCCTTTGAAAAAAGGATTAAAATATTTTGAAGAAAAAAAAGAGTTATACTCTGGATCGTACGATTCAGACATGCATTGATAGAATATCTCAAGGTGTTGCAAAGAAAGTATCTAGAAAATAAAGATTTGAATAACACTGTGTTTGTTAGTTATATTGCAACCTCCAAAGTGTGCCGAATTGATGAAATTAAAAAGTAACCTTCTAGTATTAGAAGGGAGAGAGGTCAGTAACACTACTCGAGATAGTTCACACTGGCGTAATGGGATCAATCAGTCCAGCTACCCATCATAAAGAATAAAAATTCATGATTTCTTACACGGATGACTTCTGAAGATTGATAATGGCATGCTCAGTGAAAGCAAAAAGTGACACAGGATATTGGCTGGACAATTTCGTGGCGAGCGCACGAAACCTGCTGGGCTTTGATGCTGAGGTATGCCATCTTTGAACTGATCGAGGTACAGAGTTTACAGGATGCCAAACGGTAGAAGTTCTCGAGAGGTTGGGAGCTGAGCTTTAACTGGCCTGTCCAGACTCTCCTTAGCACAATGGTGTCTCAGGATGGCTTAATCAAACTTTTCAGAAAGTGCGAATCTACACGTACGACTCTGAGTATAGGGAGAAGATGTGGGATTTAGCCTTTGGTATTGCAGTATATGCCTACAATTTCACACCATACCAGTCTAAGAAAATGATAACCCCCTTAGAAAAGTTTGCACCCAATTTGAAGATAGAAGACAAAATTTAAATCAGAAGATTTGGCTGTGTGGCATTTATTCAGATACCAAGGAACACTGGAACAAAATTTGGCCCACAAGGTATACGACTGATGCTGGTTGGTTACACTGACTATATCATTCTAAGACCAGATAGGATAGTCCTGAAGAGTTATTAGAAATGGCGGGAGAACGAGAAGTCAAGGCAAAGCGAGTTTGGCCCAAGAAAAATAAAGAACTTGTTCAGGAAAATCTTAAATAACCTGCTACCATTAATGATACGAGTTTTGCAGGAGTTATTGATACAAACAAGTTAAATAAACTGCTTTAGTCTAAGCATGATGTTCATTGTTTGATTGCAAAGGTCGAAGATAAAATAACATACGCCCTGATTGCTGGATTAAACAAGGATTCCGCAAACTACAAAGAAGCTGTCACAGCTTTGGATTGAGATGAATGGCTCAAAGCAATTGATAAAAATTTAGAATCAATGCGTGAAAATCAAGTATGGAAAGTTGTAGACAGACCAAATTTGAATGCTGAAGGTAGCAAGCCGAACATCATCGACTCTAGATAGTAGTTTGTGGCTTCAAAGATAGGAACAAGTACAACCTGCAAAAAATCTATGCTTCAGTGACTGGACTAGCTCTTGTAAGATTAGTGATATGAATAAGCCTTTTTAAATGGTTCTATCAAAAAAGAGATATATATGGAGGTTCCTGAAGGTCTGTTTGATGATGACAGACTTAAAAAAGATAATGTTTGTAAACTGGCGAAAGCCCTGTATGGACTCAAAATATGTCCAAAAAGACGTAACGAGCGTTTTTGCGAGACTGCCTCCAAATTGGGACTACAGTCACATACCAGCGATTCTTGCCCTTATAAATAGAAAGAAGTGGATGACTTTCTTGTTCTTATCCTATAGGTGGATGATATGATGATAGCTAGCAATTGTGTTAGTAAACTGAATGAAATTATGACTGGTCTGCAATCTGAGTTTGAGACGTCAGATCTGGGCGAGGTCGGCACCTTTCTGGGTATTAAAGTGGAAAGAGATAGAAAATATGAAATAATTTCACTTACACGAACACCATTCATCGACAAAATGCTATAAAGATTTGAATTTAACGATTTAAAACCTCAAAAAAGACCAATGGTGACAAATTAAATCCTTCATCGACACAGGAAAGATAGAGAAGAATCGAAAGACATTGATGAGCTGAGCAAAACAAAAACTAGAGAAAATGTGCCACGCAGAGAAGCAGTTAGATGTTTGCTGCATCTAGCTGACACAATGAGATCGGATATCTCTTTCTCTGTGAATATACTAAGCAGACACCAAAACGGGCCAACTGAAGATAATTGGAAAATGTTCAAGAGAGTTTTTCGATATTTGCAATCAAAGAGAACTCTGGGATTAACGAACAGGGGCTACAAAGATAGACTAAAAGCTTGTTCAGATGCGAGTTTGGCAGATTGTAAGGGCTCAGTTACGACAGGTGGATACCTTATAAGATTGTATGGTGGTACAGTTGCTTAGAAAACAAGAAAACATAATTACTTTGTGATCTCAACCAGTGAGGCAGAATACGTGGCGATGTGTGATATAAGTCAGGAATTGATAGGACTGGAATACTCGATAAGCTTAATGTTGTCATATGCTCTGTTGCCTGTGGTCTTTTGGTGTGACAAAAAGGCTGCCGAGCAAGTGATGAGATAGATGGTGGTAAAAGACTGAGACACATGACTGAAATCAAAGCTCATCACGTTAAGGAATGTGCAACTAGAGGAAAAATAAATGTCAAATAGATTCCGTCCTAAGAACCATTGGCAGACATTTTTACAAAACCTCTACCATGTCAATTGCATAAAAAACTAGCGAAAAAAATTTTAAATATAAGCGAATAACTGAGTGCATGGTAGTTAAAGTTGGATTTAAGATAGTCAAGACAATAATTTAAGAATTGACGCATAGCAATACTGAGCATGTAAATTAATGCTGCTTTCTGTATGCTTTAGGTCACCACAATGCATCAAATGAGTGACCCCGATGCCTAACTGGTCTCCGTTTTCAGCCGTCCACTGATTTAAATTGATTTCCTTCAAATTTTTATTCTTTTAATTTTTGTTCTTACTAAATTCAGATGCAAACGTGAATGAGTGTGAGATGTGTATTTGGCGCTTGCAACTGAATTTATATATATGTGGGTAGTGAGAAGTTAAGACGGTGTGGCACTGCACTGCAGCATCGCTGTTATACGTTTTTTCTTTCTCTCTCTAATGCGCTTTTTATCAGTTTGTCAATGCACTCTCTTGTATTCGTGTCCTTTTGCTCAGTAACACGTCTTCGTTTTTTTTTTAGTTCTTACATTGAATTAAAGCCTTAAGATAGCTAAGATAGTATTTCGTTTAGATTTGACATAATAAATATTCTTTTAATTAAAAACAGAGTAACTTTTTGTTTAAAAAATTGTTCGAATTACAAAAGATTCATTTATTAAGAATCCAAACTAAAAGCCAAAAATGAAAGTTATTTATTAAGTCTTATTTATTTACTTTTTTTATTTCTTTTACCGGATTACTACGACAGCCTACTGGTCTAGTCGCTGGGACCACCCACTCACTACCTATGTGTAAGGGTGTATTGCCGCACCCATTTCCACCTCTTTTACTGATGTTATACCTAATCCATGGGCACAGAGCGAGTATCTTTGGTGAAACACCGTACCAGTTATGCTGACACTCTCTGCACCAATGGTGCATCGGGTCCACTCGCCACTGTGTAGCCTTTCCCTGGAGAGGACTCCCTATTTTAAGATGCCCACTCCTTGTCGGTTAAGCCGCTGCTCTTTGCCGAAGCGCCGGATTCAGGCTAATTAGCATCCCCGGAGAAGTCCCATGTTTTAGGGACTACTCCTCGCCGCTAAGGCCAGCGATACCTGTCTGGCGCATCGGATCCACTAATCTCTATACTTCCTAACACTGTTTCGCATTCACCTAGGCCTGAAGAACTGTTATGCAATGAAAAAACTCTAGAATTACTCTGAAGAAAAATTTCACGGAAAAACCCGCCCTGAAACAGCCGGGGTTACCTGGGAACTTTTCCCGATGAAAACGATTTTTGAAAAAATCTGCACTCAACGGGAATGGAACCCACGACCTGTAGAACAGCATTGTATCAGTAACAAGCACGCTTACCACTGAGCCAATGCCACTCTTTATGGTAAGTTTTATTTTATTTAATATACACTAACAAGAACAATAACCAAGATTCTATTTATATGTTTCATGTACAATGGAAAAGACAGTCTATGTTAATTCTAAATAACTTATTTGTATCATTGTAAGTTCTACAAATTGACTTAGTGATATGATAATAGCCCAAATATTGCGCTTATACAATACCTTCATTGAACGTTTTTTCAGGTACCATTGAGTATTGAGTCCACAATAAAGACGATGCATAAGTACGTAAAAAAAAGGCGTACAAATTTATGTACAGTGATTAGGTTAAGAAATGTTAAATTGAATCACAACTTACTCCTGTTACGAAAGAAAATAAAAAAGTAAGGAAGTTGGTTTGCAGTTTACTCAACACTGAAAATGTTTCAAAAAAAATATATGCTGTAAAAAATGACTGCGAGGATGTAGTCATAAAGTTTAAGCAAAATCACGTCTACAGATTTGAGAAAAAAATTCATGAAGTTTTCCTTTTTCTTTGTCTTTATGTCTTTAAACTAGGCTCAAATGTAAGCTAAAAAAGTTTTAGAAAAATACCTTATACGCTTGACAGAACGATAATAATACTTTAAAAAAGCGATTTGTTATTTATGACAATTTTATTGATATACGTAAAAAATTTTAAAAAATTGGTATTTCTAACTATGAACATATCTGCATAAACGTAAACAAATTTGCTTTTGGCTCGCATACTACACATACACGGGATCTCCTCCACCATTACCACTGTGGGAGCGACCCAACTCACTTAAATCGATTTAAAATATAAAAATAGTAAGCCACGTTGATTCTGTGAATTATAAAGTTATCTACCCTACCATGATAACAATAACTACTATTTTTATCATTGTTTCCCCGACAAAAGGTTTTGAAAATTCATATAGCCAAGTTTTTTATTTCTTTCCAAACACACACTACATTTCTTTCGAAGATCATGTAACATGTAATAAACAACTAATTTTTCAAATTTTCATCATTATAATGGATTTTGGCAGATGATTCACTTTAAAATCTTCTGAATAATTGAATATTTTGTAATGTAGACGTATCGTTATTATAAGATGAGTATGTAGAAGATCTTTTTTATTGAACTCTTAAGTATATATATATATATATTTTTTTTTNAAAAACACCAAAACTCGACTCGATGTAAAATTTGAGGTTTTAGGCTTGTTTTAATGCCCTGGGTACGTATGTTTGTGTTTCATTATGTTTCATGCGAGGAAAAAGGAGACGACGACGGAGACATATAGCCAGTGAGACGAGCAAAGAGAAACGCGAGCGGAAAAAGCGACAATAATATGAAGAAAGGTGCACTCAGACCAGTAGCTCAATAATTATATAAATTAATAAAAAAGTATCTATGTGAAGCACAGAATCGTCACTCTAGTGGGGCAGTAAAAATTACGGTACACACCGAACTGAGCTGCGTTAAAAGAAATCAGCTGATTTTTGTAACCTTAAATTCAGTTGCACTCCTGTGATTGTGATGAAGAAAAGGTGACAATAGTTATGTAGATTTAAGTTGAGAGCTCGATAGCTAAGTGGTTAGTGTGTTGGTTTCCTAGCCAGAGATACTCTAGGGGTCGTGGGTTCAAATACCGTCGAAAATTATCGAGATTTTTTCTCGGGACATCTTCGATGGGATGAGTACCCAGGATGCTGAAACACCACTTATCCAATTTATAAAAACAAATAATCGATTTTTCTGGTGACGTCTGGACCTCCAGGGGTTTTTTTTTGAAGGAAATCAAACACCTGGCCAATTCATCGGGTAAAATCACTATTAGTTTTAAAAAGCTTCGTAATGCGAGCTTAGATGGTTTATTGAAACAATATATTTCCAATAAACTTGACAATAGCTACAGTGTGCTTGAGACAATCACTGGTTCCTGTAAATAGTACCTAAAAGGATGGGTGATGAGTTGTCTGAGGGGAACTTTATAAGGAGCCCGCATAAAAGACTCGCATACTCAGAGAAAAAGGATAGAAATTATGGAAGAACAAGAAAGGTAGATATTAACATAGAAAACGTAAAAATCCTGTAATGGGTATACGTTGAAATCTCATTACAACAACTACATTTAAGTTGGTTAAAATAAAAAAGAAAAATGGTAAGTAACAAGAAACGTAAAGATAAAAAGTCCAAACATGATTATGTTCATGGACAATCAATACAAGCGATTTATTGTGTGAAAAACGGGGCCATGTTAAATTAAAAAGAAGATGGTAACTATATTCCGCTTTATCCTAATTATAATGCATTCTCCAATAATGTTTTTAATAATACATAAAAATGTTATTATTCATATAAGTTGTGTGATTTTTAGTAGATTAGGAAATTTATTAATCAGAGTTCTTTTTTTATTAAATGTTGTACACAAGATTTTGTGATAATTATTTAATCCTAATCAAACTCATTTGTAATAAAACGTGATAAAAATTAAGAAAACGTGTTTCAAAAAATAAAAATAAAATTTCAAATGAAGAGAAATTGATGAATAAATAAGAGGACTTTATTAAAATTAAGGAATTTTACACCCATTTTAGTCTGAAAAAAAACAAATAAACAAATAAAAATATATCAATAACCTAATATTTTTTACGAGATAAATACTATGACTTCTGTGCCCCACCAGTATGACGTTGTGCACCCTGCAGTGACCTTTTATGGCATACTATGACGATTATTTATGTTTATTTTTATCTACTGAACTCGTTTATTTAATGTTCTCATTTAAATGAAATTTTATTTATAGATATTACATGGATAAATAGTAATTTTTTTTCTATAAAAAACGAATATAAGAATTCAAAAGCTTCCTCAAAGTTAGGGTGCCACCCATGCCCTCCTTTCCCCTGTAGAAATTGCATTTTAATGCTGTTTGTTACATGTAACGAGTTTTAATAAGGTAAACTTGTGGAAGTATAATTGAATTTTTAGAGTTCTAAACTAGTGAACCAATATTTCAGTTTCTTAAAGACATTACAAGTCAGGATTCCTAGCATGCTGGTTACGATACTTTTTAGCATATCTAAAAAAAAAATGAGAAGTAAAATTTATGAAAATCTCAGCTTATAAAGTGGAATAAGTTTTAACAGTCAGGTATCATAATACAATCAACAAAACTCACGTTCTTAGTATTATCCTTAATAACTAATTAATTTTCGGAAATTACTTTAAAGGTATTTCGATCAATATTCCACCGTTAAGTCTTGAACGCCTTCAACGCCTCTTGTTTTAAATATTGTCACCTAATGAGTATTTTGCTTGAATACATTTGCTGTGTTCGCATAAGGCATTGTTAGTTAAGTCAGTTAAGGTCACGTGATCATTTATGATGAGTGAAAGAGAGACAGTGACATCATGTTGTCTCCCTCGCACTTATGATAAATGATCACGTGACCTTAACTGACTTCATTAACGAAGCCTTATGCGAACACAGCCATTAAAAGTAAATCAATCGATATACCATCTACCCTACCGTTGAATCTCTAATTATATTTATACTGTGCAACAATTTCACCACTTCTCATTCAAATACTTTTAGCTAATAACTTATAATTTTTCGCAGAATAAATTAAAATTAATTCAATCAATACAAAATTTAAGGTTGCTGAGCGATTTTCATCGGCTTGATTAAAGCCTCTAAAATTCTGGAATCACGTAAACAAAGTATGCCAAATTCATTTTTCGATAAAAAAATACTGTAACTTCTCCACAAATCGCTTCTGAAAATTCACCAATTCAATACCTACTCTTATGGACAGTGGCCACAAAATCGACGATAATTTCGAAAATCTTTGATTAACCTCAAAAATTTAAAAAAGTTCTTGTGTATTTTTTTTATAAAGAATCTATTAAATTTTAAAAAATACAGGGTGAATGACTTAACATTAAAGAAAATCAGAAGAAAAGTATGAAATAATAATCTGGCTTGCCTCGTAACATCTCCCAATTTTCACAATTATAATTTTGTGGTACTATTTTGGAAAAATCTTGATCTTGTACTTTGGTTTTATTGAAATAACTGTATTTATTGAAAAGTTTACAATCGAAAAGCATTGAATTTTTAAAGATCTTATGGTACCCTACCCTAGGTATGGTACCAACCGCCCAAGCCACCGTAATATATTTTTTATTTTTACGATAAAAAACAAGCTTGTAAATTATTTATTTCTTAACTTAAAAATAAAAGAATTAAGAACTTTGTAATTCCGAGGATTGTATATTTTTTTCTTTTAAGTACTTGTTCACTTGAAATCTTCCATGATCAATGTTTTTCACTGAAACAGTTTTTTCGTTCTAAATATAATGTTCTACAGTTTCTCAACATAATTTTTTTGCCTATGGATCCATATCACCAGCTTGACTGCATGATTATTCTTACATTTAGAATTTATAATTAAAAACTTTAAAAAATATGATCTATTATTGTGATTTGCTTAATTTTAATTACTATATGCTCTATAGCCCCACTAGTAAAAAGAACAGCAAATATTCCAGCTCTTAAATTATCTTAATTCTAAAGCTCAATCGTTAGTGGATCTTTTGCACTTAAAAATTTTGTCTTTTCACAATAAATTTTAAAATTATCTCAACCATATATGAAACTACAATCGCAATGAAAAGGCACCCCGTAAACTAAGTTTGGTGAGCCTAAACAAAGTAAAAGTTACAGGTGCAAAAAATCATAATTTTTATTACGAATAATATACGTAATTGGACTTTTACAGTTAAGTAACACAACAAAATATGATTTTTCTTAAACTTCCACCGAAAGTACGGCTTTGTTTCCTATTTTTAGAGAGAAAAGTGCAACATTCCTCCAAGGTAAAAAAGCAAGTAATACTCATGAAAAATATCCTCTGCGTAATTCTTTGCAGAAGATACGAAAATACTTTTCCTAATACGCAGTATATGGAAATTTTAACTGAGAGGTGACGTTACATTTTTCTTCCTGTAATCATATTAAAATGTTGTAGTTTCGGCGAAATTTAAACATTTTTAGCCCTTAAAATACTAAAATTTATGAATTACATTTTTGTAGAACTTTAAGCAGTAAAACATATGACTTTTATGAGTTTTGTACTGGTAAATATGCACAACTCACATAAGTGAAAAAAATACAAGTCTCGACCAAAAAATTGAAATTCTTTTATGAACCACTTAAGGTGGTTTGGGCGATTCTTATCAGCTTCATTAAAACCTCTGAAATTCTAAAATTATGTTAATAAAGGAAGCCATATTTATTTGCGATCAGAAAATACTGGGGTCAACGACTTAATTTATTCGCAAATCGCTACTGAAAATAAATCAATTTAATACGTACTCTTATGGACAGTGGCCACAAAATCGACTATAATTTCGAAAATTTTTGATTAAACTCAAAAATTTAAAAAAGTTCTTGTATTTTTTTTTTATAAAGAATCTATTAAATTTTGAAAAATATAAGGTCAACGACTCAACTTAAGAGGAAATCAGAAGAAAAGTATGAAATGTTAATCTGGCTTGCCTCGCAACATCTCCCAATTTTTACAATTATAGCTACTCTAGGTACGGTACTAACAGCCCAAGCCACCTAAAGTCTCAGGACATTGCAAATCAATCATTTCTGCTAAAAAATGTAATTTTACTAGAATTTGAAACTGTTTAATTTTCAAGTTCTACATTCGTAAAATAATGCAAGTTCTATCAACGTAAGCATGCAAAACTTTTTACTTTCATTAGGAAATACATTCAATATGGCCATTTGTTAGTAAACTTATATGTTTAAAAAATGAGATTTCTTACGAAGTGGAAGGGCTATAATTTTTAAGTCTCATGTGTACAAAAATATGCAAGTCACAATTGCAATTTAAGTATTCTTAACTACGGTCTTAGAACATTTTAAGTTGGTTGTTATTACTAATAAGTATTTTTTTATTAAAATTCGAATCTTACACATTTTTAAGCTTCACTTTTGTAAAAAAAATAAAACTTATTAAGGCCTGGAAAGAAACTTATCTTCTTGGCCAAAAGTAATAATTTTTCCTATGAGATAGATACGCTCAAGTGAATTTGTAGCCCAGTACAAATAATGATTACAGATGATTGTTGTCATTGTCATCATCGTCATCGTCGTCGTGTATTAGTTACCGACGGCCATTGTTACTACTGTTTAATTATTATTATTAATTGATATACCGCAACAAACCGCCCGTTTATTCACCTAAGCATTTAATCTAAATGTTAGGCGATTTTTATTGCTCTTTTTACAACAAGTTCAATTGAATAAATGAACAGTATTTAGAATTAGTAAATCATAATAATATTGTATCTTAACGTTAATACTAAGTGACAATGAATGTCTGTATTATTTTGATGTAAAGAAGAAAGGAAGGGCTTGAGTAAGTAAATCACCTTCTCTTCTCTTGGCGTATGTTGGAAAGCAAGTTGGATATGGGAAGTGCCAATTTCTGAGTGGCTGAACTAGAGCAGCTCTAGCCAATTTGATTTTCGACTATAGTCATTTCTCCAAGGTTTTACCCCGGCAAGTTTTCCTGCGTAGTTTTCGAGCTAACGCTTGACGGAGGTGCGCTACTGGGTATAAAAGGACCCAGAGGCCCCGAAACAGACAGTTAATAGTCACCCCTCAAACGGTAGACTTAATAGGTAGAGTTCGCCTCTGCTACCTCACAGTCTTCCACGGGGCAAGGCCACAGTTTTTATTTTTATCTTCGAACGGTTGACTAGGTAGCTAGAGCCTGCCTCTACTATCAAAAGTGATAAAATATATTCATCACGCATAAAATAAATAATGATAATGCAAACGCTAAATGATCTGGGACGATTAGGTTAATGATAAATAAAAATTAAGGAACAATAGAAATTTGGTTTATTTATATTACTTATTTAATTTAAAAAAATGAATAGTATTTACTAACCATAAAAATGTAAATTGAAGTAAAAAAAGATTTCATCATTATTTTCTATCTATGTAATAATTGGTTTGTGATAAAAAAAATATGACACATGCGTGTAATTGAAATTTAAGTAAGTTTCTAGAAAAGATGGCATCGCTGTTCGTATTATATTTCGTCGTACATAGTGTTTTATTCTTATTAATTTTTAAGTCCTAGTAATATTTAGTTAATAAGTTAATTTTTCATCTAAAAATTGTACAAATCGCTCCAAAGGTTTACTGAAAAAATTAACGTTACAATTTCCAGCCAAAAAGAGCTGTATGAATGAGCTCTCGAATGTCTAATTATTTCCAATTCCGTAAAACATAGATAAAAGCCATGATAAAAGAAACACCATTTTGTACATATGTATGGAATACTTGTACTTCTTACGAGCAAATATTGAATATTATTCATGGTTATGCCCATTTATGGTGCAATAACGTTGGTTGTATAATTTTTATTTTAATATAATCCAGCTATACCTGCACGAAGTGAATTACGTTTTAAACGAGTAGTACAGTTAAGGGACTCGTTCCAAAGCTTATCTGGGCACGCAAGCATCTTTTCATTCCGACCGTTTCAAATGAGAAAATCTTGGTACGGAAAAAATCACCCTTCTTCTCTTCCCCTTATGACTGAATGGAGTCTCAATAAGTTGTCTGCTCTGACGAGAAAAAGTCGGAATCTCTGGCGTACCTCGATTTTTTCATTCGGAACGTTTCAAATAAAAAAGTACTTGCGTACCCAAGTACGATTGTCAGTACACCATTTGGAGCATATCAAAAATAAGGTACATCACATTCATCACACTCTGACTGTGTATTACAAAAAAAAATATTGCAACTTAATTTTTTGAAATTTTCTGAAGACAAGGTTCTGAAGCAAGTCCATACCGACACTGGCGTATATTCCAAAGCGATGAGCATCATGAACAGCTTCGTTAACGACATCTCCATACGTATTGCCTCCGAAGTTTCCCATTTCGCTCATTACAACAAGCGATCTACCATCACTTCTCGGGAAATCCCAACTGCAGTTAGGCTGTTACTCCCTGGTGAGCTGGCTAAGCACGCCGTCTCTGAGGGAACCAAGGCTGTTACCAAATACGCGAGCTTGAAGTAAATTGAAAATTCGTTAAAACATGTCTTGGTGACTTTTTTTCGGTCTAGCCTCCATTTGCCCAAAACTCATAACGTAAGAAAAAGAACTTTGTTCTAAAAAGACAACACAACTGTGTAATATTCCAACTAAATACGTTTTTGTGATTTTTCCAACTCTTACTTTTTAAATTTTTATCATTCTTTCTGTTTGTGATATTGTCATGGTCATTATACGTGTTATATAGCTTATCAGTATACGTCTACAGGTCAGAAAAATATTTATCCTGCCAGATGTATAAGTCCTCACATTGAACAGGTTGTGTAGGCAAAGAGTAACTATCTAAAAGCATGCAGGAAGTACATCCAAGTATTTCTTCCACAGCTAGAATATGTAAGAACTGTAGATAGTTGTTCAATAAACTAACATTAAGTGACTAAGATTAATGAACCCATAACCCATCAGTTGAGCTGATTTAATAGATAATTGTTTTAATTTAGTATTACAATATATAGGTGATGAGAGGTTTTGACCAACAAAAAGTGTATGTCTATCAAGAAAGGTGGCTCTAGAAAAAATGTTGCAAAAAATTTTTAAAAAGTTTTCAAGTCAACTTTCAGACTATTCTCTGTAAATAGCAGTTATGACGGGGTCATTTTTCATATTAGTCTGAAAAACACCAAAACTCGACTCGATGTAAAATTTGAGGTTTTAGGCTTGTTTTAATGCCCTGGGTACGTATGTTTGTGTTTCATTATGTTTCATGCGAGTAAAAAGGAGACGACGACGGAGACATATAGCCAGTGAGACGAGCAAAGAGAAGCGCGAGCGGAAAAAGCGACAATAATATGAAGAAAGGTGCATTTTAAAAGACTATAAGTGATGTTATGTTAGTACTGTGTGCGCAGAGATATATATATATATACGTGTACATTTTAAAGTGAATCGGGTCTTCTGTAAAATTGTAATGCGCCGGGAATATAGGAAGTTGTGTATATACGTGTAGTTAAGGGGAAGAGCGAGACATGCGCAAGCTAGGTCGTGTGAGTGAAGTAGGGGAAAGAAGAGAGATAGAAGAGTTTTCGAAGCAGTAGGATGCGAGCAGCGAGACTGAGAAGACTCTTCGACGGGCCTTCATGAGGGAAGGATGTAGAGCGTGTGCGCCATCGAGACGTCGTCCAACCTACGTCCGTCACCAGCTCTTGGCGATCTACGGGAGGCTTCATCTGCAGCCTGGCTAAAGACTACGCAATCACGAGGAGCAGGATGGAAGTGGGCGACATCGCGAAGACACGACGCCGATAACTCCCCGGAGATGGGGGCCTGGAGGTATTTCACGTAGTGCGTGGTGAGGTTAGAGACTAGTGGGAAAGTGAGGGAGAGGGACATAGTATGTGGCGTCGAAGTGAGGTTGTGTGAGTGTAGGATGTTTCGAGGGTAAGGGTAAAAAGCGAACGTATGGATGAGTGTGTGTGGTTGAAGATACGAGGGACTTTGTTGAGGTTGTGAAGTAGAGTAAAAAGTGTAAATAAGGGGTCGAGGTTGCTAAAGGAGTGAGAGAGCGAGAATTCGTTGGTTCGAGAGGAAGACATTCGGGTCGGGGAAGAGAGAGCTTTGTGGGCGTGATCGCTTGAATCGTGGGTAATTCAGGGCATTTGAGATGGCGGGAAACTGTAACACTGCGTGTGAGAGTGTGTGTGTGTGTATCGAAAGCGAAGCGTTGTCCGAGTCTCGGGAGTCGGCGAGAGGTCGACTATCCACTGCGGTAGAGCGTAATACGCGTGTGTATTCGAAGCGAAGCGTTGCCTGAGTCTCGGGAGTCGGCAAGGGGCCGGCTGACCGTTGCGGTAGGACGTCGTAGAGTTCGTTTGTGTGTGTGAGTGTCTGCAGCGTTGTCGGAGACTCGGTAAACCAGCTGGTGAAGCCGCCGGTAGGACACCCTGCAGACCAAGAGATGTCCTCGTCATCGGGCTGATGCGTAAGGTAGCTCGTGATCGAAGGCGTGTCGTTGTAGCCAAGTGCTCTCGTAACCAAACCAGGTTGTCGTAACCTCAAAGCGAGCCATTCTCTAGGTCGAGTGCGAGAACTGTGGGTGTGCATGTGCGTGTAGTTGCAGGTAGGTGTTCGAAGGCGGGGTATAAGAGCAAAGATGTGTGTATGTGTACTGCGAATTGCGAGTTAGCGCCGAAGGTAGCGTCGATTTTCTAGAAGTGTTCATCTCTTGTAAATGAAATAAAGAGTAGTCTAAAAGTGAAATTCATGTTAGTGTGTTTATTTGTACAAGTGTGAAATATTCTCATCCTGATCATTTCCCTCGGGAACTGTCCACCTCCCGACGGACAGTCCGCGGCAGGGCCTCCTCTAGGTAAGGAGTCTACATCGAGAGAGCAGAGCTGAGCCAAGCCAAGGCGTTTGAGAGAGTATTGGGTTGTTGAGTTTCGTTGTTTTAGGTGTCGCATGTGATATGATGTGTTTTAGTGCGTTGTATCGGGACGGCTTCGTGTTGACGTGAAAACGTCGATTCGGGGCCGAAATTGCAACTTTACACAGTTAACAACTTAACTGTAGCATAAGTTGCTGGAGGATACGTAAGACTGTAAAAAAGTTGTGTTTCTCTTCAAGAAATGTTGTTTCAGCTGAAGAAGAGCTACGAAAATATTACAGTGTGCATTTCTTCAAATGAAAACTAGAAAAATCCTATCTTGTGATGCTGTTAAAAAACTTTTAAATTTCTAGTTAAGTAATTTGATAGTCAAACTATGCCCTATTTAAATTACCATGTTTCTGTAACAGTTGATAATAGTAAAATTTAAAATTTGAATTTCTAATTCAGAAGTGATTGTTATGTGATACAAAAGTCCTTCACATCTTTCTCAAAATGATGTGTATTACACATATTGAATGTATTTGTATACTACACTAGAATTAAAGTCAATGATGATTACTTTTAATGTACCCTAGATTACTCGGAATTATGGGAATATAAGAGCTTCTTGTATAGACTCGTTTAAGGTTTTTCTATGCGAAAATCTATCAGGACAGTGGTATTCGAATGACTGTTGGAACTGCCTAGAAAATTGAGAAGTTTTTAGATTTTGTTTCCGATACTTTTATGGGAAAAGGCATTTTGTTATTATGGCATTATTTTTTCAACTTGGCAGATAATTGACTGCTATCCTTTTAAGAAAGAATGTCTTTTAGTCAATGATTTTGAACGATTTTTTTGCAAAATTAAAAAATCTTTTACCTTATTATTTAGTGTACAAACTGCTGTCTCAATTTAAATAATGGACTTGAAAATAACTTCAACAAACAAGAGGACTTACAGGAGAAAGAAGTACATACATAATTTTCCGAAAACTGTATATCAGTTGCACTGTATACAGCAAGTAGATTCCATTACAATAATGCTTAAGTTGTTGTATATTGTAGAAAAAGATGTGGTGCTTAATAAAAGTTTTTTTTTTGTCTAACTGTCTAACCCATGGCACTGCTACAGTGTATGTAATGTAACGAGTGGCAGTTCAATATATTAGTAATAGCAGTAAGCAACACTGTGCAAAAATAAGCATCGAACAAGCAACCTCATCAATTATAATGAAGATTTTGGCATAACAGCTGAACGGTATTGTTACACAACGACACACCGTCAAGAGGCGTACGACGATATAGGAGCTATCTTAACATAAGAAGTATCTCAGAGTATCACGGAAGATAGTATACATACTGAAATCCGATGTCAATAGCGGTGACATAGAGAATCTGGAAGTATACACTGCATACATCGATAGTCTTAAGTACTACTCGAATTTTCAAAAAAATGATTGGCTAGTTTGGCTAACAGGTGAGCCGTGCAAAGTTCAAGTCGCGTAATGCTAATAACCTTTAACGGAGCTACCCTTGTTTTGAAGTGCAGAAATGGAACGCTATCTTGCTCCCCTTGAACTATGCGTGTATACAAAGCCGTGGCATAAGTGGATTTTGATGCGTCAGAGTAACCATGTAATTCGATCAGTTGGACTGTGGGAGTAAATTGATTCCACCTAGGGACTTTAATCTCATTTAATTTCTGTATTTCTGACAACCAATGCAACCAGTTATTCGATGTATCTTAAGAAGCTGCAGAGTCCCACCCAAGTCTTACTAACCACAGTGATTGTAGAAGAATTTTAACATAAACGATAATTGGAGCTAATCAACTAAGAGGGTCATACAACCAAGCTATGTGAGAAAGTATAGATCTTTTGGACCATATTTCACGGGTAGGGGTTTTACAGATACGATAACGAAATACATCCTTGGACGGTAACCTCACGAGTCCAAGAACTCGGACAGAAACTTCTGAACCACTTATGTTAATCGTCGAAGTGGCCGCTAGTAAAGTATTTGCAGACCTTCCCAAACCTTATCATCATTAGCGGGCCACTTGTGCAAGGAGAAACCTCCAAGGTTGGTCACGTTAATAAATTAATTTCTTTTTTGTTGAGTTTCCATTAGTGAATGACCTCTAGATAATATATCATCCACACAAATTTTATTGCTCAATACCGTGGAAGCTAAAAGATAAGCTTCATTGTAATCAACTGCTAACTGCTTTATAACACACGAGTTGTGAAGTTCTGGGTTTCTGTGGAATCTACACTCCAGACAATTCATCATATTTAAAAATAGATGTCTAGATTTCTCACGAGATTTAGGAAATTCATTAGGATTGTATTTAAAAGGCAACCTGAAGATATATCTACCTGACTCGTCTCTTGAGCACGTATTAGATAAATGATTCTCACAATTTATCTCGTGAGGTGTTAATTGTTGCTATGAATTACCGGAAATCTCCTCTATCTCCCAAAATCCTTGCAACAATGGTAGCAGCTGGGGCTCTTCTGAACAATGTAACGAGACAGCACTACGAGTAAGAGATGTAACTGAACCCATTGGACCCGACAAGATCCAACCTAGAAGAGTACGAGTGGCAATTTGTTCATCGGGACTACCTCTTTTAATTTCTTCCTCTGCAACCCTTGCATGAACTTTAGCTCCTAGGATTATGTCTATTTTATCAAATTTAGTGAATTATGGGGCAGCTAGTTCAAGGTCTTCCAAGTAGTTTAAACTGGTTCCGTATCGACTAATTGGAGGTTGATATCATCTCCAATACGTTGCAAAGAGAACCAGACACAATAGAGTATTGCGAGCATTGGTCGATTAGAACTCTAACTAATAAACGTACACCAGTTGAACTAATGATATATACACGAGCCGTAGCTAACAATACACCAATTCCACTAAAGGGAGGTGACTCGACGTGATGCGAAGCTTGCTTAGAATCAGGTCCCTTAGTGTTAGGGAAATTATTATCACTCCTTTTATGATCCTGGTGATTCTGACTCTGAGCAAGCTGTTGTAAATGCAGGAGAGTATGGTGCCTTCTCTTACACGTCAGACAACTGAACTTGGATTTGCAATCCTTCAACCGATGTCGACCTAAGCAATTGAAATATAGTTTATCCTTTACAACAAATTCATTACAAGCCTCGACGGAAAGAGTTTTGAAACTATCATGTTTACTCAAAGTGTGAGCGCCTTTGCACAGTAAACAAGTCAGCATTTCCTTAACAGCACGCTGATTTCTAGTGGGCTCAGAAGAAACATGGGATTGTTGGGAGACCGTAAAGGAATGTCCAGAATTTGATTTCACTACTTGAGACTTCGGGGCAGTGTTAACGATCTCACAACATTCTAAAGTTATAATCTGAGACGATATGAATTTACGTAACTTAGCGAGAGTGGGTGATTCTGTACTGCTTCCGAGAAACTTGTGCCAATACTTATTAGTAGAACCATCAAATTTGCTAACAACTAGAGCAATAGAAAGGTCACTGGTTCCCAAGTCACGGCCCAGGAAATTAAGTGAGTCTATCGGGTTGAGCATCTCTTTACTAATGCGCTTCAGTTCTGACCCTGCTTGTGATTTCATAGGCTTACATAAAATAATACCTTGAGAATAATCGTTCATAAGACGGCGCTGATTATCGTGATAATTTGACAAGGTGTTCCAAGCTAAAGTATATTGATTGGCAGTCAGTTGAATAGATTAAATCATTTCGAGAGCTTCTCCACTTATGTGCGCACGTAGTTAGTGGAATTTTACAATATTGTCTATGTCATCTTTCCTATGATCTAAAGATCAACGAAAGTTCTCCCACTCATAATACTTCCCCAAGAATTTAGGCAGTTCAATACGAAAGAGATACGAGTTAGTTGTTAACTGAGCCATCGGATTAGATATCATCAAGATTTTTTAAGTAGTATTATTGAGCGTGCCAAACTATGACTTCATTTTAAACAAACTCTTTAACAATAAACTCATTTACTTATTAGGAGGTTTTGACCATTTATGATGCTACTTGAAATGCATTCATTTCAATTTATTCAAAATCAAAGTAACATTAAAAATCCTATGATCATATATAAAATTTAAGTTTAAAACGAATTCTTTAAGCTGCGTTAAATCTTGACACTTCAGGTAGCCTGGTTGGAGTGGAACGTCTAGTGTTATAATGTTATTATTGAGTCTTATTTAAATGATTAAAAGTACTCTTTAGTACTATATATTGTTTAAAAATATGATTAAAAGTATTAACTTATAAAATAATTAGTTTCTAATAAATCATTGTGGAATGGTGTAAAAAAACAATTTATTAAAAGTAACCAAGTTGTAAGCATAAGTATCGTACGGAAGTATATGTAAGACTTTAGGCTTCCTCTCTTTGCATCTTGTAACAAGGAGCGTTAGAGCCAGAAGAAGAAAAGAGATAGCAAGGAATGAGGCCATCCAGGGAGTACATGTCAATCCTCGAAGGAAAATACATGCACGATTTTGCCTTAATAAAAGCGATATCTTTCATAAAAGTCTTTAACGTAACAAGTGTTAATTATCCATGCGATGTACCTCCTTACCAAACTCTTTTCCACGTAACATGTAACTATTTATTTTCTACTGATGAAATTTCAAATCTCAATAATATTTTGAATCATTAAAAATGTTTTGCAACAGATTTTTTTATCATGTAATCTATTACGTATATTTATTTATGTAAGAAAATGCTAAATCCAGACAGTTAAACCTCAATCAACTGTTGATTTAAAATAAAAAAATGTGTTGGAAAGTTTAAGAAAGTTCGATTTATATCATCGATAATAATTGAGAGTTCTTATTTAGTTTTTGACTCTTTCTATGTACTATAAAAAGTAAACGTACGTTTTGGGGCGGTCTCAGACATTGAGTCATAAGGACATTTCAAAATAAAGAATGAACAACTTAACATAGGCTGTGGTGGGAAAATTGTTATGACCTAAGAAAAACATACCTTAGTAATGGTTAAAAAATCGAGAAAAAATATATTTCAATACGTCAAATACTGCGGATTCATATGATCCTCTGATTTTTATTAGTATCTATACTACTTAAAGAAAAAATCAAGATTTTTTTCAATAAAAATAAAAACTTTGGTTAGGTTTATGAGATCGATGCATGTATGACATACGAATAAATTGTATTACATACTGTTAGTAATGCCGTAAGTTTCTCACACCCCTGACCCTGCTTTGCCACCCCACTAAAATATTGTGTTAAACCTCCTTAAAAGAAATTTTTTACTAAACATAATATATATAATAAAAGAAAACACTATATTTTGCAGTTCAAATATTATTAAGCATTAGAGAGAAAATGGTTCATTTGTTTATTATTGAGAACTTTTTATCAGGAAGTGAGAAAATTTTTAATGTTAATTAGCAAAATTAAACTTGTTACCTACAAAAAATGACTATTATGTTTGATGAATTCGTAGGTTAAAAAAGTTCTCAAATACTTATACAAGTTAAATAAAAAAAATTTTGGTATTTTATTATTTGAACGTTTAATCTTTACTTTCTGCTAATGTCTTAATAAATACATTTTTTATCGTACATTTTTCATACTAAGACTTTTGAGCACAGGTTTAAAAACAAATCTAAGAAGTTATTTTAAAAACTCCTTGCAATTAAATAAAATTTTGTCAATTATCAAATTAGAAATTGGCAACAAAGTGCATTTGATTCCTATAATTTTTACATTATTCAAAAAAATTATGTATCACGAGACTTACAGCAAAACAGATGCAAAGCTTTGATTTTTTACTTATAGTAGTCACCCTGATGACTTACCTTTTTTTACTTGGAACTCAACCTAATCTTTTATCAAATAATCTTAGTTAGTGTAGAAGTTTTTTATCCAGACCAATTTCATCAACCCATTCATTATAAAATAAATATCATGTCAGTGAAAGTCGTCTTACTAACCATCGCCGTTGAGCATCTGCCGCCAGTAATGTGCCAAGTGTGCTAAGGCCACCCGATAAGCTACCTGATAGGCAGTAGTCAGTCTGTTAGCTCTTACACCAAAGACTCTTGGTTGTATAATTAATCTCCCATTAACAATAAACCGAAGAATTTGTGTTCATATTGATTCTATAAATTTTTCTTTGTTTTGCGATAGTGCTGTTCAGTTTACCACGTACATTCTTTTCAAGGTAGTGACAATACATATATGTGTACACATCTTGTCTCGTACTATTTTCGGTAAAATTTTGAATTTTAATTATAGTCAAGTCAAGTAAGGTGGGAGCGGCATCACCTCAGTGGTAAGCATGCTTGTTACTGATATAACGCCGGTCGATAGGTCATGAGTTCGAGTCCCGGTGAGTGCAGATTTTTTCAATTTTCACCAGAAAGAGTTCCTATGAAACCCCGGCTGTTTCGGGGTGGATTTTTCCGTGGAATTTTCCTTCAGAATAATTCCAGGGTTTTTTCCTTGCCCTAAAAGTTTTCGGATCTAAGTGAATGTGAATCAGTGTTAGGGATATGGGTAGGAATCAGCGGATCCAATGCTAGAAGCCAGGCAGGGATCGCTGGCTTCACCGCCTAGGAGTGGTCTCTGAAACATGAGACTTCTCTGGGGATGCTAATTAGTTTGGATCCAATACTTCAGCAGAGGGTCCCGGCTTAACTAGTAAGGAGAGGAAATCTCGAAATACAGAGTCTTTTCCAAGGAAAGACTACACACTGACGAGTGGATCCGATGCACTATTGGTTTAAATAATGTCAGTTTAACTGGCAAGGTGTTTCACCAGAGATACTCACATTGTTCTCATGGTTTGATAAGGTATAGTATCAGTCAGAAGATTCGTAAAATGAGTGCGATAATTCACCTCCTTATTTAGATGGGGAGTGTGTGGTCCTGATAACTTGGCCAATAGAATGTGACGGTCATACGGTCAAAAAAAAAAGGCAAGTAAGGCATTTTATTAAAAAATTTATTTTTTTTATCACGTGAATAGTCAAAAAAAAAGTTAAAAAAAGATGTTTTAAGATGAAAATCTCTACCGATACAGCTGTTTACCATGGCTAAAAGATAATTTTTCTTTTTATCTTTCTTGTAATTATAAACACTAATGTAATAAATAAGAAATCACTCTGAATTTTCACAGTTTTGCTGGTTTGGACGCTCCTATCAAAAAATATTTTTGGCGTTCATTTACATCAACATAAAAATTAAACTGTTACACACAGTTGGGAAACGAATTCTATGAATTTAAGTGATATAGTAAGAATTTTCTTTATTGTCTCGATGAATAAAGTGTTGCATTCTAATAGTGTGGTTTTTTTAACACAAAGTAACACATTGTTAAGATGAAGGAGCTCAATCTAGCAGCCAAATAGAAGTAGCGGTACCGTTAAAAATAAAATTCTATCTACGGATCCTTCAAAGTTAATGTAAGTACCCCTTTATTTCACTTAATTCAGAAGGTACCTGTTTAAATTTATGGGTACCCATATTAGAATTTGGTATTTGACGGTATCATTGCTACGATTTGACTGCTAGTTTCAACGGTACATTGTAAAGTTTTTCTAATACCTGTTTTTCTCAATCAAATTTCCAAGCTTGTATCTTGTTCATAAGACAAATAAAATAAAATGAAAAAACATCTTTTCACATACCTCTGCCACTGTATGCTGGGCTCTGGTTCCTCATCTTCTTGCTTCTGAAATATTTTTATATTATTTGGAGCCCTGAGGTCCTTGGCCATACAGTCTATAATTGTTGATCTTTCAATTACAACTTGTGGTTGAGCATTTACAATTGCTTCTTTACTTAATTCACACTTAAACTCAGCATTGGGTGACATACGCTTTATTATCACTTTAGGCACTTTGCTGTTTTCACGCTGGTTGTCTAATAGAAACTGTGTATTTTCAATGCAAGAGTGGAGGCGTATTTGTTCTTTGGATAAGTGCCTGGTTTTTTTTGATAAAAAACTTGTATTGTTTCCACTTTTCTGTGAAACTTTATTTAAGGTGTAGTTAGGCGGTAAATCTTTCTTTACACGGGTTCTCATTTTGTCTCGTACTCTGACACTCTCAGTTTCTGTACCTGATGAATTTGATCGATTATCTTGAACAGATACTTTTCTTTGTTTTACTTTTGATAATGAGCTCTTGACATTGGTTATTTTCATCTTTGGTACTATCTTCTGCTGGTTAATGTTGCTCAGATCAATATTCTCAATGATTACTCTGGGTAGTTTTTCTTCAAGTTTTATTTTCATCTTTAAAACTTTAGCTTTCGAACTATTATCCAAGTTTTGGAATAAATGAGGACCTAATCTGTCGGCTTTGTCATCCAGTTTTAGTTTTATTCGATGATTCTTAGACTCTTCATGCGTTACTGCAAAATATGATACTTCAGATACTTCTTCGACACTAGGTGTTGTTGGTCTGGACCGAGCGTTTCGAATTATCATTTTAGGGATTTTTGGATGCATTGGAATCGTAGAGTTAGAGTGTTCTAGAGAGTATTTTTTCATCTCATCCTGACTGACATTGTCCACTGATTTGGATTTTGAAAATTTATCACTCTTGCGAATTACCAGTTTAGGTACAGCTTTGACTGCGTCAGTTATTTGAGAAACATACAGTTTTTCTTGAGCTATAAAGTTTTTGCAAAAATCGTATGAAATACTGCTCTTGTTAATCGAACAAGTAAGTTTAAGTGAAGGTTCTGAGCTTTCAGAATTTTGATTATCTTTTTTCATGGAAACTGTTTCTGTAATGCTCGAAATAGTTTTTTCTTCGGAGACATCTGTAATTGAAATGGTAGTTTCTGATTGTGCTGCTTTTTTTTTTTCTTTAACTTCTACAGATGCAATCAATTCCAAAGCTTCTTTAAGATCATGGTATTCAACTGCTTTATCTTCTATTGCAACCAAATCGTGGGATTCGGATTTGCTTTTTTTTTCATCACTCGATTCATGTATTTTTGATTTCTTGATATCTTCGCTTGGACTTATTTTGGTCCATTCTGGTGTTTTAGATTCTATATCTTTAACTGTGGGTTTTTTATTTTCTGTTTGTATTAAATACTTAGGTAGAACTTTCTTTATTGTAAATGTTTGATAACTTTCTGACTTTTCTTCGTCAGAATATTCCTTAACAGATTTTAATAAAGTACCTTGAAAGCTGCTGTTGTCTAAATTTACTTCATTTTCCATAAAAACATGTTTTTCTAGGTNCAAAATTTACATACTTTAAAATAATACGTTTGTAAATGCTCTAATTACTATCTAATTATTTCAACAAAAATTATATAACATCTATTCAAAAAAATAACCAATCAGGAATGTTTCCATCGTGCCACCATGTCTGTCTCATAGAGATAATCAGAATATTCCTTAACAGATTTTAATAAAGTACCTTGAAAGCTGCTGTTGTCTAAATTTACTTCATTTTCCATAAAAACATGTTTTTCTAGGTGTTTCAAAGTTTTTTTCAGGACTTGTTGATTTTCATCACATGGAACATTTTTACAATGACGTTTATCAAATATAGTGACATCCTTTGTTTCGTTATTTTTATTTAAGTTGTTGTCTACACTTGCAGGCCCATTTAAGACTTCATCTTGAAGATCTTTTTCCAATTTTTCTAGTTCTACCTTAAAACTAGGATCAGCACTTAATACCTCTTCTAAAACTTTAAAAACATTTGTTTTTTTTTCGTCCTCTTTTTTTTTCTCTTTACAATAATACTTCTCACAATTTTTTTCTTTATGCTCCACTTCTATCCAACTTGTTAATTTATTGTGTAATTCATAATCTTTTACTCGTGATGTACACTTAATAACTGNCTCTTCCTTAAGAGTTATTCTTTCAGTCTTTCTTATAGCTAATCGATTTTGCCACTAGGGTCTCGTGAATCGAAGTGCAATAAAGTGCTAATCTGAAAAATGAAATAACTGAACAAATATAAGCATAATAATTTCAAAACTTTTCAAATTTTTTTCTTTATGCTCCACTTCTATCCAACTTGTTAATTTATTGTGTAATTCATAATCTTTTACTCGTGATGTACACTTAATAACTGGATCATTTAATTTTTTTAGAATGTCATCTTGAAGATTTTGCAAATCTACAATACATCTATTCATACCACTGAGATTCTTTTCAGATTCTCTTTTAAAAGACACACGCATAACTTTAGTATTAAATAAATTATCTAGTAGTGGTTGAGTGTGGTTAGCGCATTTTTTATTTAATTCTACAGGCAAGGATATCACTGACTTGTCATAGTTTTTATTCTCAAGTTCTTTGGTAACACTTTTTCCTAATGTACTTTTTTCTAATAATCTGTCACTCCTCTGAGTATCAAGAAAATTGTTTCTCTCACTTTCTCTTCGTTCACTGCTGATTCTGATCTTCTCAGCCTCATCGTCTATAATCCTATCTAAAGCATCGAATCCATTATCAGCCCCAATATTTTCGAAACTCAACGTTTCTTCAGAGCACCACTCGCTTGTTGTATAATACTTGTGCCTGTAATGTGACAGTTTAGAATACTTTTCATCATCTTTTTCATTTCTAAATGTGCTATAGTGTTTACTCGGACTGTTTCTGTTGTTTAAATAGTAGTCCTGAAATAGTACATGGTCCTTACGATTACGAGCCTCTAACATCAATGCCCGATACGTAAACTGTGGATTTGGACTGTATGTTATCTTACCATCTCTTGTCGTATAAACAGGCACGACATCCAGATTTTTGAGCTCGTCAAGATGAAATACAGGATTAAGATAGCCAGTAGTTTTGCTGCTACTATTAATACTGTAAAAAGCATTTTTGTTGTCTAGTGAGCATGTTAGCTCTTTAAAGATTCCATCACCGTAGGCGTTAAAAGGTTCAACATCAAACTGATCAAAGTCAAAATTCTTAGAGCAACCAGGTATTGGTGTGTTTTCTACAAAACTTTTTTTTTCGAAACACTTAATTTCGTTAGTAAAAAGCACCGCATTGTTTTTATTATTGTTTTTCTTGGTGGGATTACGATAACAGTCATCAAGCTTCTTAAGGGCATTTTCAATGTCTTGTTTTTTTTTATTAAATTTTTTGGATCCAGAATCATTAACTATTACTAACTCTTTAGTATTTCTTTCTTTAATAAGAGAGTTTGAGACAAGGTATTTGTTGTCTTTTAAATCAACGTTTTCATAGATATCTTTGAGGAAGTCTTCTTTCTTTTTCTTATATTTTTTGGTCTCTTCAACTTTTACTGCACTCCACTTTTTCTCTTCTCGAAAATTATTTTTATCCTTATTATTTTCAATAGCTATGTTATTTTCAATAACTTTGTTGTTAAACAAGGCATTGCTGTAAACTTTAGTTTTCAGCTTCTCTGTTCCTGTAGCAGCAATCGGTTTTTTACAGTAAATCTCACAACTGGCTGGATTTTCAGATGGCAGGCAGATGTTAAGTTGACGATTTGATGCGTTGATGATCTTGCTATCATTTAAATGCTGATTTTCGACCTGTGATACATTTATCTTAATTTTAATTCTGTCGTTTGTACTTTTTAAATTCCGCGAGCTACGTACAGTAGATTCTGATTTGCCCTTGATTTGAATATTAGGTCGTAAAATTTCATTATCAGTATCAACGTAGTTGGACGAATTTGCAGTGTCTATTAGTGTTTTCTCTGTTCTCATTTCACATGTATTATTATAGACTGAGGAGAACTGTTGCATTGGGTCAATTAATTTTATACCTAGTGGGTTTGTTACTAACTTGTTTCTGTACTCTATTTTATCTGAGGTTGAACTATTGGTAGCATCAGATTTTTTGCTAGAACTTTTATAAGTAGATTTTATATTTCCATCGCTGTTGTTAGAGCTACTGTTATTCTTAGAATGTTCGTTATTGTTATTGTTGTTAATGCTCAGGCCACGGAAATCATCGATACCACACTTAAGTGTTTGGATGTTGTCTTCAATCTGTCCAACACTTCGCTTTCTCTTCAAGTTCTTAAACTCGTCAAGCAGCCTTTCTTGGTCTTGGTTACTATTACTCTCGTACTCAACAGATTTTGCTCTCTTTCTGTATGCTTTTCGTCTGAAATTTCTAAGCAATGAATCAACGGATGGACATGATTTTCTATCTTTATCAATACCATTAAATGGTCTGATGGAATTTTTTGTTGGTTTTGTTACAACTGATACGGTTGTAAGTAACCGCATTGGCAGTTGTTTCTTTGCTTCATCTAGAATAACATGTGATTTTTCTGTAGCCATGGGCATAATACCACTCTTTGCTTTTCGAAAATACCTCAGACTACTTGTTTTTCTAGACGAACTTGGACAGTCAATTTGTACTTGTTTTTCTGCAGTAGACCCGAACTTTTCAAGGCCTGTATCTAGATGAATGTCTAACCAAATGTCATTGACTTTTGTAAGATCATCGTCCGAGTCTATGAAACGAAAATCCGTAATCGGTGGCGTATCTTTAATTATTTTGGTGAGACAGTTTCCATCCATAGGTGGTGCTGGCATTTTTGGCTCTTCATGTAGTAGAATCGTGGATGACGAATTTGAGAGCTCGGAAAACTCAAAAACTGACGTGTCAAGCAAAGACGTACCGCGTGGCTCCAACAGCGCCTGACTTGGAGTACCTTTTTCTTGATGAATTTGACACTTGGACATCTTTGGCGTTGCTGAAAAATGAGAAAAATTGGTTTACTTTAGTGTTGCAGTTATTAAAAAAGTTATATATTTTTTAATAACAGCACCGTTACTTATAGTCGTATTTAAAATCTCACGAAATTTCATTTGTTTTACATAACCATATAACTGTTGAATACAAATATCCGTTTTTTAAGGTAATTATGGAAGTACTGATGAGTTACAAAAAGTAATTCTTTACAACATTTTTTTTGTTCAACGTTAATTTTATATTTTTTAATTGGTAGCGTGACATCATCACTTTTTGAGCTTATCAATATAAGAGGATTGACAAAGCTTAAAACATGAAGTCTTTTACTGACTCCTAAGAAACATAAAAAATATTCTAAACATTACCAAAAACATGGTCACTTGAAACTGAAACTTTTTTAATACACTAAAAGAATCAGGAAATAAATTTAAGCTAAATTAGCAATCATATAAGTTTAAAAAATACCGTTACAGGATGAATATTTGTGCCTAGAGATGGATGGACATAACTTATAAGACTTTTTTCGTGTGTATATTTCACAATTTCTGATTAGTAAAGAAAAACCATGATGTAAAAATAAAAGGTGTGGCGTTGCGCATCCATTTTGATTAACCAATCAGGAATGTTTCCATCGTGCCACCATGTCTGTCTCATAGAGATAATATAATAGAAGAAGCGAACTGTATATTTATCTGTAAGTGGAAGCGTACGGTCAGTAGACAGAGGAAGACGACTGTTTTGGTCTTGCATCTCTCTCTTCTCTCTGCATTGATTGGCTGCTGCTTGACAGTGTATATAGTAGTAGTAATAGTAGAGCAGTAGGTATATATATTGAATTAGAGGCAGAAGAGGGCATTTAATATAGTCAATCAGGATAAGAGCAGAGAGAGATGCAAGACCAACACAATCTTCTTTCTCTGTCCATCATCTGTATTCGGTCACGGCTTGTTTGCTTCCTCTATTATACTATCTCTATGGTCTGTCTGCGAATTTCAAAAGCTTTTAAAATACAAAGCGTATCAACATCAAAAAACTCGTGAAACAATATACATTTTTTATTTTAATATTTTCATTCCAGTTGTTTCAGTGGCCAAACGCACAATTTTTCAATATGAACACAGACAAAAAAACTGACTAAATAGGTAAAAAATGATCAGTTGACATATATATATATGTATACATATATATCTCTATACGTATTTATGTATCTCAATTTGAGGTGAGAGGCATGGGATAGGTTTTAGTTTCAACTTTAGCCACTTCGTTTAATTGCACAGGTTCTTCGGTGCTGTATCACATCTCCCTCAAATGTGGTGACGTGACAGAAGGCGCCAAATGACATAAAATTAAGACCTTGAAACGCCACACCCTGTATTTTTACATCATGAGAAAAACACGTACTTTATAATGTTTTGATAAGATTACACTGTTTTTACACATTTTTATTTTTGTCTATGTATGTGCATGCATATTGAATCAATGTAATTAAATTTTATGACCAAAATAGCAAAAATGGTGATGATTCTAGTACAGTTTGAGTACATACAGTTTTTTTTTTTTCATGTTTTAGTTTTTAATTTTGAATTTCTAATCGTACTTTACTACAAGAGCTTTTCAAGCTTTATTACTACCGGGGGTCCCCGACTTGGTAATTTTTTTTTTTCGACTTACGAAAAATTGCTATCATAGAAAGAGATGTACTGCATGCAATTTAATGACATCCAGTCTTGTACTGATATTAAAAAATTTAAAAAAAAAACAAAAAAAAACAAATTAAATGATTCTGTTTCTTATATTTCGTTCCAATAACCTTAAGATACGGTTCCAGTGATTTGGTAATATCTGAATAATTATCACTCCTTACAACTCATACATGCATTAATTATATAAATGCTGTTATTTGCATCAATTCTTATTCCAAAACCACTTTACCTGGACCAAAAAGTATTGCATAAGGTAGTAGAAACAATAGGTAATAGTAATGGAGAGAGCATATTTAAGAAATAGAGAGAGAAAGTGACAGGCAGAGTAGCCTAGGGAGAGTAGCATAAGGTGTAGCATAGGATGAAGAAAAATCAGTACTGAAGCAGCAGACCAGATTTCCAAGAGTCAGCTGTGCAGTCAAGCCATCGTGGAGACCGGGACGAATTCAAGACACCGTGGGTTGGCTGCTAGGATATTCGCTCCAAGCTAAAACAAAGGATCTGCCGTTTAAATCAGATATTTGACAAAAGTTCTTGCATGTGAATAAATGGCTCAGAGCATGCACACATGCATATAGCGCTTGTGATTGGTAGGCTCACTGAAAGAGACTGCAGGAGGGGATCTCGGTCTCTCTCTAGCCTGCCTATCACAAGCAACCACATGCTATGGGGCCTTTGTTTAGATGCAAGAACTTTTGTGAAATATCTTATACAGAGGGGGCAGCCTTTGGATTGGCTCTGAGCAAACAGAGAAGGTAGTTGTACCGTGTATAGTGCAGCAGACTTATATGGAAATAAAAATGTTTAAGGGCGATTCAAGCGAGCGAGCTAGAGTGTGTGTGTGGGTAAATGGGTGTATGTGTATAGGGATGACAATAATAAAAAGAAGCGCGAGTAAGGATGTAGGAATGTATAATCAGTTTCAAGGATCCGAGTCGCGTCGTTGTTAGGATTATCGATATTCGTGAAACGCGTTCGGGAATAGTAACAAATTCAAGATGTGTATAAGATTATGTGTGAGTGATATAGGTAAGGGCCCAAGATTACCAAGCCAAGCAAAAGTTTGATTGAGAGGGCGATGAAAGCCTGCAGACCAACATGAGCATCTCTATATCGCAATAATTGCATATACAAAATGATATGTAACGGTGGCGTTTCCCGAGAACCACGTGTAGAGCGATTTTTTCTGACGCGGACCCCGTTGGAATTAATTTTTCAGGGCGAATAGCTTTTAAATGGGAACCGATTGAAAATACGTTCCAAACTACCCCTAAATGGGGTTGGAAGACTATAGCGCGCCCGCATGAACTCGTGACGTTGCCACATTGTTATTGGAGCTTAGTCGGTAAGCAGTGAGAACTATATCCATGTGCGCACGCAAGAGCGTCAGCTACTGCTGGTAACTTGAAGGTTGGATGTAAAAGGGTAAATATTGTCTGCTCCTTATATTTTCAGTTGTTTATCCACGCGCTTACTATCTTTCTCACTCTCATGTTGGACAAAAATATCTTTAAATTTTTCTACTGAAGTAATGTTACCTCCAATTAAAGTAAAAGACCATATCAGTAGGGATTTTTCCACTCTACACGATAGTATTTTTGCAAAAATAGTCGACCTCTCGGTCAAAAATATTGTTGTCAGGTATATCTTGCTAACGTTCCCTGATATGCCGTTGGTACACGATTTAGAACGAGTCCATTCATAAATTGCAATAATCAAAGTATATTAAAGTTGATATTGCTCATAAAAATCTTTTATTTATCATCAAAATTTACATACTTTAAAATAATACGTTTGTAAATGCTCTAATTACTATCTAATTATTTCAACAAAAATTATATAACATCTATTCAAAAAAATCATAAACTTTACAGTGTATTTAATAATAATTAAAAAATGTCACGGTAATAAAATGTTTGGGTGATGTACATCTTTATTCAGTTAAAACTTAACCATCAATATAAACTGACACAACGAGAATGAAAAATGTTTTACAACATACAGAAAATAAATTTAATCGAACTAAGTTCCTACCAAGTGCCCGGGAAGTGCTTGGCAAGTGCCCGGGAAGTGCCCGGAAAGTACCCGCCAAGTGCCCGGGAAGTGCCCGGGAAGTGCCCAGGAAGTACCCGGGAAGTACCCGAGGAAGTGCCGGGGAAGTACCCGCCAAGTTCCCGGGAAGTACCCGGCAAGTGCCGGGGACGTACCCGCCAAGTACCCGGGAAGCACCCGCCAAGTTCTTGGCGGGTAATTCTTGGGCACTTGGCGGTACTTTCCGGGTACTTGGCCGGTACTTCCCAAGTACTCGGCGGGTACTTCCCGGGCACTTGGCGCTCTACACGCGGTTCTCGGGAAATGCCACCGATACGTATCATGCTGTATATGTACATATGTAGGAGCACATAGTGGCTTAGTTACGTCTCAAATAGAGCTTAATAAATATCGTAAGTGCGCTGTGATATTTATATAAAAAGGAAGTTGCATTTTTTTGTAGTTTATTGGTACCCCCTTGTCCTCTTTTTCATTTCTTTTTTAAAAGTTTCTGGCGTTTCCGAGCAAGATACGTGTGGCAGATCTTCTGAAGGAGAGGAGACCAGTGAGTAGGGACGAGGTAGGTAAAGTACCTAGAATTTTGTGGCAAGCTGTTGGGATGGCTGCAAACCAAAATATCCTCATTATCTGTAGCTAACACAAAGTTCTGAGCTCACCTTTATCGCTGCCATCCTCAATTACAGCATTCTTGGTAGTAAGTAGTGTGGCACTCGATGTATCTTCATTTGAGTTAGGAAAATCAAAGTGAACTAGCTCATCATTAATCGGAATCTTCCGGAACTTGTCTAAACTGCTGGGTAAGCTAATCATTGAGTGCTCAAGTCGATGAGATGAGCGTTCATCACCTAGGTCTGGGCTCGCTCCCTTACCGACATTTTCTATGTTATTTGGTGACAAATCCTCGCTATCCGAGTGGCTTGGGGTGTTAAGAGTTGTTGTACCAGCTGAAGTTGGTAGTTCAAGAAGACTGAGGTCATCGTTTTGCTGATGAATTTCTTCATTTACAAAGCCTGTGCTTATTAAATCGAGGCTGTTGCTATTGGCATTTACTGTGCTGACAACGTTATCACTATTGGTGCTGGACATAGTTATTGTCATTTTATTTATCTTTGCCGTTTTCGTAGGTGCAGTGATGCTTCTGGTACTGGTTGTGGCAGTGATAGTTTTGGCCATAAGATTGCCGGTTGTGGGCGAGTTTGGTCGTTCTTGGGCTGCTTGCTGTTCCGTAGTTGGCTTGGTGGCTGGCGTAAGCGAAAAAAAAAAAAAAATTAAACAAATAAATAAAAAAAAAGAATGAAACACATGCTTGATATGATTTTATTTAATATAAACAAATAAGCCCTTTAATTTTTTTCGTGTTTACGCTTGTTTAGTTTATAAACATAGAAAAAAAACCTTTTTTTAAATTATAGACTGCTTAACTTCGTTTCCAATCATACTAAAAGTACAAAGTATGTAACTTATTAAATTTAATGCCATGAGTTATGAATCATAATTATTCTTTATTAGTTGTTTTGCATTCTCACGTCCTTTTGAAGACTCTTACATGCCTTACAACAATTAGAACAATAATAGTAATCGAAGGAAGCCAGGAATGAAGCGTTATTATTATTTTTTTTTTATTCACCTAAAACAATATTTCTTCACTCAAAATAACCTCATCAGAACGCAATACAATAAGTTTTAAAAAATGTCTTATTGCCCAAAGAACGAATTATTAGTGTAATTATCACAAAATTAATTTAAAAACCCCGTTTTACATCGACCATACTTAAAATTAAATGCATAGTTTTAGATAACATGAAGGTATGTGGTTACACGTGTAACTAAACGATTAATGTTAAATAAGATCAGAGAATAAAAAAAGGAGCAAATAACCAATTGAAACTCATAATATTACCACAAACATCATCAGTCATATTCTTGGTACTGCTGATGACATCAATATTAGCAGCAGTGGAGGTAACTATCTTCTTAGTCTTTTTGTTACAATCGTCTTGCAATATTGCAGTATCATTATAGAACGACAATGATATCCTGTCATCTTTGCTGTCAACAGTTGTAGTACTTTTGTTGACCAATTCCTCTATACTTTGAATATCTGCAGAGTTAAGACTATTGAAGGCTCCCTCTATCTTCTTGACGACCGCCTCATTCTCCAGACTATCTATTATATGTATCGTTGGTACCTCGTCCGTTCTGGTTACACAGCGTATGATGTTAACCGTCACTGGGATCGGTGAGCCCTTAGTTGCAGTCATTGAATCAGTAGCTGTCATCGTTGTTGTTGTTATCGTCGTTGTTGTCGTTATCGTCGTTGTTGTCGCCTCAACTACTGGATTCTCAGCATCTCCACTCGCAGAAGGTTCATTGCTGCTTATACTACGTATACTTGTGCTGACAGTGCTTTCAGGAGAAATTTGATCCTTTGATTGCTTGATGGTCGTTAACTTTGGTTGGGATAGAGAAGCTTCCTTGTCATCAGCTGAAGCGGAGACACAAATTGCCTGGGTAATAGCAAAGTTCTCAGCTGAACTGATGTTGACGTTTTCTACCACTACAAATTCTGTTGGCTGGTCAGCGTTCGATGCTACTATTACCACAGCCTATGTGAAACACGACAGAATTGGAGATGTTAATGAATTGTGGCTTACCTACGAGATTGTTTGTTTAGCTCGAAGCTTAATTGGTTTAACAAGGCTGTATCTTTACTATGACAGTTAGATTATTAGGTTGTTGCCATGATTTACGTTTTCACAGGCGTACATGGTTTAAGTCACATGTTTAATAAAATTGAGGGTACATGATGAATGAAGTCTTGTTAAATTACAGCGTCAAAAGTAAATAAATGTCAAGAAATAATTTTTAAGCTATGTTGCAAGTTCTTTGTTGTAAATAACTGTAACTAATTGACTCTTTATTTGTAACATAAATAAGTGTCTTTCAATAAACAGGTTCATTAAAAAAAGTGAATTACTTGTCTTATCCTGCTGATAATTAGTGTATCAATGTGTTCATTGTTGATGAAAGATTAGTTTTTGTCAATGTGCAAGATTCTTTGTAGCTTCCTCGATTTCAACACATAATTTTGATGAAGTGTTTTTTCTTGTCAGTATAATAAAGTGTTAATTATATAGTTTCTGAGAAAAAGTGTTTGCAATAGTTTAATTTTGAACGTGTCAGCTGCAGGTACATTGAGGATCGTCAGGATTTTTATAACTGAGAGGTCAAAAAAAAAAAAGTTCTTCTACCGCTGCTCAGAAATACAATCTTATCGTACATGAACAAAGAGAAATAAGTTACATCAATTGTTATCTTTAAAAATGAGGTAGAGTTGCAACCAACAAATTTCAACTGTATTTTTTATCGTAGCTTCACAGTAATTTTTTTTTTGCAGAAAAATTAAAGTCCGGTGTACTTTTACAACGATATTACAGGGGTCCGATAGCAAGACTTCGATATATCTGGATACCATTTGATATAGATCTTTGGTTGGTCAGATTATTTTAAACAAACTAAAGGATCACTGCAGAAACCAAATAGAGCGCGCATTTTACGGTACATTGAACAACATTAGGCTGTATCAAAGTGCAGTGATCAGACATCTATTCATCCCCTGCTAACAGAAATTATCTCGAAAAAAAATAGCGAGGAATCATTTCAAGAAAAGAAAAAACTTAACGCGTTACGTTCAATGATCCTTTAATGTTCAAGCTATTCTCACCATTATCATATTATCATTATTCTATATTATTAAGCCAACAATATTATCGTAAACGTTTTCATTTTGTCTCATGACGTCGTTTTGTTTCATCATTATATCAACAGTTTTAATAGTTATGCTGTCAGTTTTTACTCTTACTACAATACATTGCTTCAGCCGTGTATATACGGCGCAATTGGAATTTGAGCAAAGTAGTTCTAAATTTTCAATTCTTTTTTGACACTGTTTAAATATTGTACCAAAACAAGAGCATACATACGTTGTACTTCAATTATAATAAACATAAACTGGTAGCATAGCTAGAAAAAATTTTTATTTGATATTGAATCACGTCACTATCATAAGAATCATTTTCATAATTGTTATAAGCATAATATCGAGTCAGTTGAGAAAATGCTTACGTCCTGTAACTGTTCCTCTTCTTCGACTTCGTCTGTCTCCTCCCAACTAGCTAGAAATTGTCTGACATCAATCTCAGGCTTGTCTGCAAAATCTTTGCTTGCCTGCAGCCTCAGCACTTCTATTTCTTTGTCAAGCTGCTGCTGGCTCTGCTGATGGCGTTGGTGTTGCAGATTACACTGATGGTTAGGAATAGAAGGATAGTGAAGAATGTGAGGATGATACGAGCCTGAATCATGATAGCTTTGAGTAAGGTAATGTTTCTCCAGGCCTGGATTAGTCAGCGTGGGTAGACCAGACATTTGACTCAACATCTGGCCATGTGTGGAGTTGCGGGTATACTGTTGCTGGGCTATCGTATGTTCTAGTGCTTGCATAGTTTTATCTGAAACAACGGTGGAAGTTTTTAGAACGTGGTTTGTTACGACAAATTGAAGAGAAAAAGAGTAAACTACAAAAAATTAGGACGTGATTATATTTCTACAAAAGACAGACAAAAAGTGAAAAATATGTGGTATGACTATAACTCAATAGGTTGAATAGCTAAGTGTCCGAAGGTTCGATGCAAAGTAAGTACCAAAATATTATACTCGCTGGCCGGTTTAATATACGGGCCGTAAGAGTGGTATAACTGCAGTACTCGAGTGCGCAGTGTAAGAAAGTACCTCAAGAATATCTTACTATTATATAAAGAGACAGCGTTTGTTTGTATGTTTGTAAAAATCTCAAAAACTGAACCAATCGATCCCAAACTTTGACAGTTTAAATACAACCTCCAATGTGCCATAGGCTATTCAAACTAACGATAACCTTAATAGAAATATTTTTATGCTACTTATAAAAACTAACTGCAATACAGGTCTAAAAGGAATTTTTGACTTTTGACTGCTAGAGGGCAAGCGGTTATGTTTTCAGTAATACTTTACATTGACTGAACCGTTCCCGCATTTAGTTTTATGGAGTTACTTCAATAAGTCAAAGTTCGCAGTAGACTTCAGTAACATGTGACACGTATATCAGCACATAGTCTATGTTGAGTGATAACACGTCTCATGAAATTTCATATCTCATGAAATTTTGATCGTTCCTGAGCGTATGTATGTAGAAAAAACCTTCAATCTTACTAATAGGAATTCGATACCTAAAAAAAGTATCGATACTCGATACTTCCGAAAATTGATACTTAGAAAAGTATAAATATCAAAGAACCGATACTTTTCTGAAAGCATCGAGTACTATTAAAGTATCCTTAAAAATTTTAAATTTATTTTAGTCCTCCATTAAGTTTTTATGACTTCAAAAGTTTGTGTTTACCTTGACATTTCGTTCAGAACCAAAAAATAATCTAGCACAAGTTCAAAGAAAACATTTTAGCAAAATGAATATTATTGTCATTAAATAGTCCAAATAAATACTGGATAAATTTTATTCATTAGAAGAATAATTAGTTTTTGATCACTGTACATACGTTGTAAGAGCTTAAATAATTTTTGCTATCACTGATTACTAAGTTACAAGACTAAGAATATATTTTTCAAACAGGATCAAACTCGTCATTTTCTGAGGAGGAATACAAGATAAGTAATTTAGGCACATTTCAAATAAGCGTTGCTTTATCTGTACTCTTAATTATTTATTTTTCAAATTTTGTTAGTACAGACAGTAAACAGGATACGTATATTTGAGGTGGTTGTACATACATGAGAGACTTACTGCATTTGCAGTACTTGCATGTTCAAGTCAAATCGCTGTAAGCCCATGAGAGTGCGAGAGAGATGCCAGAATATGTATTCCCTCTCTCGCACTCACACGGGCTCATAGCGATTTGACTTGAACCTACAAGTGCAGGTCTCCTGTGTACAGGCATCTTTAGATTAGCACGATTCATGCTTATAAAGTCGTGAATATTAAATTACTATGTGCGTGAAAAAGCTGGGATTATCTTTTAATAAGATGGCTAACTCTTGAAATGATGAATTTATTTACAAAATACTGGTACAAGAATTTATGATTATAATTATCTCTTATATAAAGGATGCATAAAATAAAACATCTGGATGTTTTTCTCCATACTTTGTAAGTATTAAGTATCGTAAAACCGATACTTTTGTATACCAAAAAGTATCGTAAAAAGTATCGATATCCAGCACAAGGTATCGATTCAGTATTGATACCTCAAATAGTATCGACAATTTCTACTTACTAATATATAAAGCTAAGTTGCAAAAACCGTTGTGATCACTAACCGCAAAAACTACTCAACTGATTTTGATGAAATTTTTCATACTGATTTTTAAATATGATAATATGTATTTGTATTCATTGTAGCGATTAAAAATAGAGATATGATGTTCTAGGACTTTGTTGCTCTGGTAACAAAGTTTCAAGACTAGAAAAAACAATTTGTTAACCAAACAATTATTGTCACTTTTAAATCTTTACAGTATTCACCTTTTCATTTATTCTAACGTGAGAAAGTGCAAATCAACGACTATTTGGGGTCAACAATTATTTTATGGCGTAAGGAACGCATAGTTCTGTTCAGCATCATGATACTTTTTTCACTTTTTACAGCTTATTATTTGACCAAATAAACTGCTTGGATTCAGAAAAACAATGTTTTCAATACGAAGTTCTTGATTCTAAGATGTGTCAAGAATAGATATGAAATTTTGAATTCAAATTGTTTTATATTATATGTCAACACATTCTGGTGTTTCATTTAGTAAGTCTCGGGCGAAGCCAAGACAGGGTGCTGTTAGTACATATATATGAGCAAACCCAGGAATTTTTTTATTTTAAGTAAATGAACGATTTTACATTGGTGTCAAGAAAATGTGCAATGAAAGTGAATTTCTCATTTTATCTTTCCCTTCACCTCATCCCACTAGTCCCCTGTACGTCGCCACGTCTCATCATGCTGCAGAGCTACACCAGCAGTATAGTCCCCTCTACACCTGCCCACACCACAGCCAACTCCTCTGTTCCACGCCAGTCCCTTCTTATTCCCACCACACCACACATTTTGTATTTTAAGAATTTTATAATTTCTTTTAAACCAATTCTTTAAAAAGTCTCCAAATAAATTTGAATCTCTGACCTCCTGCACACGAGCCTAATACTCACTTCACCATGAGTAGTCTCGACAAATGGAACTCGATTGCTTCTTCTTATGGTGTAGTTCATATCTTATTTTTAGAGAAAATTTTCATTTGATGTTTATTAATTATTTTGGCTTGATTATACATAAGAGTATTAAATAAATAATTTATTTCGTAAACTAATTTTTAGTAAAATGTTTTTTGCGAGAACTTAGAAATTAGTATATTTTAGTAGACCAGCTTTCCTACGTATTAATGAACATTTATTAACTTACGATTAATTTTTTACTTTTAGAATGAATATATAATTGTTTACTAAATTTTTTACAATTTTTAAAATTTTCAAAAATTAGAAAAAAAATTTTTTGTACTATAAAAATACGATAATTGATTTTTGTTGCATTATCTTCTTTCACAAGTTTTCCTTTGTGATTGAGGTGATTTCTCGACTTAAGCACGCTTATCACACAATTAGTAGGGTAAAAGTTCAGCTCAAAGTTCAGAGAGGTGGGAGGAGTACAAATATATGCAGCAACGCTGGAAATTATTTTTTCCGCCCTCGAGTGGTTTTGGGAGGCTGGTACTTCCTCGGGCGAAAAAGCAGTTTTCCGGAACTCGTTCGAAAAGTCTCCTTTACGAACCTCGTTACGTCCCTCGCCTTCGGCTCGGGCCACAAACCTCCCAGTTCGCAAACAGAGACTTTTCAAACTCGTAGAAAAACTACCATTCTTATAAGGATATAATTACATACACGCCTTTACGCATACGTTATCACTTCATTCTTGTGTTATTAACGAAAAAAAAAAAAAAAAAAAACTTGTAGATCTATGTGAAAATGAGACAGGTTTATTTTAAAGTAAGGATATTCTGAACTGAAAACTATTGATTCTGCTATAATACGATACAGGTAAATTTATTCTTAAAAAGTTGGCTAGCTATTCAGATAAGTTGTAAGTAGGTAACCCGGTAGAGAGAATTATGAGTCTTGTTGGATGACCAGGTTTGTAAACTTTTATTAGTCGGTAACACTTTTGAAATATAACTTTTTTTTTATCTTGTAAATATTTTGTTACAGTCCAAAAACAAGTGAGTTTTATTAAGTCTTCTGGGATGGAAGTTTTTGAGATACTACTATTTAATAGAAAAACGCAGGTAACGTCAGTACTAAATGATATAAAAAGCCTAATCGTGACAATGTATCTTCTAATGTTTTGTTACATTCTCCGATTTCACAAAAAATAGGTGTTGTTTATTGACTTGTCGACAAAGCAATAAAATTTTCAATGAACTTTACATACTTACAATTAACTCATTTAAATAGACAAATAATCACCTTGTTAATTTTATTAAAAAATATACTAGGATTCGTATTATCATGATTAAGTATCGAAACTGCGTAGGTGTCCCTAATAGAACAAATAGCGAAGTTTTTGTTAACATAATGCTAGAATATACTAAAAATTTTAATAGCACTGTTAAATATAATAAGATTTGGGCGGTTTTGAGTAAAATGCTGGATAGCTCTAAAATGTAGAGATCATGCAAATGAATTACACTAAATTATAAAAAAAAAAAAAAAATAGGTAGGTCAACACATTTGTTTTCGAGAAAATCGCTTGTGAAAATTTGTCACTTCAACACGTAACCTTACAAAACCTGAAATTTAATTGACTACCATACCGCAATAAAAAGCTGTGGGTCCACACATTAAATTGGTACATGTAGTTTAGACTGTAAAGAATCTATTAAAAAAAAAAATATGCGATTAACACGTCAAATTTTGAGAAAATAGTGAGGAAAACGTCAAACGTGAAAATTGTTTTGTTCAGGTATTGTGAGTGCGCATGTTCCATAAAAGTTGCAACAGTGCATCAATAAGATGGCACGCCGTTTAAATAGACAGCATACGTGAACGCTAATAATGGTACATTCTGTATACTAGTAATTAAAAAGTAATATTAATAAACTAAAAATGAAATGATGTAGTTATTAAATAATCACTAATCAAATATAATAAGCTATGTCAGAAGCATTTGTTAACTATTCTACAGCTTTTATAACAAATAATATGTACACTATTTTCTTTTATTCTGCTGGTTACAAATTTTTAGGATGATTCGTTTGTTGGTGGTAACTCGTGGTTTATTGTTCATATTTTCCCCTAACAGGAATGTCAAACTGTCTAATCCTTCAGTTTCAATTGCTTTGAAGAGCATTGTTTAATAAATTCCAGCCTGAGAAATTTGTTTCCGCAACTGGTTTAATGTTTGTTAAGTCTGTCATTGATCCTCTTTTATTTTTTATAATCTAGCTTTTGTATTTAATATAAATTGGATTTTTTCACAATTTCAGATGTGTCAACACAAATCTTATAATAAGTTTTTGTAAAACTAAAACATTATTTAACGCATTACATGGGCTCATAACATTACTTTTATCTAAAAAGTCATTGGCTGAATCGACAGATGCGCAAGTGTAGGTATACAGCAGAATAGACAAGGTGCGGTGTTGTCAGTTTTACAGTGGCAGGGTCGTCAACTTTAGACATGGTACCTCGGGAGTATTAATACATTTTTCAACATCGATCTTCCCAATAACTTTTCTGCGTATTATTGCTATTTCGTTGATACATCTGTATAATCGATATGATTGCAAAAAATAATAATACAAAGAATCATTTGTATGACAAGTACCCTACAGGGGCCCCTCAATAGATATAACATCTAATGCCAAGGCCTTCTTAAAAACCATCTAAAATAAGCTGTTTCAAATATTTATCTTATTTTCATCACTTGTGTTTATCTGAACTGTCTCTGTTGCGCCACTCTTTCCGTTTATGTACTTTATTTGAATTGTAGTAATGGCTTTAGTAAAAATGTAATATTACCTTTATGTATTCCTCTGTTCTTCTCCCTATCAGTACGAGCCTCCATAGTATTCTTACACTCAAGAAATAAACCAAAAAAAAAGTCGATTGAAAGGGTGTTTCAAAAAAAGCCAACCAAGATATTTTCACGAATTCAGATTCGTCTCCAAACGTAGTAATAATAAACCAAAAATCCAACAGCTGAACTAATGCAAGTTTTCTTTATTCGCCGTTAAAGTCGTGAAAACGTAGTTTTTTACAATTACAATTTTTTTTTGGCTTTTTAGAAAAAAATAATTTAAGAAAAACTTGGAGGTATTAAAAAGATCTAACAAATAAGTGCACTTGAGTTTGAATTGGTTTTTTGTTTTCTTACAAATGCTAGCCACCAAAAATCAATGTTTTTTAAAAAACCTCCTAAAAAACAGTTTTATACTCAAATGTTCAAAGTTTTAATAGGTAGAAGGCTACAACGTGTAGTATTAGTGGTATTTTTTTGGAATTTTTTGCGAAAATCCACTTGTCCATTAAAAAACTACTTTTTTGCAACTTGATTATGACCTCCCTGGTAAGTCATAGAATGTTGTATTTTGGCTCATTCTCTTCCTTAAGAGTTATTCTTTCAGTCTTTCTTATAGCTAATCGATTTTGCCACTAGGGTCTCGTGAATCGAAGTGCAATAAAGTGCTAATCTGAAAAATGAAATAACTGAACAAATATAAGCATAATAATTTCAAAACTTTTGCTATTTGATATGCATAATTTTTCTCTAAATTTATAAAAAAATGAATACTCTACGACAAGTGAGAGCAAAGATAGTATTTTTTTAAAATCAAAACTCCCTATGCTTTAGTTAACAACCAAAAAAGCAGAAATTTTTAGGGATGACAGTTTAACAGTTACATTTGGGTAATTCTTTAACACATCGAATGGATTTTAACCTTCACCTCTCTGATTCGGCTGAAATATTTTTTCCAGTTTCTATATTGAAAAATAAGAAGTACGTGTCCGAGGAATTTTCTTTTATCACCTATTTTTAATTTTATAAGTTATAACAAATTTCAGAATAGTGGTTAGAGACNATCGTATTTTGCGTCAAATTTTACGTAAAAATCATGTTTTTAGAATATGGAGCCTTTTAAATTGTTATTGTTAAAAAATTAATTTATGTAGCGCATAATGGTAAAAAAACTGTTTTTTTAAATAAAATGATATCTGTACCTCATATCAAAAAAATTTAAACGTAAAACTTGTAGATGATTGAAGGATCTACAACTTTTGTGTTTACCATTTGTCAGTATAAACGCAAAATCTTATATTATTATGAAACAGAACGAGAAATCACCATTTGACCATTTATTAAAAGAAAATTTTTACTTGTAAGATGAAGATGAGCAATAATAACTGAAGGAAATTTATTTTATTGAATTAATAAAAATGTGTAATAAAAAAACAAGTAATCATTATTATTGCTTCATATTTATTTATAGATGTAACAAAATTTTCATGTACAAGTAAAACTTTTTTTCATAGTTTCATAAAAAAATGATGTCAGTTGCAAATTTTCAAAATATTTGTTTTTTCGTGCAAAGAAAACAGCCTCGCTTCTAATTCTTAACGACATAGTGGAACGCTAATGCTATGATATTTTAGCGTTCCCTTAATCGTTGTTTCTCTCAAAAATCTCTCTGACACTAATTTTCTTTCTTCTTCGTAATCATCATTTGTAGAATGACGACAAATAATATTTGGCAGTGATTCTGTGGCCCAATCAAAAAGTTCCCGCAGCGTTTGAATGGGATTGTTAATTCACTGAAGACTTGCTCTGGCAGCTAGTCGTCTTACAGTCTCGCCTATTCCGTCGCATGGCCCCTTTCTATGTGAATTGGGGAAAAAATGCCACTCTGCTGCTATTTTAAAGTCTTCAAAGTGATGAGTGAGATTAATGAAGTTCTTTTTATTTTTATACTGTCCACTCACACCGTCAGACATGTACATTATTTTTTAACACACGATAAATTTATTTTAAAAAATTTAATCAACTACTTTTGATATAGATGTACGGCACTAGTGTCGTGATGTAGGCATTCAAAAATGCAAAAAAAACTTGAAATTCTTAATTTATCCAAGTCATTCCTATAATAAATTGAAAATGGGTGTACGGTTGCCTGATCGTTGTTCCAATTTATACCCTGAACTGAATTTTGAATTATGAAAGCATAATTTTCTGAAAAGTCGTAAATTACGATACACTCGTTTTCTCTTAGTTTATTTTTCATCTCATTAAAGAAATCCCTCTGTTTGTTAACCAAAAATAAATGAATTAACAGTTTTTGCAAACCTACACTTAACTTCTGTAAGAATTCATCAACTGGAGATATTAGGGTCTGCAATGAGGTTCTTTTAACCATAATCCATTGTTTGTAGGTAACAATTTCAATACATGTTTCTTCAAAAATTTTCTCCAGTTGCTCAATAACATTTGTCACGCCTGGGCCCTTTTTACAAAAATTCAAACAACAATCAGTCGTTTTGTTTTTGCATACTATACGATCTAAACAATCGTTATTATTGATCAAAGGCAACTCAGAACCGGAAGTAAGTGATTTAAAAAAGGCACCACTCACTGATAAAATAACATGTTTATGTATAGGACATACGCAAATAGAGTGAGTACCAGAAGCACCTGCCAAAACACAATATTTTGGCCTTAAGATAGCAAACTTTGAGAAACTACATTTTATAGTTGGATACGTAATAGTAAAAATTTCATACAATTCTAATAAATTATTTAATACTAGTCTTTTTTGAATAGGTACCGATTTGCCGTCTACTTTTATCGAAATGTATTTTTTTTTCCGAGCGTGTATTCAGTGTAGTCGTCAGACTGGTACAAGCTAACAATTGTATCGATAACATTATTATCTATAGATGGACGTTGTTTTGGGTTTGGATCCCCAATCAATCTCTTATCTCGAGCAACATTTTTTGCCATGCCTATAATGTGACGAGTTGCGGAAGGAAATGTGTCCTTAATTTTTTTATAAGACCACGATCGAAAAATAGTCAAAATTTTATTTTTATGAACGCGGTCGGCCCAAGTATTGAAATTTTCTTGCAAAGCACTTATTATCGAGGACTCGTCGTCATCTGCTTCAAGATCATCTGGACCATCTCGGCCACTGCATAACATGAGGCGGAAGCGCTTTTCCATACCAATAACATTACCGACGATGCGGCTAAATTTTACGCTGTTTTTGGCGCGTTGGACCGAGAGAGAACATAAGAGCTCGTGGACATTGTTAGTGCACCCCCGGCATCAGACAAATACGAGACGCTAATGGAGGCAATTTTAAAGCGCACTACAGAGTCCGAGGAGCACAGGCTTCACAGCCTTCTCACCGACCTGAGGCTGGACAACAGGAAGCTTTCACAGCTGTGGAGGAAGATGAAGGGCCTCGCGGGTACTCGAAAATCCGACGAGACACTCAAAGTTAAATGGCGTTCTCTTCTTCCAGTGCACACACAAAACCTTCTTAAGATTTTTAAGGCTGAAGACACGGAGGATCTTATACAAGCAGCAGACGAAATCACCAGCACTGCAGGGCCAACAGTGTATGCAATCAACAAGGACCCGATGATCGAGAGGCTCGCTGCCCTCGAAGCAGCCATGCTCGAGTTCATCGCAAGCCACAAGGTCCCTCAACAAAAACAGCAGCAGCAGGCACGAGGCCGCTCGCGTAGCAGGTCACGGTCCAGGAAGCGCAGCCAATCAACAGGGGGAGATCAATCCTGGTGCTGGTACCATGACAAATTCGGGGACAAGGCGCGCACTTGCCAGCTACCCTGCTCGCACCCAAACGCGACAAAGGGCCCCCAGGGAAACCAGTAGAGCCACCTCTGGGCCAGGCGGCAGAGGTCGGTTTGCAACCCGAAATCCGCCAACACGTACACGATGCGCAATCTTCCACGAGGTTCCTGGTGGACACAGGCTCGGCTGTTTCCTTGCTGCCTCTCTCAGGAGCCACTAGAGGTCTGCAGCAACAAAAGATGGTGCTCTACGCAGCCAATGCAACGCCAATTAACACCTATGGCCAACGTCAACAAATTCTCAGTATCAGTCTTCGACGAGAATTGGCTTGTGACCTCGTCATCGCCGACGTCCCCCACGCCATCCTGGGAGCAGATTTTTTGGCAAGGCACGGCCTGCTGGTCGACATGAAGAACGGCTGCATCATCGATCCACTGACAGGGCTGACTTCCAAGGGGACGCTCGCCCGTGCTGTTCTCCACTCAGTTTCCACGGTAGCGCCAACTACGTCCAGACTCAGCGATGCCCCGGCAGCCAGGTACGCAGCTTTGCACCAGGAGTTCGCAAGCATCTTAGAGTAAAACACCAAGCCCAGCCCAGTGCCTGGACTCCCGGTAAGGCACACTATCAACACCACAGGGCTGCCCGTTTTCGAACGCCCTCGCAGGTTAGTCGGCGACAAGCTGGCAGCTGCGAAGAAAACTTTTACAGGTCTCCTGGAAAAAGGCATCGTCCGACCGTCGGCCAGTCAATGGGCAAGTCCACTACACATGGTGCCCAACAAGGATTCGTGGTGCGTCACAGGTGATTACCACCGCTTGAACGCCTGCACCATCCCGGACCGCTACCCGCTGCCCGTCATCGAAGACCTCCTCCAGGAGAGCCATGGCAACGTATTCTCAACGATAGATCTGCGCAAAGCTTTCTACCAAATTCCAATAGCAGAGGAGGACGTGGAGAAAACAGCCGTAGCAACACCGTTTGGCCTGTTCGAGTTTCTGGGGACCCCCCTAGGACTGCGCAACGCCGCGCAATCAATGCAGAGGACCATTGACTACGTGCTGCGCCAACTCCCTTTCGCCAAGGCCTACATTGACGATATAATCGTTATCTCGAAGGACCATTAGGAGCATCTTGTCCACTTGCGGCAGCTTTTCAAGACGCTACGCGAAAATAAACTTCATGTTAATGAAGCCAAATGCGCCCTAGGGCAAGATGACGTCATTTATCTTGGTTACCAGGTTTCTTCGAAGGGTTTTCAGCCACCACCAGCAAAAATTGATGCCATCAAGGCCTACCCCAAGCCCACCACAACTACAGAGCTGCGCCGTTTCCTAGGGATAGTCAACTTTTATCGACGCTGCACTTCACATGCCGCGGAAGCCCAAGCGCCACTCCACGACCTGCTCAAAGGCCTACCCAAGAAAGCCAAGCTGACTTGGACTGTCGAGGCTGACCAGGCGTTCCAGGATTGTAAGAGTGACATTATCAATGCCGCCTGCACTACCTTTTTCCTGCCCAGCGCTCCACTAGCGCTCTGGACCGATGCTTCTCAAACAGCCCTTGGAGCAGCGCTGGAACAACAACAACCAGACGGCACTTGGAAACCTCTGGGTTTCTCCTCAAAGAAGATGGATGCCACGCAGCAAAAATACAGCGCATATGACAGAGAGCTGCTGGCAATATTCTCAGCGGTCAAGCACTTTGAGAGGATCCTCGAAGCCCATCCTTTTACTGTTTTCACAGATCACTGTCCACTAGTCCATGCGCCCAACAGTGCTCGGACAAAGCTTCACCAAGACAAGCTCAACAGCTTGAATACCTGATGCGATTCAACGCCAAATTCGAGCACACACAAGGCGCTGACAACGTCGTTGCAGACGCCCTATCCAGGACGTGCGCCATCGCGCAGTCATTCAACAACGAGCCAACAGCTGACCAGGACAAGGAAGAGAAGGCCCTCGAGATCGCCACAGTCTCCATGCCTTCCTCCCTAAACGCAGTAACCATTGCCGAGGCACAAGCCCTTGATGCTGAGCTACCGACGCTGTTGGACTCAGCACTTCAACTGCAGAAACTTCCAATGGATGGACACGAGGTATTCTGCAACATCAACAACAACATCGTGCGACCGTACTTGCCAGCCCCTCTGCGGCGCCTGGCCTTCAACACCATCCACGCTTTGTCTCATCCAAGCCGCAAGGCCACAGCCAAAACCTTGTCGCACAAGTTCGTGTGGCCAGGAGTTCGCAAGGACGCCAACAACTGGGCTCGTCACTGCGAAGCCTGCCAGAAGTCAAAAGTCAAAAGGCACAACAGAGCAGAGTTTGGTCGATTCACATAACCAGACAATCGATTTGAGCACATTCATATCGATTTAATCAAACTACCCTTAGTGCAAGGTATGCAATACTGTCTCACAATTATAGACAGGTTTACTTGCTGGCCCATGGCAATTCCACTGCCGAACATCAAAGCTGATACAGTCGCTAAAACCTTCACAAATCATTGGATCAGCTTATTTGGCACACCTCTCCAGATCACTTCTGACAGAGGAGCTCAGTTCGAGTCTGAACTTTTCACTGAACTCGCCAAAGCCATCGGTGCCAAGGTAGTTCATACCGTTGCATACCACCCACAGTCGAACGGGATGGTGGAACGTTTTCACCGTACTTTAAAAGCAGCCCTCAGATGCTGCCCGTACTCTTCGATTGACTGCCTGCCTACTGTTTTGTTGGGACTCAGGACAGCTTTCAAGCACGACCTGGAAGCATCACCCTCAGAAATGCTCCTTGGAACGACACTCGGAATTCCAGGCGAATTCTTGGTCACTGACTCCATCCAGGCCGACAAAACAGCTTTCGTCCAAAGTCTTCGCCAGCTCTTCCAAGCAATTCGTCCAGTTCCTGCATCCAGGCATAGCTCAGCCCATCCATTTGTCTTCAAAGACTAGCAATCCTGCACTCACGTCCTCAAGAGAGTTGACAGCATTAGGAAGCCGCTAGAAGCCCCATACACTGGCCCACATCGCGTCATTAGACGCACAGAACAGCGGACGTTTGTCATCGACGTCAATGGCCAAGAGAAGGTCGTCTCTATAGACCAGCTGAAGCCAGCGTACCTAGAAGTAGCAGAGCCTATTCCCGGAGAAAATCCAGCTCAGCGTTTACGTCCAGGCCCAGCTCAGTCTCAGCAGGCCAACCAGCATCAACAACAGATACCTCCACCGGCACTTCCAGCAGATGACCTACCAACTTCATCTCCAGTCGCTCAGCCTAAGAAGCCCGAGCGTCATGTCACGTTCCCAGCACTACCCGCGCCAGTCACTGGAGGGGGAGTAGCTGTAGCGCCACAACCTGGCGCACAATCTTCGCGCCGAGCACGCAAGCAGAAGCTTGAGCCGAGACAAGAGTTTGACTAGCCGAGTCAAGCTCCTTGTCGCCCGCGCGAGCCAGCAGACAGCAAGCAGAGCCGCGCCTGATCAACGGGGTTTAGCTGCTGTCTCTCTCGCTCGCATATCACCTGCGGACAACTAGAGCTGAGGCGACGGAAATTAGCCCGCCGTCTCCTTCGTTAATTCAGCGTCCAGCCTTCCAGCTGCTCGAAGCCGCGTGCACAGTGCTCTATACTAAAGCACGTGCGGGAAAAGACATTCTTTTATATTCTGAGTTTTCTTTATCAATTAAGTATTTTGTAATTGATTTATTTGCTTATTTCGTTTAATAATTAGTGAACAAGTTTAAGCGAGTGTGTATTTTTCACCCGACACTGATTCCTCTCCCGAAAGTATTCCATAGATCTATGATTCAAAGTGTTACCCACGCTACTCGCGTACATTTCCCGTACTACAAGTTCGTTGGCTTTTGGATCAGCTGTGCGTTTATTTTGGTCTACTACCAAGACATATTCTCATTCGTTGGGATTTAAAGTTTAATAATTTTTACTTTGTAACAATGCCATGGAAAGAGGCACGTAAAATGCAAAATACTAGTTATCGATCAGACAGATGTTTTAATTCTTTCAATCTCAAACATCTATAACAAACACTTTTGATTAGAGGAAAGAAAATGAAAATCAACGTTTCTTAGGATCTTCGCCCATCAAAAAACAAAAAATATCACCGAAAAGGTATTTGGAAGAAAAATTTAAACAATTATCGTCCGTAAATGATAATAAAAATTTTATTTGAGCCGAGATGCGGCCTGCATGAACCACAACGCGGACATCTCACGCCAAAATTTCTGAAGCGCCTTTTTTGCCGACATGGTCTGCTCTGTCTCTGTCGGATTTTCTGTGAGGTTATGTTGGATACCGCTTACCTTGGGAGAATTACGAGGTGATCCTCTCGACGAAATCGACTCTTCTTCGCTGTCGATGTAGTTGCTGTCAGCGAAGGGTAGGACGGCGAAACCTAGCAGTGGGTCGTCTGGGCTGCCTGGCACGGGGACGAGATCGAAACCGCGTAGAGGCCTGTTGTTCTCGCTGTTGCTTCGGCGGGACCCAGCAGCGCGACCTCTCCCTCTGCCGCGTCTAGGAGACCAGTTGTGGGCGCGGTTACCGGGAGGGTGGTCTGGGTCTTGATGTTCGTCGAGCTCGAGCGGGGGGGGGGGACGGCCACGGCCTCGAAGGCGTGCCTGGCTGCATGTCTCCGTCTTGAGAACGTCCACGTGGCACTTGCACTCGCGAGTTAAAAAAAAAAACACTCGTGAAAAGAGTAAAAGTTTATGTGCCTTACGAAAGCCGATGAGTTTTTACATTTTAATGTAGTGGACCGCGTGCACTGATTCTCCGCGACCGAAAAGTATTATTATAAACAACTCACGTCAGGAAAATGTTCAAAGTCCGGATCACCACTTATGGAATACTTTCGGGAGAGGAATCAGTGTCGGGTGAAAAATACACACTCGCTTAAACTTGTTCACTGATTATTAAACGAAATAAGCAAATAAATCAGTTACAAAATACTTGATTGATAAAGAAAACTCAGATTATAAAAGAATGTGTTTTCCCGCACGTGCTTTCGTATAGAGCACTGTGCACGCGGCTTCGAGCAGCTGGAAGGCTGGACGCTGAATTAACGAAGGAGACGGCGGGCTAATTTCCGTCGCCTCAGCTCTAGTTGTCCGCAGGTGATATGCGAGCGAGAGAGACAGCAGCTAAACCCCGTTGATCAGGCGCGGCTCTGCTTGCTGTCTGCTGGCTCGCGCGGGCGACAAGGAGCTTGACTCGGCTAGTCAAACTCTTGTCTCGGCTCCAGCTTCTGCTTACGTGCTCGGCGCGAAGATTGTATGCCAGGTTGTGGTGCTACAGATCGTACTGTCAGCAGGCTTACCCACGAAATTTTAAAATTCCAAAAAATCAAAGGGATAAAAAATCTATTTTTCATATAAAATATCTTTTAATTATCCACAACTTTTTCATTCAATTTTTGTGATACGAGGTACAGATATCATTCTGTACTCAAAAAACAGTTTTTTTACCATTACGCGCTACATAAATTAATATTTTTTTTAACAATAACAATTGAAAAGTCTCCATATAGTAAAAACTTGATTCTCACGTAAAATCCGATGCAGAATACGATGGTAATAATAAAAACTCGATTCAATTTTGAGGCTATTGTTAAAAGTTGATTATAACAATTAAATTTTTAATAGCAATATTAATTTGTTGATAGTTTTTTTTTTTTATGTTTTTTCTAAAAGTTCAACTTTTTAGCTACAAAATTTCTGGTAGTGAAAATTTTGTAGCTCTTAAGGATTTGGAGCTATACATTGTTTAAAATGAGTCTCCAATTGCTATTATGAAGTTTTTTATAACTTATAAAATCGAAAATATGCGATGAAAAAAAATTCATTAGCTACGTATTTCTTATTTTTCAATATAGAAACTGTAAAATAATTTTTAGACAAATCAAAGAGGTGACGATAAATTTTTAGCAAAATCTGTTGGGCTTGTAAAAGAATGACCCATTTTTGGTACAAAAATACTACGATCCATAAACGAATATTTAAATTACTATTAGTAGTGGCTTCCAAAATATGTTTATTTAGAATTCGTTTAAGGGAAAGCTTTTTTCATAAATAAAAAAATAAACATAAGAAGATGATAAGCATGCTATAAAGATATAATTGTTGTAATATCAAAATAATCCAATGAAAAATCCAAAAAAAAAATGTATTCGATTGAACTAATCACATAAAGAAAATGACATTCCAAAATTAATTAAAACTTACTTTTAAATATTACACCCGGACGGAATACGATGGAACTAAGTTATAATGAAACATTATTACGTATATAATAAGCCGTTAAATAAGTTTCAATAAGTTAGCTCCATGTCATTAGTTATTGTTGCATAATAACTTGAAAAACGACATTTTTTTTAGTTATGTCACAATAATTCGAAAGCTAAGGGTTTTAGTGAAAAAAAATTGTACAAAGCAGATTATCAGCAGATGATTTATCGTAGGGAATGAGTTTTTTAAAAATTGCAAAATTGTTTGTTAAGGCAAAAACTTATCGTAAACTTAAAAAAAAGGGGGAAAAAATTAGTAAATACGCGTAAATAGGAACCCGATAGGGAACTAAATTTTCTTGCCCGGACGAGCCACTTTTATACAGAATCTTTACCCACGGTGTTGTCGCTCAAGGAGGGTTTGGTGGGAGAAGTTTGTGGCTTGCTAATGACTTGTAGTCAAATATGATTGGATTTAGTGTTTTTAAACCAATCATTAAGGCATACATACAGGCCACTTCTCCCACGCTTAACTCTTATCACGTTAGAAAGAGGGAAAGAAATTTTGGTGTTACTTATCTCTTTTCGTCTTTTTTTACATAGGTAAAAATCGTTGTGTTCGCGGATTATCCTAGTTTGCTGAATCAGTCGGTCCCGATATCATGGGACTTGTAATTATCCCGCTGAATAAAGCTAGTGCCAATTTGAACGGCGAAAATAGGCCTATCCGATGAAAAATCACCCGAGGGCAAAGGTTACTGGATTGCGCAATGTGCTGCTGCTTTCTTCGACTATTATTTTGTGGCCACACTTGAATGTTGTGATGTGCGTATGACATGAAAAGTTAATGATGTTTTGCGCGTGTCGACTTCCTTAAATATTTTATGAGTTAGTTATTTTGAAAATAGATAAGGTGCACTGCTACTTGCCGTTACAATAGACCTAGGTACTGCAAACAAAATGTTCCCAGTTCAGTTGCCCAAAACCATAAAGATGACCTATTGTAAAATTGTTACCTAAGAACTATGGAGTGCTGCAGTCCATGTCATCACACAAATATCTTGATGCAACCAAATGAAATTGGTAAGTATAGGCCGTATTTTATAATGTACCTATTCCAAATTTTTCAAGTGACATATGAATTTGTTCTCAACAAAAAATACTTTCCAACGTCTGATAACTTCGATGATTTGTAAGGTAGAGATTTGCAATACAGTGCATTGGACTGATCCGATGTTTTAGCGAATTTAAAAACCGTTCACCCTACGAACAAAGGGAACCCAGATACTAGAGTTTCAATCTTTTATCTGTGGCAGCTGTCCTAATCAACCAACGCACTCGAGTCTTAGATGGTTACATCCGTACTTTTTTCTCTACACGATAATTTTTCATTTCAAAGCGATTAGAGTAAGCTTTCAGAGACTAAATGTTTTTCAAAGCCCAGCGTAAAATAGGTAACTCACGTTAGACCGGAAAAAAGAGTCGATTAGGGGGGAGGGGTTTCAAAAGAAAATTAAACAAATTACAAAAAGAATATCGTATTTTTCAAGTTATTAAAATATCTATTAAAATTGTACAATAAAAAGTATTTTTTTTAGAATTTTTCATTGGATTATATTGATATTACAACAATTAAATCTCTATAACATGCTTATCATCTATTTTTTTATTTATGTAGAAAAGCTTCCCCTTAAACGAATTCTCAATAAACATATTTAGGAAGGCACTGCTAAAAGTAATTCAAATATTTGTTTATGGATCGTAAAACAGAAATAAATGATTTGTATCTGTAGATAATGGCATTCAATTTCTATATTTTTTAACGACAATATATAACGTGTATGAAAGAGCCCTAATAACATTAAAAATTTAATAAAAACCGTTATGATTTATTAAAAACAGTATAAAAAATATAAAGAGAAAGTAAAGGTAAATTAAATGAAATTTTTTTTTACCAAACTAATGCCATAATTCGTTTTATCTGGCCAAGCTACCCCAAATTGGATCGATCACTTTTTGCGCGACCACGGGAACGCAAAATATCAATATTTTTTTAAGCACGCCCGATATGCAACGCCCGTGCACAGTTCTCGTAGCACCTGATACCAGCTGTTTCTACTGTACCAACAAAATTTTTTTCGATTTAAACATTAGTTTAGCAACAATGTGTGGCATTGAAACAACATGTAGTATTTTTGTACCAAAAATGTAACTGTTAAACTGTAATCCCTAAAAATTTCTGCTTTTTTGGTTGTTAACTGAAGCATCACGAATTGTTATTAAAAAAAGATTATCTTTGCTCTCATGGGTCGTAGGGTATTCATTTTTTTATAAATTTAGAGAAAAATTCTGCAAATCAGATGGCAAAAGTTTTAAAATTATTATGCTTATATTTGTTGAGTCATTTCATTTTACAGCTTAGCATTTTATTGCACTTTGATTTGCGAGACCCTAGTGGCAAAATCGGTTGGCTATAAAAAAGACTTGATTGTTGGTAAGAAGGTGCTAAGGCCTTCTGTCATGACGTCCAACGTTCTCCGTCACTGTGTGATCGCAACTTAATCGAATCCTGTGTCATCGTGCGTGCAAGTAAACAACATTTGATTTTGGAATGTTCCATTTTTCTTCCCAATTATTTTGTTTGTGTGTACATCGTGCAATATGTAAATATTTTAATTGTTACTTGATCATGGTTATTTTTATATTGTAGCTTTGACTTGAAACGGGTTACTTTTTGTGTAATTGAAACGTCATGAACTTATTAACAAATAATATTTTTAACAGCTTTGCCTGTCAAGTTTAATTGTTGTACTGTGGTTCGTCACTTATTTTTAATTTATATATTTATAAATAGATTATGCATTCATTTGAATTTATCATAAACTATATTAATTTTAGTATACTGGAATTCTTAACAAACTTCTTTGGATTATTTATATTACTGAAATTTTAAAATGTTCATTTTTTTGTTTTTATAGTAATATTACTGTCATATTTTGAAGACGAATGTTTGACCTATTTAAATATCACCCAACTTTATTAGTATTTTCATCATTTGGTGTTTTTTATCTGTAATATGTATTAGTTGGTTCTACCTAACTACGTTTTTGTAGACTTTTCGTAGTTTACTGTCTGATAATTTAGTTTCACGTCCCATGTATTTTCTACACAAGTATATGTCGTATTTTAAAATAACACTCATGCTTAAGATGTCTGCCGTGCCACGGAAAAAAGCGTAAGTGCAGCCAGTGTCAAATTGAGAAAATTGACGAAAACTATTTATGTTAAAACCATGATGAAAATCGACTGTATCAACAGCTAAAAAACTGTTTCTAGGGTAATTAGGGCATGATCTAATCACTGCACGCGAAGAAAAAACGATTTTCCGAAAGGGAAAACAGATACTGCACTTACGGCTTTTTACTCACACACTTTTCTTTGAAAAAAAGCCGTAACTGCACTCACATTTTTTTACTAGGTAAAGTCAATGAGCACAGTTACGCGATCCAACGTTAGAAAGCCATAAGTCTCATTAGAGTACATAAAAATGCAGTTACGGCTTTTTTCAGAGGGAAAGTATGTGAGAATCAAAACCGTAAGTAAAATTTCCTGTATGAAAATCAACTTTATTATGCAGAAAATAAAAACATCATACCTTGTTTACCTTAACAACAGTTTTTAATAGGTGAAATACTATGCATGCATTACTAATTTATTTAAGGTAGCTTCAATAAAGTTGTACAAATTACGTTTGTACAACTTATAAAAATTCTGTACCAAAAAAATTACGATTTATGTGAAGACAGAACTTGTCTTTTTTATGTGAAACTAGAGGGCTGCACCCCTTGTGCGCTCCGCGCGCCAACTCCCGAAATTTAATCACATTTATTTTTTATATACAAATAACTTTTCACTGATTTTTTAAAATCTTGTTTTCAAATTTACCCACGCTTGATCAGTCTCAACCTATCATACAACGAATAAACAGGCTTCATTGCGTGACCCATCATTTTTTTAAGATAGGATGATCTAGAAAAAAAAGAATAAATTAGTTAAAAAAAAACCATTTTCATAATTTTTGTTAAAAATTGTTTATAAGAAATATTCCATTTTTTTCGTTATTATCTTAAAAAGTCGTATTCAGCGTGTCAACATATATAAATAACAGCAAAACGAGTCAACCTCGAATTTACAGGCTATGAACATCACTGATCCTTTAAGAGGACGTCGGAGTGGCTAAGAGCGCTTATTATGCACGCCATGGTAGATTAGCGACAGCAGATAGCGTCCCTGTAATTTTACAGTACTTATCAAGCTTAATACTTTTATGTTTATGGTAACAACTATAATATCAGGCATTTTTATCTTTATCATAGATAATTTTTTGTCAATGGTAGGAAGTTATTTTTTTCTAAAATCTTCATTTATAGTATTTTCAGCTTGTGTACTTTGCATAAAATATCTGATGCATAGCACTAAACATTCAAATACTCTGCTTGCATTTTATTATGTGCATTATGCACACTACATGTATCAAGGTGTCAAAGATGGTTTTGTAAGGTACCAAATTATTAGGTCCAAATAGTATCGTCTTTTGATTTTAAAATGTGTGTTTTTGCAATCAATTAAAAATTAATGGTAGGACATCCAGGGTGTTGGAGTACATATTTAATACGTTTTTATTGGACATATTTATTTCATGTTGTAACGATAAACATTTTTTTTCCATGTCTCCAAAATAAACACGGAGTTCATGACTTTTAAGTATACATTGAGTATGATGTTCTTGAAATAATTATTCAGTTGTTGGTCCCTCGTAAACATCTTCTCCGGTAAATTGGACCTTACATGAAGTCTGAATCATTCTGTTGTACATTCTTTATGCTACATTGTTTTTCATCTAAGTACGTACTTGGTTTATGTATTTCAAATAGACATTTAGTTTACTATGTTTTTGAAATGAACATTTAGTTGGTGGTCTTTCACTACATCTTCATCAGTAACGTAGACTTCATAATATGGAATCTGCATTATCCTGCTGCACATTTTTAAGCTGCATTGTTTTTTATGTAAATAATTCACCTAACTTAAGAAAGTTTTATAGAAAGCGCTAAATATAAAAAGCCAAGAACAAAAGAACAGTGTCAAAAAAGTAGACACTTTCTGATACGTTTCCTCAACATTTGTATCAAATGCTGATAATGGTGTAAGCATAAATTGGAGACGATAACAACGAAATTTACAATACATGATGAGAGTACACGTATGGAGGGTGGCTTATGTGTGAGTGTGTTCATAAGAGCGTCGGGGGACAAATTAGTTTGGGGAATGTGCTAAGACATGGTTTGGTAATTGACGCGCATCAGCTACGGCGGCATTTAGCGCTTGACCGCGAGTAGGGACTCACTTGAGAGAGTTTGGAGTAAAGGGCTCGGGAGGGCGGTCTCAAGGAGTAGCCTCGAAGGAGACGACTCAAAGCCCCACTGGAAAAAATTTGGAGGACAATTTTTAACAGCGTTAGCGTTCTTCTTGCCAGCTGCCAGGGAAATACGCACGAAGCTAACTGTATAATTCCGTGTTACTGCACTGTCGAAGAATAGTAAGTTTTTCCCTTTGAATGCTGGTATTGTCTTCTCATTAATTTATTTGATGTGTTAAGATAAAGGAGGCAAATTATCTTTGGTTGCTTAATTGATTAAACCAAGTGGTGATCCTGAACCGGTGATAAGTAGCAAAGAAGGCTATTTTTTCGATTTTTAAGTTTTTTCCTGGTGTTCGATGGTTCAGCTTGGAGAAAATTTTCTGGCGTTTCCTGGCGTTTTTTCTTGTTGGGGTCGCGCTTTCAATTTAACTCCGATTTGGTGCGGTGGTGACTGTTGGGTTTCTTATTCAAGTAGTCGGGGCACCAGAGCAGTGGACCATGGTGGTCCATTCCATTATTTTGAAATTGGTATCAAAATTACAAGAAAAATACATAGAACAACATCCTAAAAACTTGACAATGGTAAAGGTCGGGAACATTGTTTATTATTGCAAAATAAGTTTTTTTTCAGCTTTTTTTTCGGTTATTGTTGATTATCTCCAAAACAGTAGCTTGTAGAGAAAAATGTTGAAAACAAAAGTTGTTCAGGAGATGATTCTGCATAAGGATTGGGCATTTAAAAAAATTAAAAAAATTAATTCTCAGTTTACCCAGGCGGAAAAGTCAAAAAATGCAAAAAAATTAAATTTTTAAAAACAGTACTAACAATTCTTCAAATTCTATGAAAATCGAGTATGTTGTAGTCTTTGATATACTTAACATTATGCGCCCGGTCCGATTGCAAAATTTTAAAATGACAGCCTATTGCAAAATTGGTAAGTTGGAATTTGAATTGTCTGTACAGCGTGTCCTTCAAGACGAATCAAAATCTGCTTTGCTGGAATCGGTAGATACTGATGATGCCTTTGATATACCAAAAATTCAGATTTTTAAATTAATAAACAAAAAAGTTATTTAACAAAAACCCGTTGTTAAGGACCTTAATTTCGCCAATTTACAACCTACAGTTTTGCAATAAAATGCATTCAATTGCACTGATTTTTTCATGAATTTAAAAAAAAAATTTTTTTCTACGACCAACAGAAGCCGAGTTACGGTTCTTCCACTTTTTTACTCGTAGCGCCTGCCCTAATTAATATTTCTGCTCCGGACCCAGCCTAACCTCTTCTTGAATTTTTACTTAATAGTAGAAAATTTTTTCCGGGTCAATATGATCAACCCTGTCCACATAAACAAAATATTAAGTTGCTAAAAAGTTGGGCAGAAATTCCCGCCGAGACAGCCCGCCGCCCGCCGCGAGCCGAGAGCACCGACACCGCCCGAAGCGGCCCGAAGAGCGCTTGACGGCCCGTGCATGCAGCCGCCCCAGATTCTTAGTTACATAATTATTTACTCGTATAAAAAAGTACCTATGAAAACGAGCTAAGGTCTATTCTTATGTCATTTTTCGTCAGCTACACGATGGTGCCATTTATTTTGTTGTATCTATTCCGTAAGGCGCCGAAAAATGCATGTTTTCGTATGCACTCAATGAAAAAGCCGTTTTTTAGCGATTTTATTGATCAATACTTGTACTTACCACTTCCACTCGAATGTCTACGAATACTTGTAGTCTTAAACCGACATATAAATAGCGTAATGAACAGCTTATGTGCCGTATCTTTGGTAAATCACGTATTTACTTACCTGTAGGCCGCTTCCAGTGCGTCTTTTGCATTTCTTTCTGTTCTACCTACAAATGCTTGTTTTTTATCATACTCTGTGCATAAAACAAAAGATTTTAAACATTTTACCAACTGCTTTTTTTAATACGTATTTTCATAATGAACTACAGTGGAAAATAAAATAAAAGAATTAGGTGAATAAAGTCTACACTGACACTCGAGTGTAAGTGGTAAGTACAAGTATTGATCAATAAAATAGCTAAAAAACGGCTTTTTTATCGAGTGCATACAAAAACATGCATTTTTCGGCACCTTACGGAATAGATACAACAAAATAAATGGCACCATCGTGTAGCTGACAAGAAATAACATAAGAATAGACCTTATCTCGTTTTCGTAGGTACTTTTTTATACGAGTGAATAATTATGTAACTAAGAATCTCGGGCGGCTGCATGCACGGGCCGTCGAACGCTCTTCGTGCCGCTTCGGGCGGTGGGCTGTCTCGGCAGGAATTTCTGCGTAACTTTTTAGCAACTTAATGTTTTGTTTATGCTGACAGGGTTAATCGAATTGATCCGAAAAAATTTTCTACTATCAAGTTAACATTCAAGAAGAGGTTAGGCCGGGTCCGGAGCAAAAATATTGATTAGGGCAGGCGCTTAGAGTAAAAAAGTGGAGGAACCGTAACTCGGCTTCTGTTGGTCGTAGAAAAAAAATTTTTTTTTTTAAATTCATGAAAAAATCAGTGCAATTGAATGCATTTTATTGCAAAACTGTAGGTTGTAAATTGGCGAAATTAAGGTCCTTAACAACGGGTTTTTGTTAAATAACTTGTTTGTTTATTAATTTAAAAATCTGAATTTTTGGTATATCAAAAGCATTATCAGTACTTACCGATTCCAGCAAAGTAGATTTTAATTCGTCTTGAAGGACATGCTGTACAGACAATTCAAATTCCAACTTAAAAATTTTGCAATAGGCCGCCATTTTAAAATTTTGCAATCGGACCTGGCGCATATTGTTGAGTATATCAAAGACTACAACATACTTGATTTTCATTGAATTTGGAGAATTTTTAGTACTGTTTTTAAATAATTTAATTTTTTTGCATTTTTTTAGGTCCAAATAGTATCGTCTTTTGATTTTAAAATGTGTGTTTTTGCAATCAATTAAAAATTAATGGTAACATTAAAAATTTAATAAAAACCGTTATGATTTATTNGAGTATATCAAAGACTACAACATACTTGATTTTCATTGAATTTGGAGAATTTTTAGTACTGTTTTTAAATAATTTAATTTTTTTGCATTTTTTGACTTTTCCGCCTGGGTAACTGAGAATTAATTTTTTTAATTTTTTTAAATGCTCAATCCTTATGCAGAATCACCTCCTGAACATTTTTCTCTACAAGCTACTGTTTTGGAGATAATCAACAATAACCGAAAAAAAAGCTGAAAAAAAACTTATTTTGCAATAATAAACAATGTTCCCGACCTCGACCATTGTCAAGACTTTAGGATATTGTTCTGTATATTCTTTTTGTAATTTTAAGACCAATTTTGAAATAATGGAAAGGACCACGACTTTTCGCTTTTTTTTTAGTCTCTGGTGCCCCGACTAAAGGGTTAGTGACAAACGTTGATTTCACCTCGTAAAATCATTTAGTTGGTGGATAGAAATTTTTGACTGTTTGGTCAACTAAGAGATGATCTACCGACTGCTTTCTTTGTCATGCCTGGGGTTTTCTTTGTAGTGAGCTTTCTCAACTGATGGTTTTTAATTTTGAATACGACGTTCTTGTGTTGCGGTCCATACAGTGGTACTTAATGCCTGTATGTATACGATACATCTGTATCTTTTTATTTTTTATTTGATGAGATAATTGTTTTCTGAAGAAAAAGCTAGAAGATAAACTGTCTTTTTAATATAAAAATATAAAATGAAGATTATTGAGAGTCAAAAAAATAATTACTTTTCCTACCTGGCGCGTTTTCAAAAAGCTAGTGTGCACTTGGTAGAAAAAATAGGATTTGACACAAAAGTGCCATTGCTCCGTGGTTGTTTTACGTCCCTCGGGCCCTCCTGATAAAAATTAAAACTAGGCTGCCTAGTTGGCAAGGTAGGGTCTAGCACAGAGTACGTATATGAATGTCTGTATTTATACATGTGAATGCGTTCTGCTATATTGTATTTTGTTATTTTAGTATTAGTACTTTCAATAGCTATTTATCTACACATGTAACATAACCTACTTGTATTACAGTTATCTAAGAATAGTTTAAATAGTTAGTTACATGATTATTGAAAAATAAGCGGAAAAGTAAGGCGCCAGCACTTAATTACTAACCAAAAAAGCAAAAGAACAAACTCAAACTGAGTAATTCAAATATTTAATATTTATTATAATTTGATGTACCATAAGTATCAACCACCGATTAGTCGTAAAACAACAAAGGACCCCGCACCAACGCAATGGGATTTGGGGTCCCAATGAAACTTGATGAAATTTTGATATGTTGTAGCTTATGATTTTCTGAATCAAAGTTTCCACAGGCGCAAGTCCTTTTAATGGACAGATTTTGAGTGAATAATGATTTAAGTCGTCTATTTCGGTAAGGGTTAGTTTGACGTGCGACGCTGTTCAGTCAACACACGCGCCGCATTCGATATACAGTTAGATGAGAAGTAAGGGTTAAGTCACACGCGTGCACTGCACATGGTGCGATGTAGATTACAATAAAAAGGCATTAATAATTTCAGTAACAATATAAGTATAATATATACGTCGTTAGATATATCCGTAGCTATAGGTAACTTCGTATGTTCACATATTGTACTTTCAGATTGTTTAGAATCTGTAAAGAGTTATTCTGTTGCAAAAGAATTTTACTCATTACAGACGATGTTTTATGAATGGCTTCCTAGCTGATTTATCCAATAAGCTCGACCTGATTAAAAGTACAAGTTATCCGCGCGGAAATCTTCGATAAAGTGCTTCTTTGCGATAAACACGGCCAATTACTGTTCTTGTGGCTTTATTTACCGGCGCCTGCGTTGACACTGCCAACAAGCTCGACTTGCGATCAAAAGTCAAAGTTTTCCGCGTAGGAATCTTCGATAAAGTGTTTCTTTGCAATAAACACGACCAATGACTGTTCTTGCAGTTTTTTTATCGGCACCCGAGCTGACACCGCCACCAAGCTCGACGTCTTTATATATATCTGTAGCTATTGGTTACTTCGTTTTTTTTGCGTATTGTATTTCAAGATTGTTTAGAATCTGTAAAGAATTACTCTGTCGCAAGACTAACTTTGAAATGACCATTGAAATGATTTTTCAATATGTATCAGTTCTATTAACTTTTTTTTTGTAACGTGTTTTTCCCGCAGTATGATTGAGCATCCTCTTCAATTGCAGGTACACAAATGCTCCTTGATGTTTTATTTGTGTGCCTGCCGTTCAAAATCCGAGTCCTCTTATCGCGTTTATTCCTGAATTATTCGATACATACAGCAAGATGTTTTCAGATAAGTGTAAATCAATTTTTTCTCTTTTAATAAATCGTAAAGATAATCATAATTGCGAGGTACTTTGTGATTATATTTTGCATTAGGAGATGCTGGTCGGTGGAGAAGTATGAGTCGGATCACTGAAAAATCAAGAGGATGGGCAATCGATGACGAATTTTGATAACTCAATAACATCGTAACTCGGAAAAGTTCTTCTCAATGACAAAGAGCAGCTCCTAAGAGAATAGTATCTCTAATCATAATTCTAATTCTGACTAGGTGAATGACGTTGGACAGTAAGTAACTCTGTATCGCTATGTCCCTCCGAAAATCAATGATAAACAGTCAGAGGATCTGAATTGCAATTCCCTTTGTTAGGTAAACTGCGATGAACAGCCAAAAGCTCTGTATCGCTATGTCCCTCAGGAAATCCATGATAAACAGTCAAAGGCTCTGTATTATGCTTCCCTTTGAGACTTTTTCAGATTTGCTTTGAGACTTATTGAGATTTGTTTTGAGACTTTTTGAGATTTGCTTTAAGACTTATTGAGATTTGTTTTGAGACTTTTTGAGATTTTCTTTGAGACTTATTGAGATTTGCTTTAAGACTTTTTGAGATTTGCTTTGAGACTTTTTGAGATTTGTTTTGAGACTTTTTGAGATTTGTTTTGAGAATTTTTGGGATTTGCTTTGAGAGACTTATTGAGATTTGTTTTGAGACTTACTGAGATCTGTTTTGAGACTTTTCAAGATTTGTTTTAAGACTTTTTGAGATTTGTTTCGAAACCTATTGAGATTTGTTTTGAGACTTTTTGAGTTTTTTTAGCCTTTTTGAGAGTTACTGAGATCTGTTTTGAGACATGTTTTGATATTCTGTTTGAGATTTACTATGATTTATTTTGAGTCTTGTACTTATTTTTTTGAGAATGTTGGCTTTATACCACATCTTTCTCCATTTTCCTACCGTTTTCTGTATCTTTGACATCGTTCCATTAAAGAATGCTATTCACTGTGTGCAAAGTTTTGAAGTGGCGCCCTTACCCTATTCATATACATTTATATTGTTATCTAAAAGTATATTTTTTCTTAATAGAGCGCCTCTTTAAAATTAACATGCGTTTCGTATAATCATAAAGTTATAAACGTCATCTAGGGGAGCTCCACTCTAAAATTGCGCACACAGCAAATACTTTGGCTTCTTTACGTTCTACAAAACAAGATGATACATTTTATGAGTTTTTTCCCATCTCTTAACGACGCAACTGTAATTTGTAATATTGTTTTTTGGTTACGAGAAGATACATGATTCAAGTGAGGCGGCCAATTTGTTTGTTATATTTTTATTGTTATTTACAGCAAAGTACAAAATACAGTATTGTTTTTTAAATTATAATAAATTTTCGCGGCTCAGAAAACCGATATAAGTCTAGTTTTTTTATTAAACTTTGATAAAACGGATAAAACTTAAATATTGTGTAAGCTGTTTCCTTGTAATTCCTCTTGTTCTGTTTCGGCCACAGCCGCAACATTAAGTTATCGCAGCTAGCAACGGCGGAAATCCTATGCCCAGAACAATCTCTGTAAATACATTTTGGCCTGATCACTGTTTTGGTTGATGCGTTATTAATAATGCTTCATAGATTCAAAGATGATCTACTTGCGGTGGCCTGTGTCCAGCATTATCAATTAAATCTATTAAAGCATGAGATGGATAACGTATATTATCTTGATGTCGAGCAAAACACAAGTACCACAGCACACTTGTTATATGAACGCATGTTTCTAAAGTTCGTGCTCCAGTTTTACATGTACAGTAATATCCTTTTATTGGCCCATTTTCAACATTTGCGTTAGGCTCGTAAGAAATCCATAGTTGATACCTTATTTTGTTACGATGTCTTGAGAATACTCTAACCCTCATCAATCCAGGTTCTGGTAATCTATTTTCATTCATTAACATCTCAACGTTGAACACATCATTTCCTTCCCTTTGTAATTTGTCTTGCACGTATGATGGCGCTAATTCTATTTGGAAAATTCCTACTGTTAATTCCTTCAAATAGTCAATTGTCAAAACCGGAAAATCAAATATTTCTCCTTCATCAAGAATGATCCATCTTGAATTGTAATAATTTATTGGCATTATATTATCGATAATTCAAAAATATTTCGTTAAATATTTTTTTTTTTACATTCTAAAGAAAATATATTATAAACACCTCTGAGCATTTCTTGCTGCTAAATTTTCATCCTCTACTCTCCGTTGAACAATATTCTCGACTGCTGCTCTCTCTTGCATGTGCTGATCGAGCCATCTCTACATTAGCATTCTCCATATAAATCAAGTCGTGGTACCTACGCTGCTCATTAAGTAGTTAAAATCAAATCCCTACACATATTACTACATTTTTCAAACAAAAAATTAATACCTATTTACAATTGCTTTGGCAATCCTATAATAATCCCCAACATTAAGTACATTTTGAACGTTCTGTACGTTGCCGAGAAATTTGAATTTTGTTGTAAGATGTCCATTACGATCCTCAACACGGAGAGAACTCTGGTACTACGGTAGTATGTATAGCCGCGTGCAACAGTAGTATAGTGCGTCGTATACGACTGTAGCGCCCGCGCGCCACAACGAAAGTATATGGCTTCTGCTACCGTAGTATACAGGCCTCCGTGGAACTGTAGTGCGAGAGCTATGAGGCTCTTTTACCGTCAAGCTTGAATCAGATGGCGCCAGGGCACGTCGCGGCTGTCATGGCCGTCTCACTCACACAACATTACTTTTCAGTATTGTATGTACATAGGAAAGTAAAGTGTAGTGGTAAAGCGCAATATTTGAAATTTTGAAATGAATAAGGAAGACAAGAAAGAATATTATGGGAGCTTAAAAGTTTCAGAATTGAAAAAGCTTTTAAAAGGGAAAGGAGCAAGAGTCAGTGGAAGAAAAGCAGAACTCGTGGAGGCAAAGTGGTCGAGGCATAAGCCATGACTTGGGAGCGGCAAAAATGTTGGTCTCCCAATTGCTTCGAGCCACTTTTTTTTTATCACACTATCAGAAGGAAATTTAAATTTCACTTTCTTATAACAAGATATTACACTGCACTTCATTTTTCCTACTATCTTTAAACGTAAATGCAAACAAAAATTGTCTGCAAACAACAGCAATCATTTACAAAGGTTATGTCTTCTGATTTGATCATTACACAGATAGGCTCACGAACACAACACACAACTGTAAATTTGACGGTGTGTAAGTGCGACGGCCATAACAGCCGCGACGTGCTCTGGCGCCATCTGATTCAAGCTTGACGGTAAAAGAGCCTCATACTACCGTTGCTTCTGCCTTATACTACAGTTGCAACGCTGATGTACTGAATGGGTATATTACCCCGCTTACCAACTTTGCTCGGGAGCCATACCAAATCAGTATTGACCCCAAGCAAATGTGCACACACACGCGCACACACACACACACACAAGTGTATATATATGTATATGTACGTCGTTTGATGCGGCGGCGGCGGCGCTGCATTATACATATATATCTATAACCTCGTGTTTGCGGCTCGTTGGGATGTATATATATATGCAATAAACAAGATAAAATTTTCTCGTGCTTCATACAGTATATCATACTACTATACACCAAATGGGGTCTAATAAACGCATATATATGCACTGCTGAAAATAATGTATACAATAGGTAATTTTATCCAAAATGAAATAGTAATTAAATACACATACATCGTTTTCAACAGCTCTACGCGTTCTAAAATAGCCCTCAGTAGTATATTGCAAAAATAAGGTTCATGCTGATAGCCTCTGTTTCGTAAAAAAGAACTCGTATTGTAATAGGCAAATGAATAAAAGATAATCATAATGAAAAACATGTATTTTAACAATAAATCATTTGAAAATTATTTTTATTTACAAAAAGCAACGTATATATTTTAACTTTTTATTTTTGTCAATTACAATGAAATTATTCTCGTACAAATAGCAGTACGTATTTTGCAATCATTTGTTTTCGTCAATTACAATCTAATGAATCTCATACAAATAGCAACGTGTATTTTTTAACAAGTTGTTTTCGTCAATTCCAATGAAATGAATCTTATACCGTATAAGAACTTATAATCACTGTAAGGTAACTAAAAAAATTTTGTAATTGTTTCAGTACAAGCCTAATTTTTAAATTAATTAAAAGTTCGAGCTTGCAGATATAACATGATTATTGAAACATAAAATATTCCTATCTTAAAAATTAAAACACAGTTTTTTAAATTATTCGTTTACACATTGTATCTCCTCATAATTATTTCTTCGTCACCTTTTATAATGTACTGACAAGGTGGTAAAATCGGTACCGTGGATGCGTCCACTAAAATTTGAGTGGACGTTGATTGAACGCAGTAGGCATGATAATATTTATCAAAATAAAGTGTTTTAAACGGTAATACTGCAATCATCAATTTTTCTTGATAAAATAGATCCGTAATTTTACCGAAATGCGGTTCTACGCCAGATGTACTTATAATCATAATAGTTCCTGAATTAAATTCTTTACCCAAAATTTGTACGCTTTTCAGAGAAAAAATCGGGATGTTCATATTTAAATGTGGGCTATATTTTCTAAAATCTTCGCCGGCATTATAAGATTTTACAGCACCAAGAGTAATATCATCGGTTATTTGAGAACTGCATAATTTTTTATATGCACACTGTAGTTGGTACCTTATTGCCACGGTTAAGGGCTCGTTTATACTTGATACTGTTGCATGAGTCATGTCTTTCATTTTTTTGTTCATTCGCTCAAATATATCAGAGGAAAAATGCTCTGGTGGTCCATTTGCCTTATTACTCGTATATATTGAAGCCATATGTGCATCTTTGGCTTTAAATTGCCAAAATATTCAAAATACAATCGGTTATGCTTTTCTATCAACTTTTCTAACTCTTCAATTTCAGTGTATCTAAGTTTTAGTGACGCAAGGATTCCCGTTATCTTTCTTACACACCTATATAACTTCCAGTACTTACTCTTTGGAGGAATGACATCTCCAATCATCAATCCTAAGTATCGTGTCAGACAAAGCATCTCAGACGCACTTTGTCTGAGCTTAATCTTTTTTTCTTTTTTCCCTTCAGTGAAATAGACTGGTCTTGGTTTATTACCTTTTTCAAAACTGGCATAGTCAAATGAGTTAATTCTTGAATTTAAAAATTCTATTGTTACAACTTTATCAGCTATTAAAGCATCTAATATTTGGCTTATAGTGTAATTAGCGATTCCCTCGTGGAGGTCGTGCATGACATCCACGGTGAAATTCTCGGCGAAATGATAATTTGTCAATTTATTAAAAATACACGACTCGACTATACCAGTGGCTTTTGAATTATTTTTTAAGACGTCAGCTTCGTAACTTTTTACAGTTCGTATTAAATTGGGATCTTCAGCGAACATTTTTTCGCACTCACTTCTTGTTGCAACACACATCCGACAGTAAAGAGACGCTGAGAAACTTTGTACAAAGCCGCAAATGGTATTAATTCCAAGGTTGTCTCCTAACACTAATACACATTGAAAATATAGATGATGCTTTGTATTATTTATACTTAATACAAGCCCATCTTTTGATAAAAGATTCAATTCATCAATAAGTACTCTAAAGATTTTTTCGTTACCAAACTTTTTTAAATTTTTTGCATGACAAATCGTAGATAAAATCACGTTTTCGACTTTTGATGCTTCCGATCGAGGTAAAGTTGCTAGTTTCACGTACAAGACACCGAATTTTTGTTCACCAGAGTGCGTTCCAAGGGCATTGCCCACCTTAAACTCATCATAGTATATTTGTAGCAGATAAACTTCTTTTCCAACATACTTCGGTAAATATTTGTCTTTCCACATTTGACCTTGAATGTAATTACCAAATTCGCTATAACAAGCACTTAATTCTTTTACATATATTTTCATGCTATTGTACAAGCCTGGCCTTTCCAATAACGTTACGAGACTTTCTTTTAAGGGGACGTGAGCTGCAAACACAGAATTTTTATCGGATGTATAATCATCATTGAGACCTGAATCTTCTTTTCCTATCTCAAATACATTCGGGTGCACATACAAGCCTCTCTCTTTGTACTTTGAGAGTCTCTTGTGTTTGGTCATGTAGTCATTAAATAAATTTTTGTTTTTTTCCAATATAAATAGTGCTGTTTGGTACGACTTAACATTGGTTTGCGGTTTCAAATCACGGTCAAACTGCTCTTTAATGAACGGAATAAATAAATCATTTATAAAACAATTAAACGAATTAAGCACACTGTCCACAGCTTTTCTAGATAATAACGGATTATTATACAAACTTAACGTAAATTTGAGCATTTCGTGGTCTAAAATTAATTTCGATTCGCTATACGAATGATTTTTTACACGTTCAGTCATTTTGTGCGATAGTTCAAGTGACGATGTGACGAGTTAGTACAAGTATTACTTATTGCTAGAGATATGAAAATAACTATTACTAATTTGCATCCAATTTACAAAAACGTTTTTTTAACAAATAACAAATTTTTTCGATAAAAAATTATTTTAGAGTTTATTTTCTCTTAATCAAATAATTTACATAAACTCTTATAAGGCACTGTACAACAACGATTACGCGTATAATGCTTAATTGAGAATAAATAATCAGCTTACAATACTTAATCAAAATAAAGAGCACCGTTTCACTGTCATGTACGTAACATAGATATATGTATTCATATTTGCTTACGAAGATTGATGTAGCTGCAAGCCTAAAGCGTCAACTAGGTTTCCCGCATTCACGCTTATACCGACCCTTTTAATGCCATATCCAGCCCGCTCTAAGAAAAACCAAGCATCTTCTGCAATGTGGGAGAATGGCTTCTTTAAAATTAGCACAGCTTTCAACGCTAAATCTACAGCTTTGCATAAATTATCGAGCTGATAAGACCAGCTTCCTATTACAACATGAACGCTATTCAAGCTCGCAAGACTCGGTCCGTATATAAATATGTAAGGCCGTACAGTGAGGCAGTGAAGCGAATGTATTCCGTTTAAATCAGCAGCAGCCTGTGCTAAGGGATCTTCCCCATCCTATAAAAAACAAAAACAATTCATTATGAAGCTAAAACTGATCGGGAAAGACTTGTTTCGGAGAAGTTTATTTTGTAATTTAAATGTAACTCGTAATTGAAAGAAAAAAAAGTAAATTAATAATTCTTATACAAACGAGCTATAAGTGTATTTAATGTTACATGAGAACTTATGTAAATCGTGAGAATTACAGAAAATTAAAAAAAAATACCGAAAATTTACCTTTTCGTGATAAACAAAACACTTCTGCACCTCCAATTTTTCTGGCTTCCAATTTTGCTTATTCTTCGATCGACTTGTAGTTTTAGTCGTACGCTTGAAAATGTATGGTAAAACTATCAGAGCCAAATTATTTTCATGATCTGAAATACATTAAACTTTTTTTTAACTATCGTTACGCAATTGTTTACATTTACCATGGCTGAAATAACAAGCGTTTTTTATCAAAACCAGGTGCGTAGTTTTATAAGCATACCATTGAACTTGCTACTGTCCGAATATTACAGCCATATTTCAATTATTACAATTGGCACGTTTAAAACATTTGGTCGCATTGAGTAGCTTTAATATTAAGAATACGTGTGGCCATAAATGAACTTGCTCTAAAAAAACTATAACGTACCTTCTGATTTTACTGGTGTATTATCCTTAATGATTTGTGTTATCTCGGGGATTTTTTTACTTTTTGCATACTTTAATAAAAGTTTCGCTATGCAAGGAAATTCGCTTGAAAATACATCGTTCTTGATACTGTTGCATGAGTCATGTCTTTCATTTTTTTGTTCATTCGTTCAAATATATCAGAGGAAAAATGCTCTGGTGGTCCATTTGCCTTTATTACTCGTATATAATGAAGCCATAAGTGCATCTTTGGCTTAAAATTGCCAAAATATTCAAAATACAATCGGTTATGCTTTTCTTTCGACTTTTCTAACTCTTCAATTTCAGTGTATCTAAGTTTTGGTGACGTAAGGATTCCCGTTATCTTTCTTACACACCTATATAACTTCCAGTACTTATTCTTTGGAGGAATGACATCTCCAATCATCAATCCTAAGTATCGTGTCAGACAAAGCATCTCAGACGCACTTTGTCTGAGCTTAATCTTTTTTCCTTTTTTCCCTTCAGTGAAATAGACTGGTCTTGGTTTATTACCTTTTTCAAAACTGGCATAGTCAAATGAGTTAATTCTTGAGTTTAAAAATTCTATTGTTACAACTTTATCAGCTATTAAAGCATCTAATATTTGGCTTATAGTGTAATTAGCGATTCCCTCGTGGAGGTCGTGCATGACATCCACGGTGAAATTCTCGGCGAAATGATAATTTGTCAATTTATTAAAAATACACGACTCGACTATACCAGTGGCTTTTGAATTATTTTTTAAGACGTCAGCTTCGTAACTTTTTACAGTTCGTATTAAATTGGGATCTTCAGCGAACATTTTTTCGCACTCACTTCTTGTTGCAACACACATCCGACAGTAAAGAGACGCTGAGAAACTTTGTACAAAGCCGCAAATGGTATTAATTCCAAGGTTGTCTCCTAACACTAATACACATTGAAAATATAGATGATGCTTTGTATTATTTATACTTAATACAAGCCCATCTTTTTATAAAAGATTCAATTCATCAATAAGTACTCTAAAGATTTTTTCGTTACCAAACTTTTTTAAATTTTTTGCATGACAAATCGTAGATAAAATCACGTTTTCGACTTTAGATGCTTCCGATCGAGGTAAAGTTGCTAGTTTCACGTACAAGCCACCGAATTTTCGTGTGCCCACCTCAAACTCATCGTAGTATATTTGTAGCAGATAAACTTCTTTTCCAACATACTTCGGTAAATATTTGTCTTTCCACATTTGACCTTGAATGTAATTACCAAATTCGCTATAACAAGCACTTAATTCTTTTACATATATTTTCATGCTATTGTACAAGCCTGGCCTTTCCAATAACGTTACGAGACTTTCTTTTAAGGGGACGTGAGCTGCAAACACAGAATTTTTATCGGATGTATAATCATCATTCAGACCTGAATCTTCTTTTCCTATCTCAAATACATTCGGGTGCACATACAAGCCGCTCTTTTTGTACTTTGAGAGTCTCTTGTGTTCGGTCATGTAGTCATTACATAAATTTTTGTTTTTTTCCATTATGAATAGTGCTGTTTGGTACGACTTAACATTTGTTTGCGGTTTCAAATCACGGTCAAACTGCTCTTTAATGAACGGAATAAATGAATCATTTATAAAACAATTAAACGAATTAATCACACTGTCCACAGCTTTTCTAGATAATAACGGATTATTATACAAACTTAACGTAAGTTTGAGCATTTTGTGGTCTAAAATTACTTTCGATTCGCTATACGAATGATTTTTTACACGTTCAGTCATTTTGTGCGATAGTTCAAGTGACGATGTGACGAGTTAGTACAAGTATTACTTATTGCTAGAGATATGAAAATAACTATTACTAATTTGCATCCAATTTACAAAAACGTTTTTTTAACAAATAACAAATTTTTTCGATAAAAAATTATTTTAGAGTTTATTTTCTCTTAATTAAATAATTTACATAAACTCTTATAAGGCACTGTACAACAACGATTACGCGTATAATGCTTAATTGATAATAAATAATCAGCTTACAATACTTAATCAAAATAAAGAGCACCGTTTCACTGTCATGTACGTAACATAGATATATGTATTCATGCTTGCTTACGAAGATTGATGTAGCTGCAAGCCTAAAGCGTCAGCTAGGTTTCCCGCATTCACGACTATACCGACCCTTTTAATGCCATATACAGCCCAATCTAAGAAAAATCAAGCATCTTCTGCAATGTGGGAGAATGGCTTCTTTAAAATTAGCACAGCTTTCAACGCTAAATCTACAGCTTTGCATAAATTATCGAGCTGATAAGACCAGCTTCCTATTACAACATGAACGCTATTCAAGCTCGCAAGACTCGGTCCGTATATAAATATGTAAGGCCGTACAGTGAGGCAGTGAAGCGAATGTATTCCGTTTAAATCAGCAGCAGCCTGTGCTAAGGGATCTTCCCCATCCTATAAAAAACAAAAACAATTCATTATGAAGCTAAAACTGATCGGGAAAGACTTGTTTCGGAGAAGTTTATTTTGTAATTTAAATGAAACTCGTGATTGAAAGAAAAAAAAGTAAGTTAATAATTCTTATACAAACGAGCTATAAGTGTATTTAATGTTACATGAGAACTTATGTAAATCGTGAGAATTACAGAAAATTAAAAAAAAATACCGAAAATTTACCTTTACGTGATAAACGAAACACTTCTGCACCTCCAATTTTTCTGGCTTTTCAATTTTGCTTATTCTTCGATCGACTTGTAGTTTTAGTCGTACGCTTGAAAATGTATGGTAAAACTATCAGAGCCAAATTACACTCATGATCTGAAATACATTAAACTTTTTTTTAACTATCGTTACGCAATTGTTTACATTTACCATGGCTGAAATAACAAGCGTTTTTCATCAAAACCAGGTGCGTAGTTTTATAAGCATACCATTGAACTTGCTACTGTCCGAATATTACAGCCATATTTCAATTATTACAATTAGCACGTTTAAAACATTTGGTCGCATTGAGTAGCTTTAATATTAAGAATACGTGTGGCCATATATGAACTTGCTCTAAAAAAACTATAACGTACCTTCTGATTTTACTGGTGTATTATCCTTGATGATTTGTGTTATCTCGGGGATTTTTTTACTTTTTGCATACTTTAATAAAAGTTTCGCTATGCAAGGAAATTCGCTTGAAAATACATCGTTCGCTTTGTACTGTTGTAAAAAATCTGCTTCGATCTGCAAATATATATACTGATGAAATGTTTTTTTTTAATAAACTCTTATGTTTCAAGGTAAATACGTTTAGATGGAATTATATAATGGAACTAACGAGAGAGTATCCCGCAACATTTATGTAGTTCGGAAATGCAGAAAATATAGTGCCGTAAGCAGATTTCTCGTAAAAAATACTTCTCTCTACGTAAGCTGTTGTCTTCCATTTATTTAAATATTCGCTATCAATGATTTGTACTTAAGTGCAAAGCCCTTGAAATGCCTTGGAGGGTTCGCATTCTATAAACAGAAAACGAAAAAAATATTGTTATGCAGAAGTTATTTAAATTACAATAATGAATAACAAATAAATTTACCGATTTCGTTCGATTTTCTTTTGTTGCTCGTGGACACAACTAGCCTTTTGATGGCAATTTCTTTTTCGCGCTGTTTCACGTAGATGTAGGCAAGAGGACCACCTGCAGTTCTGTCTTTTGTGTGGGGCGTATAAAAACTTTCGGGTGTTAAAGGTGGTAGGAGTTCGGCCAAGTAAACTGCCAATTCTTGCAGACGCTCTGATGTGATACTGTAACGATCCGTGGCAAACAATATATTTATTTCATATGCACGTAAATATTTGTTTACATATTACGTAAGCTGATGTGTATTGAACTCACTTGAAAGAACTTGTTCTCATGAATTCGTGAAACAAAAGTTTTTTAACCAAAACATTTTTGTTAAAAAACGTCTTCTTTTTTGTTTCCAATAACTTGGCTTTGTTTTTGGGATTCAGTTCATATCGGTAAGCAGCTAAGTAAAGCGGAGCCTCTCTGTCGTTTATAAAAGCTTGGTAGGCGTAGTTGTTGTATGGAACTTGCGACTCACCTAAATTGGATGCTGAATGAAAATGTGTGTTGAGTAGATATTTGCATAACTTTATACATAAGTTTTATATCAGAATCAATGTTAAATTTGTGACTGATGCCATTGACGTGTGCCCGTTGAAAAAATCGTTTATAAATCTAAAGAATACTATTTTTATACTATATACGTATGAAATTATATTCCATAAGCATGAAAATACGGAATATTGATAGTAAAATTACAGAACGACAATTTTTCAAATTACAGAATATCATCGCAATGTGATTTTTTTAATAAAAAAAAAAACAATTTTTTTACATTTTTTTTGGCTTTCCGATCATTCAAAATATATGAAAACAATATTCCAACCATTAAAATACAAAAAATTAAAAATTTAAACTGAGTTTTTAAATTTGTGAGCTGATCTGCACAATTACCGAAATTGCTAAGTAAACGTAAAAATACAATATTTGATTGTCAAATGGTCATGAAAGTTTTGTTAACATGCTTACTTTCAAACTCGAGTAAATGCGGTAAACGTGATATAATATTTACAGTTAAGTCATCGTTATAACAATAGGATAGTGATCCTTTAAAAATGTAGAACCGTAAAACCCAAATTGTAATTGATAAAAAAATCTTACGAATAACAAAAAACTAAAAATTTTTTAAGCAAACGTAAATGCAAGTAGCACTATGCATTTACCTTTCAAGAGTGCGTGTACAAAATTTCAGATCGAAAGGTAAAACAGAAATAGTACATTACGTCCCTAGGGCCCAAAATAAAAAAAAATCACGCCCGAAGGGCGGGGTTTTTGTATGTTTGTGCCCGAGTGACATATGTTGTTTTTCGTCCCGAGGGTGGAAAGTGCCGTTTTGCGCCCGCAAAATTACTTTGCACCCTAGGGCAGAAAAAGATTTTGCGCACGTGGGCGCAAAGTGATTTTTAGGGCGAAAAGTGAGCTCCAGGGCGTAAAGCACTTTTACCGGGGGTAGAAATAGTAGTTTTCCTACGAGTTTGAAAAGTCTTTGTTTGCGAACCGAGAGGTTTGCGGCCCGAGCCGAAGGCGAGGTCCGTAACGAGGTTCGTAAAGGAGACTTTTCGAACGAGTTCCGGAAAACTGCTTTTTCGCCCGAGGAAGTACCAGCCTCCCAAAACCATCCGAGGGCGGAAAAAGTTTTATAAGCAATTTAGCTAATGAGGATTGTGCCGCGCTGCACTGCATCTCATGCGGTGAATTTTTTTTTTTAACATTACCGCTTGTAATTCAAAAAAATATTCCGTTACCTTAGGAGCTCGAAATGATCATCTGTTCAGGAGAACACAAGCTTTAAATCTTTATGTGTCTCATTTCGAGGAAAGTGCTTATCTGCTTATTTTTAAGAAAAAAACTCATGTGCCACAGCGGAGGTCCCCGCCCCCCAAAATATATAATCACTAGTAGATGTTTAAAAAATATTAACAATTATTATGACTGCACCACACTGGCAATACGGATGCTGCAGAAAGTCTGAGCAAAAAGTAATATGTTATTGGAAGTTAACGTAATTTTCAACTGAAATTCAAGCAACCAGCTACACTTAAATCTCATACGTAATTGACATATAATGAAGTAATGGAATCAGCCACATGTGTAACCGGGGTTCTTTGAAGAATAATTCAAAACGTTTTTCTAACTTCGGGCACAAATTTTTCTGCCCTAGGGCTCACTTTCCGCCCACGGGCATTGAAGACCTTCCCGCCCTAGCGGGTGGAAAGTATTTCTGCCCTAGTAGGGCGGAAAGCAATTTGAGCTGAAAGTACGTCCTAGGGCGAAAAATGTTACTTTCCGCCCTCCACAAGAAAAATAGTATACATACCTCGGGCGTTAACGTAAAACCTTCAAGACCTTCGACCGTGAAAATTTTACTTTCCACCCCAGGTGCGCAATCTACTAATTCCTACCTTGGGCGTTTTTGAGAGTCTGGTTTGCCCTCGGTAGGAAAAACAGTGTTTGCCACATAAGCGCCATCGCTCTGCGGCTACCTTACCCTCGGGAAAAGTTCCATGCGCTCTGGGGCTCACTTTCCGCCCTTAAAATCATTTTGTGCCCACGGGCAGGAATGAAATTTACGCCCTACCGGGCCCAAAGTGCGTCCACAGGCTCAAAGTTGCACTTTGGGCCCTCGGCACAAAAAATACCTTTCTCACCTCGGGCACAAACATAAAAAAACCGCGCCCTCTAGGCCCGCGAATTGTACTTTGCAGGCGGAAAGTGTGCTGATGGGCGCAAAACGGCACTTTTCGCCCTCGGGTAGAAATAGTGCATAATGTGCCTAGGGTGCAAAATAAAAAAATTACCCCTGAAGGGCGGGATTTTCGTATGTTGGTGGCCGAGGTGCGTATAAAATTTTTCTTGCCACGGGCGCAAAGCCCATGGGCACACTTTTCACCCGCAAATTACTTTGGGCCCTAGGGCTGTAATGGTAGTTTTCCTACGAGTTTGAAAAGTCTTTGTTTGCGAACCGAGAGGTTTGCGGCCCGAGCCGAAGGCGGGGTCCGTAACGAGGTTCGTAAAGGAGACTTTTCGAAACATTTATGTAGTTCGGAAATGCAGAAAATATAGTGCCGTATTTTCGCCCGAGGAAGTACCAGCCTCCCAAAACCACCCGAGGGCGGAAATAGTAGTTTTCCTACGAGTTTAAAAAGTCTTTGTTTGCGAACCGAGAGGTTTGCGGCCCGAGCCGAAGGCGAGGTCCGTAACGAGGTTCGTAAAGGAGACTTTTCGAACGAGTTCCGGAAAACTGCTTTTTTGCCCGAGGAAGTACCAGCCTCCCAAAACCACCTGAGGGCGGAAAAGTACTTTGGGCCAGGCAAGGCGAAAGTACTTTACCGTACGTGGGCCCAAAGTGATTTTAGGGCGCAAAGTGTGCCCCGAGGGCGCGAAGCGCCAGCAACACTTTGCACCCATGGTAAGAGAAACAATATACGTCACTCGGGCACAAACAAACAAAAACCTTGCCCTTTGGGCGTGATTTATTTACTTTGCGCCCTGGGGACGTAGTGTACTATTTTTTAAGAAGAATTAATTAAAGTAATATAAAAGTCAAGTTTTGAAAAATTAGTTATACCGGTCGTCTGAATATTCAAATGCCCATTAGTGTTCATAATATGCACGTTTAAGTCATGACAAACAAGGGACTTGGAGGTGGTGATTGTTGGTGGTGATGGTTCTACATCCATCGCCAATGAAATGTTAACAGTCGAATTTGTTGTTGATGGATGATCATGTCCTTGAGGGCTGTCAAAAATTTCATTTTCTTCATTCACATCCATACTATGCATATTTATCAGTATATTGTCCTGAAAATACTTATTACTTGTAAACAGTGGCAAAGTTAAATAAATTTTTACCGTAAAAGCAACGGTAGAGTTTTAGCCAGATATTTTTTAATACAATTTTTATAGTATCTTCATAAAAAAAAAAGAAAAGTATTGAATTGAAAGCTGTCCAGTTATTTTTCATAAAAGGGAGTGCTAAACTTATATTTTCAATATTACTGAATACAAATGAAAAGCTATGAAGAATTTCAGCGCTGCAGCTTCTACAAAGTTGAAGATTTAAAGGAACACTCAATTCACTGTAAAACAGCTCTTTGCTGGCTATTTGAAATTTTAATCAAAATTAAGCTATTTGCAATCATCACTGGATTGTGAACTGACCTGTTCAGTATTGTATAAGAACATAAATATTTAAAATATTGTGACATTTAGCCTTCAATGAAACGACACGTTTTAAACTGTATTTATGATATGCCAGCGAACAGGTCCTTTTACTGAGTTTATACCACACTACACATTTGTAAATTCATTATAGCTGAAGCACTTATGGATTCTGAGTAACTTTTGTCTCTCGAGCAATAAAAAGTATATGTTTAATTTGAGCACTCTTACGTTTTTAGAAGCAAAATACTATAAATAAAATTTATTTTTAGAATTGCATTTACACCAAATACTGCCAAAATGTTGTTAGTTTTATTTTATTGTCTGAAAAACTGAAAATGCTTAACCAAGTTTCATTAATTTAAACAACTTATTAGACCATCCACTCAAACAGACAGCTATAGGTGGTTTTAGTTTTTGAAGTTAATGGTAAACACAGCACTGTAGAGCAGTTACGACACTAATCCCGTAACTATACTACCCAAATATTTTTGAGGATTTATATGTTAATTTACAAGTTAACTCGATCAATTATGAGAGAAATTCGCATGCTTTTATATGTACTGAAAAGTTATTAACTTTTACGACTACACTTACCCTTGTACAAATTTCTAGCCTTTGTTGTCGTTTGCTTTGAGGTTACTTATCAGCACGCAGTCCGAGCACGTATTGGAATATGCACTACTGGAATAAGACAGCTTTGTTCAATCACGTACTAAAAAAAGTCCTAAATATATATAAAACTTCAAAATTATCCTTTTTCTTGTCACAAAATGTATAAAAACAAAGCTTACGCCACCGCGCCGTGTTGTCCTCACGAGATAATTTTTTATATGCACATTCCATATATATGCGTATACATATAAAACTATACAAAAAATATCGTGTATATATTATATACGCATAAGTATATATATAAAAAAAATGTATATATACATATACATTCCAACGAGCGGCAAACACGAGGTTATAGATATATATGTATAGTGCAGCGCCGCCGCCGCCGCCGCCACCTCAAACGACGTACATATGCATATATATACACTTATGTGTGTGTGTGTGTGTGCGTGTGTGCACATTTGCTTGGGGTCAATACCGATTTGGTATGGCTCCCGAGCAAAGTTGGTAAGCGGGGTAATATACCAATTCAGTATATCAGCGTTGCAACTGTAGTATAAGGCAGAAGCAACGGTAGTATAGTTCACGCACTGCAGTTGCACGGAGGCCTGTATACTACGGTAGCAGAAGCCATATACTTTCGTTGTGGCGCGCGGGCGCTACAGTCGTATACGACGCACTATACTACTGTTGCACACGGCTATACATACTACCGTAGTACCAGAGTTCTCTCCGTGAACAAACCATCTTGTTTTTGTAATCATGCGTGCTTCGTTAGCATCTTCAGTTGATAGTTGTCTTTCACCTTCAGCGAGTAATGAAGGCATTTTGCAGTTTATTCCAAAATCTTCGAGAAATTCAACAGCATCTCGATAACCTCGATCTACTATTACGATATCCCCATCTTTGAACCAATCATTAATTGCTTCGTCATTGTTAAAATCATTTTCAAGCATTGCTGCATCATTATTTTGGTAATCTGAGAAGTAGGGTCTATGTATGTCGGGTATATAACCATCTGATGCTACTATTAACGCAGGCTTAACAAGATGACGTCCTTTATGTCAACAAAATGATTGTCTGAATGCACGGAAGTTTCTGCTTTTATGACAATAGATGTAAGTGCCATCAATATAAACTATATCAGTTGAATTACAAGGTTCTGGATTGTACAAAGCATAGGCAAACTCAGTAACTTGTTCATTTATGAATCTTTCTCTTGTAATTGCATTGAAACCTATATTTTTTCCAACAAAGCGCAACATGAGTGACTCCCTTACTGTGGCAACACTCATACTCGTTGCTTGTCATGTACTTTTCTTAAACAGAACAGTAAGAAATTCATCCGAAAGTCCTTGTCTTAATTTTACTAAGAAAATAAGTAAATCTTGTTTTTTTACATTCCTATGTCCACCAGGACGGGGTACTCTGTCGCAGTATCTATATAGGTCATTAAACTGATCTTTCGTCAATGATCTTAAAGTACACATCTCTTCATCGGTAAACTCAGTCTCATCTACGAATCGTCGATCGTCACATGCAACTTCGCGCAATTCACATAAAAATACTTGCAAGTAGTGGCCCTGAACAAGACATGCTCGTTCGAAACATTGCAAACCTCCTAGTAGTGGTCTTAAAACGTAACCATCTTCATCTAGGTGATGTCTGCAACTTCTTACATATTCGGGGAAAAAAATATTGCAATCTATGAAAGCTTTTTCTTTGCTTTTATCAGATAGTCTGTGTATATCATTTTCAGCGTTGCATATAAAACACGAATTGTTTCGAGTTTGTCTTAAAACATTTAACCTGACACTCTGAGGATTTCTTGCAATTACAATTTCTTCTTCAATACTAAAATAGCAGTTTAGACATAGCCTAGTATTTTCTTCAATGTCCATGGGAAGGCCGTTTAATGCAATCCTTCGAGCTATCGCAATTTCACGCATTTGTATGCGCTCTTCCCCAAAAATGCGGTTCATTAACCGTGGAGCGAACTGCTCGTTACAAATGTGACATCCTATAAGATTTCTTAATGCCATTTTTTAAAACTATTTAATACCTAATATAAAAAGTATTATTAAATAATATAGATAAAATATAGACCGCTCATGAAAATTTCGTAAAACATTACGTTTATAATAACCATAAAATATTACGTCGTAACTTGTTCCTTGCGAAGTCGTCCCGTAGTTTTGTTATTTGCAATTGATAATTTGGTGCTCACAAAAAAGACACAATACAACGTTTTTTATCAGAAAAAGCCATATGCATTTAAGACGCACTTTTATTTCAATTAATTAATTATGAATGTATATTTAACTAATAAGACACCGAAGCTCACTTATAAATAACAAAAAGTTAATATATACACATGTCAACATGTATGACGTTGGACCTTGGACTTCACGCTTTGTCATTTGTTTTTTAATTTGAAAGAGACACTTGAATGGTTATCATTATTTTAAAAAAGAGTATAATTTCTACGCGCTCTGAGAATGACTTAAGGGAAGGCTCCCCCACAATAAAAGTGATCAGATTTTGACCAAAATTTACAGATTATTTATAAATGCAGGAGACGGTCATAAAAATTTCTAAACCGTTTATAGTTTATTGATGAGAAGTCACGTGTTCGATTAACAAATATTCTGTTGGAATAGTTCAAAATTCAACTCTGTTACGACTTTCTACATTTTTTTTCATCTATTCAAAAAAAGATCAGAAAGATCATATTTCGAAATAATTTAAACGATTTATATATAGTGGTTATGTGAATATCTTTGGTTTTCAAAATAATTGAGAACCTTGTGATTTTATAGCAAACGCGAATTTGCCAAAAGAGAGGCAATACAACATTGTAAGTGCCATTTGCGACAAAACTTGAATTTTTATAATAACCGAAAATCGACCCTCCAAGTAAATGTACCTTCTGTAAAAAAAAATACTGCCACAACATTGATAAACATTTTTTCACGATGATGTATACTTTGACCTTGGTACCGAAATTGCGGCGATTTCTATGATAGGTGATATGATCAGTTTAATGCGTAACGCTTAACACCTTAGTCCAGTAAAATTAGCCCTGAATTAGAAAATTGATGTCCAGTGATGTTTTTTTGATATTTGGTGAATCTTACCTGTAGAAGTTCATGAAAAATAAAAACAGCACCAAAAACGATCAGCGTCATAATAAAAAACGCGTTCAAAAGTTTATTTTGCCTGTATCTCGTTAACGGTAATAGATACGCCAAAAATAAAAATATCAGCGTGTAGAGCAAAAAATTTGTTTTGCAACATTTCGACACACACAAAATCTCAAGAAAAAAAATCGCGAAGATGATTTTGGCCTTTACAGTGAGAGTGAGTGAGACGGCGAGAGCTGCAGCAGCAACTACGTACGTATACGTAAGTGCTTAAGTCCCAGTATTTAGGGGCATTTCCATTATTGTCCAAAAACACCCTTATTGAAACACAGTACTCCCTTAAGTATAAACTCTATTCATTTCGAAATATGCCATTCCTGAACCAAAATTAAATTGTATTTTTAGTCATAAACAAATACAAAATATAAATAGCTGAATAGGGATGCCGATCTATAATCGATTAATTGGAAAATCGATACCATGGAAGAATCACAAGAGATTTTTTGATGTATACGAAAACTCACTTTATATGCAAAAATTTTTCACTGTATCCAATGACGTAAAGTTTCATTCTTGCCTGATAGACATTTCCTTGAATAAAATTAAAACCAGTCAAGAGTTTAATAAGTGGATCATTAAAAAATGTTAGTTATAATTGAGCTGTTGACATCGCTTGTGTAAATATATTAAATCATTTTGAAAAAGATAAATAAAGATAATAAAAGTACATATAGATAATAATAACAATTAAAGCGTTTTTAATATTATTTAGATTACAGTTTTTAAAGGTGAAATTTAATATTTACAGAAAGTTTTACATTTATTTTTACTATATACGATAATTATAAGAATATAATTTAATAAAATATATTAAAGAATGTAAACAAATAATATTATTCCCTTTACTTCTTCATTTTTCTCCAACTAATACCTTCATTTTATAAAAGTTCTAATGTCAATTATTTATTTACGTTGATTAATTGGATTATCAAAACAACTTGCCCTATGTTTGCCAATTCCGTTCTTATGAAATTGTTTTAAACAATATTCACAACGATTTTGGATTGGAACACATGTTTTCACGTGCCTTGAAAAGTTCAATCTGATTTCATCTCCGCAGTTGGGACATACACTGTATTTCTTTTTATCAGGACGAGGATGATACCTTTCTACATGTTTTCTTAGAGATTCCTTGTTGGAGAATGGTTTATTGCAATACAAACAAATTGTTGCACCTGCACTTTGTTGCCTGTGAACTTTTTTGTGAGCATTATAATTTGCTTTTGTATCAAATGTAGCAGGACAACCGTTTATTAGACAGACATATGGATTTAGCTTGTGTGATTTTGCTATTTCATATGAACCAGCGTTCCTACGAATTGGTTGTATAGCATTTCCAGGGCATGCACAAGGAATACAGTGGTTTGCAGAAATATTTCACTTTGTACTCCCGACGTTCACAGCTTCAGCAAAAACTATTCCAAAATTTATTACTTCATGGCAAACGAAACTATCTAGATAAATCAAATCTCCAGGCTCTTGAACTACAATTTCAAACCTTATTTTGTTTTTAAACAGAAATTATGATGTTATGAAAATATTTTTGTGGTTGATTGGTAAAGAACAACCATCTAGACAATTTTCGAACCCATTTTCACTCTTTTTTCTAAAATTTTGAATTTTAGATGATGATAATTTTAAAAAAACGCTGTTATCGTCAGGATGAACAATTAACCACTCTTTCCACGCACCATCGGTGCCCCAATGAATCAGATTAGCACTGTCTAGATAACCATCTTCAACGTGTACTTCCGTGAAAGAGTGGTGTCCTCTTAAATAATAACTGGGAACATTTATTCCGTGACTTTTATCTAGATCAATGTTTTTTTCCGGAGATATATGAAAGGGAATATCATCTAATCCTGATGAGAAATTATCCAATTGTAGATTCGCTCCATAAATTGGAAATTCAACATTTCTACTTATTTTTCCAACTGCTTCTTCATACATAATAACAGTAGATTCATGGTCTTTCGGATAGTTTTTTTCATCATGTCATGAAATATTTGAAAAAATAAATAAAAGATTTTCCCGTAGTTTTGTTATTTGCAATTGATAATTTGGTGCTCACAAAAAAGACACAATACAACGTTTTTTATCAGAAAAAGCCATATGCATTTAAGACGCACTTTTATTTCAATTAATTAATTATGAATGTATATTTAACTAATAAGACACCGAAGCTCACTTATAAATAACAAAAAGTTAATATATACACATGTCAACATGTATGACGTTGGACCTTGGACTTCACGCTTTGTCATTTGTTTTTTAATTTGAAAGAGACACTTGAATGGTTATCATTATTTTAAAAAAGAGTATAATTTCTACGCGCTCTGAGAATGACTTAAGGGAAGGCTCCCCCACAATAAAAGTGATCAGATTTTGACCAAAATTTACAGATTATTTATAAATGCAGGAGACGGTCATAAAAATTTCTAAACCGTTTATAGTTTATTGATGAGAAGTCACGTGTTCGATTAACAAATATTCTGTTGGAATAGTTCAAAATTCAACTCTGTTACGACTTTCTANCTTGAACTTACGTAGATTGACGAAAGAATGAACGATTATTTTATATTATTTATTGAGTAAGACTTCCTCAAACGTTTTTAGTTTCTTCTTTCTAAGGTTATAAAAAATAATTTTTGGACTTCGGACTTCACACTTCGTCATTTGTTTTTCTTTTTTCTTCATACACGGTTTCACACTTATTAATATGTAGTTGCATATACATTCACGTTCTAATTTTTCGTGTACATATCAATTACAAAATAGGTGTCATAAATTGATAAATTACATATTTAAATTACGACATTTTTGACTTTTCTATACATACAACGTGTCATACCGAGTGAATCCAATGTTTCAACTTCCAACCGAACCTAACTGGACCAAAAGGGGGGTTTGAACGAACCTTTTTTTATTGCTTATTTGCGTCTGCTATAAATATAGGTACACTTGCATTGATGATTCAGTGATACGAAAGAAGAAGTCAGATAACGAGGTGAAAGAAGAATATCTCAATGTAATTGAAAAGAGGCCAAAGCTCCATCATGAATCCAGTGCTCCATAATTAAATAATTTCTATATTTTACCTACAGTGCAAGGTTTTTAAAATTTCATTTTATGACATTTTAAATTAATTCTTCACAATATTTTTTCAAGATTTGAAATCGGATTATTAAGAATCAATCAACTACATTGAAGACTTAAAGACAGTGTAGGCGCAAAGAAAACAGGACAGAAAGATGAGAAAAACAAGAAAGAGGAAAACGTACCATCGAGAACACAGAAAAAAGAACTTGGTTGGCATCAAAAAGTATTATTGCTAAAACAAAAAAAAATTAGAGCCTTCCTTCGTGTCGGAAGATTTAGAATTTTAGCCCGAGGCTAATTTGAAAAGAATGTGTCAAGCAACTGTAAAATCGTATATCAAGGTGGTGCTCATGATTAAATTTATCTGCTAGCTGTCTTCTTCTAATACGTGGCCAAAAGCAAAGAAACAAGATTCTTTGGCGTTGAAAGCAATCCCATTATGTCTTTTGAAATGTGAACATTTTTGAAAATATTTTTGCACAGGTGAGTAGATTACAAGTTTCGAGTCATGCATTTGTATCAGTTATAGCTTCAGTGTCAGTCCCCAGTTACAAGTTGGTTGCAATTTCCCAGTTTCAATAATTTTCAACTCTTCGTTTCAGCTTTAAGACTATTGTCAATACTGTTAATCTTGCTCTAGGTGTCTCTGTGTATATTTTCTCTCAATCAATACCTATTAGATTATCAGGTGCTTTAGTTTTACAAGAAAAAATAAAAAAAATAAGTCAAGTATTTCTACAAGATCTACAACAGATCTCAACACCAGTCCCTGGGGGACAAAGTTGGCTCGGAACAACCAAAAACACCGTCCAAGGAGACGAAAACAACACCAAGTCAGAGACACCGAAGCAAAAATAACAGAACAAAGGTACAAACATACGTAACCCTCTTTTGTATCGTGACATTTAGCCATTTGTGTTGATGATTTTTTTTTTACAAAAACAAACTTGATGCATTTTGAAGTACTCACTCTTGCATTATTTTGTATACATATATGACCTTGCTTTTTGTTGCCATGGTCAGATGCATGTCATTAAAGTCTTGGCCTGGCATGATGATCAGTATTCTGTATTGTTCGAGTGACATGCTTCGTGAAGTGCATTTAGTATTTAGTTGCACTGTTGTTTTTTGTCGATTATCAAAATTACTATTATATTATTATTTCTGGTGTAGTTTTGTCTCAAAAAAGTAAACAATAATACAATGGGCGAGGGCTGGATTTTCGACCAAGGATGAGGCACCTAAAGCAAAACCTGTTAGAAAAACGAGAGCTTCCTCTATTACCGAAGAAAATATTAAAATTAGTAATACATCTGAAGAAATAATTCAAGGACAAACAGTAGAACAAAGGCTGCACAAGGACGTTTGTTGCTGCAAAAGAAAATGTAATCGTTGCTGGCAAAAGCACGAGAGCTACATCGATAGACAAGAATGATAAGCGGAGCACATCAGCTGGGTGAATAGTTGCAAACAAGGGTCTGCCGTCAGGATTTAATAGGATTGGATGATACAGATGAACTACCATAAAAACAAAAGTGGGGTCGTTATACAAGGAAAGTGAACAGCTTATGACTAGAAAGACTGGTAAACCAAGCAAGAGAAAGTTAGAAAAAAGCAGCCAAAACCTAGTTCGTTACCAAAAAAAAATAAGTAGCACTCTTGGTAAGTAGGTTTTGTACTGATACTTGTAAAAAATAAACGCGTTTTAACATTTTTAAAGATTTTATTTTTATTTACAGGAGTAACCAGGTCTGATAAAAGTCGACACTTGACGAATCTAGAAAAAGAAGTAATTTTGGAAGAAAGTGTGTCCTTTACAGAATCACCACGTAGAACAGAAAGCTCACTTGCACCACGAACCGCTAAACCTTCACCTTCCTACTCAGCAGCCGATACTTGCAGTCGTTATTCCATTCAGTCTGTACCCGAAGCTCTCGTTGAAATTATAAGTGTGCCAAAAATCAGAAAGTCAAATCAGGAAGTCGTACCCGAGAAGTCGACACAGGTTATAAAGAACGAGCCTACGAAAAGGAAATGTGCCACGTTTGTCTGTGGAGATGCACTTAAAAGACACAAAACCAATAGTAAACTAAAACATGTTTCAAGCCAAGATTATCAAATTCCATTACCAGACGAAGATAAGGATGTTTCAGAAGGTTTGTGCTGTGTAATTACGTTTACTTGAATTTTTTCGTACACAAATAACAATAAGTTTAATTTTTTAGATACGTGTCAATCGTCAATTTTTAAATTTTCGAAGCCAACTGGATTACAAAAGTAAGTTTTCTAATCCGAGAGCAATGCTTAAAATAATTGTTAATAAAAATTGTTGAAATTATCACAAACAGCATATTGGCCTTGTTAGCGAAGGACCCTTTACCACCTCATTAATCACTGAGCCGAAACTGCTTTATATGATACAGTGATTATAATTTTTAGTTGAAGCATTGTTTTATATGGATCCCTATGGGCCATTACAAAGAATGATGGATGCTGCTTACAAAGAAACTTCAACCAGAGTGGTCGACATTCTCACAAAACAGTAACTTGTAATGGATCACTTTCAAGGTCTCAAAGGATATCTTTTGCTTGTACAAGGACATTTTGCTTGTTAGAGTAAGCCATGATCTTTTATTTTTATGAGATCCAATGATTCTTCGCATCAATATTTTACATTTTGTATAGGCTAGAAGTAGCTAAACCGTCCAGTTCTGTATAGCCACACAATGTTTATGTCATACTTGTAACGTAATCAAAACAAAATTATTTCGTTTGATTGTGGATTTCAGAGCCGAATCGTGGGATATTTCAATCAGTGTTTTTCTCGCTTTGGCGTTCTAAGCATATAAAGTCAATTTTATCGTAACATGGAAGATACAAATCACGTCCTCGAAAATACTTAGGAAAATGCCCGAAATTTTGCTAGTACAAAAACAGACACATTTAATTACTAGTAGTATAGATCATCTTGTACTTACATCAGGTGCAGTATTATTTTCTGATGAGGCAACCCTCATTTCTCAATGATATTATAACAGTTCAAACTCATTTCATCGAGTGTGTAAAAAGAGGCACACTTCTTGATGTGTAATCACAGGTACTTTTAAAAAGTTATGTTACTCTCATATGAACACTACTCAAATTTTTATTTTTATTTTCATAATATATTATTTATCATTTGTTTTAAAATATTTCTATTAACAATAACAAAAAAAATGAAAGAGACACTTGAATGGTTATCATTATTTTAAAAAAGAGTATAATTTCTACGCGCTCTGAGAATGACTTAAGGGAAGGCTCCCCCACAATAAAAGTGATCAGATTTTGACCAAAATTTACAGATTATTTATAAATGCAGGAGACGGTCATAAAAATTTCTAAACCGTTTATAGTTTATTGATGAGAAGTCACGTGTTCGATTAACAAATATTCTGTTGGAATAGTTCAAAATTCAACTCTGTTACGACTTTCTACATTTTTTTTCATCTATTCAAAAAAAGATCAGAAAGATCATATTTCGAAATAATTTAAACGATTTATATATAGTGGTTATGTGAATATCTTTGGTTTTCAAAATAATTGAGAACCTTGTGATTTTATAGCAAACGCGAATTTGCCAAAAGAGAGGCAATACAACATTGTAAGTGCCATTTGCGACAAAACTTGAATTTTTATAATAACCGAAAATCGACCCTCCAAGTAAATGTACCTTCTGTAAAAAAAAATACTGCCACAACATTGATAAACATTTTTTCACGATGATGTATACTTTGACCTTGGTACCGAAATTGCGGCGATTTCTATGATAGGTGATATGATCAGTTTAATGCGTAACGCTTAACACCTTAGTCCAGTAAAATTAGCCCTGAATTAGAAAATTGATGTCCAGTGATGTTTTTTTGATATTTGGTGAATCTTACCTGTAGAAGTTCATGAAAAATAAAAACAGCACCAAAAACGATCAGCGTCATAATAAAAAACGCGTTCAAAAGTTTATTTTGCCTGTATCTCGTTAACGGTAATAGATACGCCAAAAATAAAAATATCAGCGTGTAGAGCAAAAAATTTGTTTTGCAACATTTCGACACACACAAAATCTCAAGAAAAAAAATCGCGAAGATGATTTTGGCCTTTACAGTGAGAGTGAGTGAGACGGCGAGAGCTGCAGCAGCAACTACGTACGTATACGTAAGTGCTTAAGTCCCAGTATTTAGGGGCATTTCCATTATTGTCCAAAAACACCCTTATTGAAACACAGTACTCCCTTAAGTATAAACTCTATTCATTTCGAAATATGCCATTCCTGAACCAAAATTAAATTGTATTTTTAGTCATAAACAAATACAAAATATAAATAGCTGAATAGGGATGCCGATCTATAATCGATTAATTGGAAAATCGATACCATGGAAGAATCACAAGAGATTTTTTGATGTATACGAAAACTCACTTTATATGCAAAAATTTTTCACTGTATCCAATGACGTAAAGTTTCATTCTTGCCTGATAGACATTTCCTTGAATAAAATTAAAACCAGTCAAGAGTTTAATAAGTGGATCATTAAAAAATGTTAGTTATAATTGAGCTGTTGACATCGCTTGTGTAAATATATTAAATCATTTTGAAAAAGATAAATAAAGATAATAAAAGTACATATAGATAATAATAACAATTAAAGCGTTTTTAATATTATTT
>NW_019379981.1:562697-596994 GCF_000648655.2 Copidosoma floridanum
AAAGCAAATCTCAAAAAGTCTCAAAACAAATCTCAATAAGTCTCAAAGCAAATCTGAAAAAGTCTGGAGAAAGCGATACAGAGCTTCTGTCTGGCTGTTTATCGTAGTTTACCTAACAAAGGGAATCGCGATAAAAACCCTCTGACTGTTTATCATCGATTTCCTGAGGGACATAGCGATACAGAGTAACTGGCAGTTTATCGCAGTTTACCTAAAAACGGAAAGCGCGATACATAATCTCTGGCAGTTTATCGTCTATTCCTTAAGGGACATGGTATCGTAGACATATTACTTAAAACTATTATAAATAATTAGTATAGGTAGATGTTAAATAAATATAAATTTATTATATAGTATGAACTATCTTTTAATAATTATTAAATGTAATAAGAAATAATTGTACGAAAATGAAACTAATTGAGTTTTATGACCTATTTAAGGAGGTTCATGCGCACTATAGCGGTCTGTAATGATTTTAAAGTAGAGAGACATTAAAATATTAAAGAGGGTTACCGAATGATTCTGAAAAAAACCTTCATTTCAATTCTGCACCGGAACATTCGCACATGTTGTTGTTCAATTGTTGAATATTTATTGTGTCTATTTTCACTCATGTGAAAAATAGACGTCGCTAACATTTTGACAGTAAAAGAATTTTGCAGAAAAATATAAGAGTTTTTCGTAGTAATATAGTTATTTATCACAATAATTGCTAAATAAAGCACGTTCAAAGCAGTAATATGACTGAGTATTGCCTAGTTTTGTGGGAAAGTGATAAAGGTGAATTTTCTGTTGTACCTAGTACCGACATTAAAATAAGATGGAAGAGTTGCTATGCAAAATGGAGAGGTTCATTTTACAAAGCAACAGTTATGAAAAGAAGTTGTAAGTTAATTTATTATATTGTCATTTTTCATACTAAATGGATCCTTTTAATTTTTATTATTTTTTTTTAATAATTGATGAAAAGGTTATTTTTAACGAAAATAATTAATTTAGATGATAAGAATTATCTGGAAGGATTAGAAGTGCTATGTGATGGAACCATTATCGAGGACAAAAAAGAGGAAAAAAGTGCTGCGCATGACAGTGCTCCAGTCGTGCGTATTAATTAATCTATTACTTGATTAGAGCATGTGACAAGCATTACTAAATTATAAATGTTTAAACAGGGATCATCTGCTGCCGACGTTACTGCTGCTCCTCCTGTAGACGCTATTACTTCTCCTGCAGCTCTTTCTACCACTGCTTCTCGTGCTGCTGACGACGCTATAGCTCCTCCTGTTATCGACGCTACTACTGCTGCACCTGCTGACGCTACTGCTGCTTTTTCCACCCCTGTTACTCCTGTTACTGCCTACGTAACTGCTCCTCCATCGGCTGCCGACGCTACTGATGCTCTATCTGCTGCCAACGCTACTGCTGCTCCTTCTGCTACTCCTCCCCCTGCTCCTCGTGCTGCTGCCGAAGCTACTGCTCCTCCTGCTGTTGACGCTACTGCTACTCCTCCTGCCGACGCTACAGCTCCTTCTTCTGCTGCTCCTCCTACCCCTGCAAAACGTACTGTTTTTGTCAGTACTAACTTGCTTGGACAGGTTTGCATTTTTAATAAATGTAGCGTTTTTTTATGTATCACTATACTGGTTAGGCGTGCTTCGTGAACTCATTCCGTTAAATTTTTTTGTTTTAGTATTCTGTACACTTTTTTTAAATGGCTTAAAATGAAATGTGAAAAATAATTAAATAAAAATCATACAATTAAATTGCTGCCAGTCATGTGACTATCAATGTTTTAAGATAGAAAATTATTTGGATTTTTAATAAATACTTTTGTTCTTTTTAAATAGATTGAACTTCGTCAGAGTTCGAATGTATACATCAATAAAGAGGAGCTCCAGTTAATTTTATCACGTCATTCTCGCGATGTAAAAAAGATGTCAAGAAAACTGATGTTAATTATAGTTGGAAAAAACAATTTAAAAACAATGACTCCAACAGGACGCGAAGAAAAGAATAAAGTACCGCCAGCAGTTTATAATGCTGTCTTTGGTACTTCGAACAGTTCTTTTTACTAAAATAATGAAATTACTTTACAATTCCTATAATACATCTTGTATGTTTTTTGTTTCTTTTATAGACTTCGTGAATGAAACACTAGATGATGCGGAAAAAATCAACCAAAAAGATTTCCGACGTGTTATCACGCAATTGTGCAACTCTTTACGACATTAGTGCCAATACAATACTTTATTTTTTTTTGTTGTTATTATTAATTTTAATAATCAATTACAGATTCTTTTTGTGTCAAATAAAATAGAAATTAAAAAATATCATAATGAACATTATTAATATTTAAAAAATTTAAAAACTACGGAATAAGTCTCAACAGATCTCAATAAGTCTCGAAACAAGTTACAAGTAGTCTCAAAAAAGATTTCAAAAAATCTTAAAAAAAATCTCAAAATAAGTCTCAATCAGTCCCAAATTAAATTTCAATGAGTCTCAAGAAGTCTCATAGCAGGTCTCAGTAAGTCTCAAAACGGAATAGAGCACAAGTCTCACAACTGATCTAAAAAAGTCTAAAAACAAATCTCAAAAAGTCTCAAAGCAAATCTTAAAAAATCTCATAATAAATCCCATTAAGTCTTGAAACAAATCTCAATAAGTCTCCAAACAAATCTCAATAAGTCTCAAAACAAATCTCAAAAAGTCTCAAAACAAATCCCATAAAGTCTCAAAACAAATCTCAATAAGTCTCAAAGCAAATCTCGAAAAGTCTCAAAACAAATCTCAATAAGTCTCAAAGCAAATCTGAAAAAGTCTCAAAGGGAAGCACGATACAGAGCCTTTGACTGTTTATCATGGATTTCCTGAGTAACATAGCGATACAGAGCTTCTGGCTGTTCATCGCAGTTTACCTAACAAAGGGAATTGCGATTCAGATCTTCTGACTGTTTATCATTGATTTTCTGAGGGACATAGTGATACAGAGTTACTTACTGTCTAACGTCATTCACCTAATCAGGATTAGAATTATGATTAGAGATACTATTCTCTAGGGAGCTGCTCTTTGTCATTGAGAAGAACTTTTCCGAGTTACGATGTTATTGAGTTATAAAGATTCGTCATCAATTGCCCATACTCTTGATTTTTCAGTGATCCGACTCATACTTCTTCGCCGACCAGCATCTCCTAATGCAAAATATAATCACAAAGTACCTCGCAATGATGATTATTTGTACGATTTATTAAAAGAAAAAAAATTGTTTTACACTTATCTAAAAATATTTTGCTGTATGTATCGAATAATTCAGGAATGAACACGATAAAAGGACTCGGATTTGGAACGGCAGGCACATAAATAAGACATCAAGGAGCATTTGTGTACCTGCAATTGAGGAGGATGCTCAATCATACTGCGGGAAAAATACATTACAAAAAAAAAAGTTAATAGAACTGATACACATTGAAAAATCATTTCAATGGTAATTTCAAAGTTAGTCTTGCGACAGAGTAATTCTTTACAGATTCTAAACAATCTTGAAATACAATACGCAAAAAAAACGAAGTAACCAATAGCTACAGATATATATAAGACGTCGAGCTTGGCGACGGTGTCAGCTCGGGCGCCGATAAAAAAACTGCAAGAACAGTCATTGGTCGTGCTTATTGCAAAGAAACACTTTATCGAAGATTCCTACGCGGGAAACTTTGACTTTTGACTGCAAGTCGAGCTTGTTGGCAGTTTCAACGCAGGCGCCGGTAAAAAAGCCACAATAACAGTAATTGGCCGTGTTTATCGCAAAGAAACACTTTATCGAAGATTCCCGCGCGGATAACTTGTACTTTTGATCAGGTCGAGCTTATTGGATAAATCAGCTAGGAAGCCGTTCATAAAAGATCGTCTGTCATGAGTAAAATTCTTTTGGAACAGAATAACTCTTTACAGATTCTAAACAATCTGAAAATTTAAAATGTGAACAAAACGAAGTTACCTATAGCTACGGATATATCTAACGACGTATATAATATACTTATATTGTTACTGAAATTATCAAAGCCTTCTTATTGTAATCTACATCGCACCATGTGCAGTGCACGTGTGCGACTTAACCCTTACTTCTCATCTGACTGTATATCGAATGCAGTGCGTGTATTGACTGAACAGCGTCGCATGTCAAACTAACCCTTACCGAAGTAGACGACTTAAATCATTATTTACTTAAAATATGTCCATTAAAAGGACTTGCGCCTGTGGAAACTTTGATTCAGAAAATCATAAGCTACAACATATCAAAATTTCATCAAGTTTCATTGGGACCTCAAATCCCATTGCGTTGGTGCGGGGTCCTTTACGTTTTCATAAGCTGTTTAGTTGATTAGTTTTTCATGATTAATTATCACTATATGTATAATAACACTAATAGTCATTTGTTTTCTAAAAAAATAATTGTCATAATGTGAAAAAATAACCTAAAACGTACCCTAAGGAGAGCGCCTATAGGGCATACTTAGCGCCCCATTACATGGCGCCATTTAACACTGTACATCAGCCTTACTAGGACCTTGGTAGGATAACTAGGCTGCCTAGGTAGGGCATACCTTCCACCTACTTACGATGTCCAATCCTGTTTTGCAGTATTCTCGGGTCGCAAAATAGCTCTGGAGACGATGGCACTTATCTGATGAAAACTAATATTTTTATCACAGACAATTAAATACTACCTAGTTTAATAACATATTCCTTAATATTTCACATCTGTTGGGGGTCCCCAGATCCACACCTGTTTTTTTTAAATGTTAGAATACCTCTTAATTTAAGTACTTTAAAAAAAATTTATTCATGATGATAGCCATGTACTTAAAATAAACGATCACCCCATATAGTAACAATCACTTAACACAACGGTACTGCATAATGATACTGACGATCCATAGAATAGACGACAGGCTTGTTAATGCATGGTGGAATTACTGCTTTGCCAAACACGCTAACGATGAGCCATATGCCCCTAAAGCTATATTGTCTACAACCAGTACTTCCAGTATTAGTCTAGTTAATAAGCTGAAATACATGATCAACTTGGGAAATAGCACTAGTTTGAATGAAGCGTTTTGTAAAGTGTTCACAGGACCTCCGAAAATATTTAACTAACTTAACCTTATTATAGAGCAGCATGGGAACCCAGCTGAGAGCATATGTACCCTAAAAACTATTCTATTCTAGGGGGTGACAATAGATCTTTTCTTTTTTATGCTTATTTGGGCCCAAAATGGTTTTGTAGTAAAAGTATTATCAATGACTAATTACAAATTTAACATCAGATTACACAAATTATGTCATGTGTTCAAATCGTGCCGTTTTTCGTCTAAAATTCATTTTTTTGACACACAAGCGACAAACTAAGTTTCTGTCATTCAAACTGTGCTTAAAGAGATGTTTTTGGCCCTTAGTTACGAATACAACGTCAGATTACACGGATCACGTCACATACTCTTAAATTCATGTATCCCTTTGTACCTGCTTTGACATTTTTAATATTTTTAACTGTAATTGATTAGACAATAAAAACAGGCTTGTAAGAAATCAAATTATTTACAAAATAATTTCTTTTGATTTGTAATGAAGTTCTTATTCATTGATATAATGTCAATAATACTTATAAACTGAAGATGAAAAAGCAACCGATCAACTGCAAACTAACAAAATAGTCACTTCGAAGAGCTGATAAAGCCACCAGTTCCAGTCACCAGTTCTCGAGAACAATTTTGATAATAAATAGAGTTATGTTAATTAGCCAACTGTTTTTTAAAGAACACCAATTTTTATATGAATAAAATAAATTTTAATTTTTTAATACTTTAACACTAACATTATTCATTTTGCAAACTATACTAAAAATTAAATAAATAAATACTGCTTCTAATTTGGATGTAGAGCATGACAGTATTTCATTAAAAATCTAAAACTGCTTATATTTTTACACCCTTTAGATTATTTAGTTAATTATTCTATGTTCAACTTTTACCTCACCTATACTAATATTAATATAATGACGATTAATATAATGATTGAAAATGACGCGTCACAGAGTTGTGATTGCTAGCTCAGAATGGCGATTGGTTAGATGAAAGACGATGCTCTGAGGATGATCTGATGAGTACATCATTACCTGGCCGTCGGTATGGCTAGCAGATCAGTCAGGAGGGCCACCATCCCTATACCCTCACGTTCAACGCGCTCGTTCCACTCGCTTTGATCTTGTTGTAGAAGAATGGCGTGGAGCATTTGAATGAGGGGTATGAGAGGTCAGCGAGGTTAATGGGAGCAAGAGAGTTGAGAAGGTCTGAGGCTTGGATATGAAAGGCGTCGTCGCATGCTCCGGTACAAGAAGAGGGAACTATGAGTATGGGATGTGGGCGGCGCAGGGCGCATGGGTTTGAAGCTGTTTGAGGTGCGAGGTGAAATCGGTCAGCGAGGTATGCAGGGCAGTGATGACGGATAATGTTGAACGTAAGATACCACATATGGTACTCGCGTCTACGGTGAGCCAAGAGCCAGCTCAAGTTCAGCCATAGAGGCGTAACATGAGCCATCGTCGGGACGGCACCGACTATGAAATGGATGCAAGCATTAATGGCTCTTTGCGTCTTTAAATCACGGGTTACGTCGAATCGAAAGAAGGCTGATAACGCATAGTCTACATGAGGAAAAACTAAGGTCTCTATGATTGATTTTTGCAGGCCACGAGATAGGGCATGTCTGTTAAATCTGAGGCAGCGGAGTGTATGATGTATTCGCTAGAAAATTTTGTTTACCTGTGGGGTCCAATAGAGAGTCAGGGTAATAATGACGCCTAAGTTTATCACCTTCTCTACAATGGGGATTGAGACACCGTGTATGTGAATGGGGATGAGAGATGATGTGTTCAGTCGGAAAACATAGGCGAGGCTACCGAGAATCATGGCCTTAGATTTGAGAGGGTTTAGCTGAAGACCGTTTCGATGAGCCCAAGCTGGAATGGCTTCAAGGTCGCGGCTCAATCGAGCAATGCCCTCTTTTATGGAGGCGAAAGGACCATGTAGATAAATTTGCTTGTCGTCGGCGTTAATTATATGTTTGGAGTGGGAGAAGAAAGCTGGAAAATCGTTTATGAATAATGAGAAGTGAAGAGGGCCAAGTATGCTACCCTGGGGGACACCCACTGAAGTAGGGCGCCAGCCAGAGATGACCTCCCCAGTTTCCCCTCCCCTGATGGCTTGATGATGGTCGTTAAGGTAGCTATGGATAAGAGTTAGGGAGCTACTGGAGAGATTAAACCACTTAAGCTTATGCAGAAGTTTCAGGTAGGGGACTGTATCGAAGACCTTAGAAAAATCGAGAAGAGCCAGGATGGTAACCTCCTGACGGTTTATCGCCTCCCTGATGTCATCGGTTATGCCAAGAAGGGTGGACTGAGTGCTTTATCCCCTCCTAAAGCCTGATTGGTGAGAATCTAGAAGATTATTTTCAGAGATAAAGTTTGAGAGCTGTTGAAATAGGATGAATTCAAAGGCTTTTGATATTTCACAAAGAAAGGCTATTGGACGGGTGTGGTGAGTATGTGGGTTTGGGCCAAGGGGAGCAACAAGGCTCTCTTCCACAGAGATGGAAAATGCGAGTGTATATGAGACTATTAAATAAAAATGTGAGGAATGGCAGGGTAATTAAGATAGAGAGATGTAGCATTTTGTTGGATAGCCCGTCATGGTCTATTGCTTTAGTAGTGAAAGAGGTGATTACACTATAGATTTCATCTGAGGATGTAGGCTTAAAAGGAAAAAGCAGGCTAGAGAGATTGGATGAAGTAACGCTGTTGAAAACAAGGTTGAGATGATTTGAGGTGAGCGAGAGAAGGAAAGAGAAAGAAAGAGAAAGCTGTTAACTCTACTGCTACTGTGCAGTAAGTATACCTATACGTATAAGTCAAATTTCGTGCTAACGTGGGTCACCTTCACTGGGTGTGAACAACTGTTTTATATGGTGAGCGTGTACTATGTGTGTATAGTTTAGGTATATAACAGCCAGTCAGTGAGTCAGTCAAGTCTGCTGAACAACTAAGCAGCTCCACAAGCAAAGAATTTCCTTCTAATTTATTATTTTTTTTATTTTTTTAGTTTTATGACGTTACATCAAAAACCCACCCATCCCCCTTAAAATACCTTGATATTCGTTTGTTTTCTTTTTGTTTTTTATACTTTATTATATCCCCCTCCATCCCCCATGCACCCCCCTCCATTTCCCTTCATCCCCACTAATCCCTCGCAATTAAAACCATTTTGTGGTCAAGGATTTTCTCCACAGTTAATTCGGTTATATTAAGGTCAGTTTAATTCTTCAAAGGTGAATCGCATGGTTAAACGATGAGTCCAGAGATCCAGATGGGTTTTAAGGGCTTAACAGCTTAAGAAATCATTACGTTTTGTTTGTAAGTTGATTTGATTGTGCCAGTCATTTCGAGTGTTGTAAAAGAGACTTCGATATATTTTAAGAAGTCTTAAATTGGTATGAGAGTAAAATTTTTTAGAATAATATCCTGTGATAATTAAGAAAAATAAATTATTCGTGTACCAAAAGAATAATTTATTTTTAAAAAATTGTATGGAATAAATTGATAAATTGTTAATTTCCATATGCTTTTTTTTAATTTTCTAACATTAAAAGTTATTTCCTACATTTTGTACAAATGTTTTTAATTTCACATGTACTGTGAATTTTCATACATCTATTAAAAAGTGTTAATCTTTAAATTTTTTGTTACAATGTATGCATGTGATTGTTTTCTCTAAATTATGTCTCCTTTGAATTATAACAAAACTTCGTTTTAGAGTAAACACAACTTTACAAGTATTACAAACGTATAATAATTTTTGATGTGTTTTTTTATGTTCTAATAATTTTTTAAGGTTTGAAAATTTTGTTTCGCAAACATTACAGACGAATAAATCTTTCAAACTGAAACGTCATTTTTTATTACAAGTTGTGTTTACATAATTTATTGAGCTCAATGATATATTTTTACCTCAATGGCATTGTGTGATCTGATACAAGTAACAAATTTAATTTTTCAACTGGTGATTTTGATTAATTGTAATTTTTTCTCATAAATTTTTATTTAATTTTCAAAGAACCTCAAAAAATTTTTGTAATGTAAAAAACAGATAATTGCATTTTTTTTTAAATTTCTTATGCTCCAAAATAAAATTTATAACATTTGCAAATTTACAAATTACGGATAACATTGTTACGTATGATATGCAGGGCACATAATAGTAACTTCCCCTGGTAACAGCGAGGGTACTGTGGCAAGAGGGTACCGACAGGAGGGGAACAAGGTGATATAAAACCCACCAGGGAGCCTCAAATTGTGGCTGTTAAGCGTTATCAAATTAAAACACCAGGTGACAATTACGGGAGGTCATGACGAGCCTTGAGCGAGAACGCACGCGTGACTTTGCCCCATAAATATGGTATCTTGAACAAAGTTCTTTAAAGAAATCAGTATTGATCGTTCTCGTGATGCACCTTATTATTTATTTCTTTTCTACGTAGCAACATTATAAAGTATAGAACATTCGTAAATGGATCAAAATTTTTCTACTCTTTGAAGTTTTTAAAATATTTTTCAATGTGGATAATGTGGATAGATAAGTATCTGAATTTTGTAAAATTATTAAAAACTTCAGACCAAACAACATTTTATATTTCAAATTTAATTATAGCTTTAAAATGAATAAAAATATTATTTAGATTTATACACGTAAAAAGGGCAACATATAACTGTCCATGAGATAAGAAAGGTTTTCTAAAATATAATCCTACATAATCGAAATTTTGACCTTGAGATAGTCATCAGAAAAGCTAATACAAAGGAAAATTATTTTGTATACCAAACAAAAAGAAGTGATAACGAACTACTTGTACTTAATATTATTTTCGGTATAAAAACTTCACATCTTTTTTTGTCACACGTAATTATTTGTGTTTGTATGTCATATTTAAATAATTTTGTTATTTTTGACCTCGTTCCATTACAAAGGCCATCGGAAATACTTTATATTCTAATTAAAATAACAATAGCATTAATTTTAAAATTTCATTCATGTGGTGGAAGTCCTTTTCGAATATTATTTAAAAATTCTATTGAAAAATTTGTGTTAATATTATCGTCCTGGAACGTACAATAGTATAGGTGAGACTCTATACGCTCCTTCTCCTTAAATCTTGTAATAATGGGCCCTAGGGCTAAGAGAGGGAAAGAGCAAGCAAAGAGAGAGTCTTTCGGGGGAGTACACGACTAGTCTTCGAGGGAAATACACGCACTACTTTGCCTATGATTACGGTAACTTGAATAAAGGTCTTCGAAATAACAAGTGTTGGTCATTCACGCACCTTATTACCAATATTTTCCCTATGTAATAGTTTTGGTGCTAAGTGTGGGGTACGGTAAGAGTTGGAATTTTTTTTTACTTCCATTTTACTCTTTAAAAAAAAAATTCCGCCAAGAAGCACACATAGTGCAGTGCCGCGAGAATACGACGATTTGAAATTAAGAAGGCGAGGATTTGATCAGAGGCAACAGAACCGGTTAACAAGCAGTGGCGACAGCAGCCCGGAAACCAGTAGGACTAGGGTAACAATTGCTGATAACCACAGGATCAAGAAGATAAGAGGCAAGGGAAAGGGTCCCAGAAATTTTATTCCTATTAGTGTGCATATCGACTAGCACGTGAAGACATATTTAATAAAATTAATTGTATCCCTTACTCTCAAGGCAAAATAAGAGAGGCACTAATTAGGTAGAGATAAGAGCGTTGGAATTTAATTTTTTTATTCTTGATATAAACATATTATTTATTCGGCGTATTTATATAAATTATACGAATAAATTTATTATTTTGTCCGCTCCCCCTTTTAAAGTATTTTTTCTTAAACGCAAGTCGTAAATCACGCGATAAAATAGACTTAAAATGAATTAGATTAGTAAAATTTTTGTTGGAAAAACGATTCACGTGATAAAAGAATTCTAGAACAGGGAGAAAAATCAGTGACTCATAATGCAAAAACTCAACGAGTCGGTCGAAAACAGGAAACAGCAGAGACCAGAAGGGAGAGAGAACAGTGTCTTAAAGAGAAGATAAGTGCTATAAATTAGATCAAGCACGAAAAGTAGGGAAACTCTCTCACCCGTTGGTTCTCTCTCAAGCTGCTGCAGCTACGTGAAAGGGACCAAATATTAGGACCTGAACTTAACATACATCGTATCGAGAGTTGGTAGAGGAACCCTCAGCATTATCTCTTCCGATACAACAAACCCACGCGTTCAAACTATAGTATGTATATATATATATAAACTATGCACGAAAGCTACTTAGAGTATTACGTAATGTAAGAAAATTTATTACAAATATGAACAAAGTAAGAACTAATAATTAAATCTTGAGTTTCTCATTACTTGCCCGCCTTGACGAGCTAGCAGTTCCTTAATTCGTTGAGAAGCAATAATCAAGTTCATCTTTAGTAGGAAGCCTTGACGATGGAGCGAGTGAAAGTTGAATCAGCAGTCTTGAGCATGACCACACCAACGAGCCCATGAGGGCCTGGGTGTGTATCAGTAATTAGCACCATGGGACACGGCTTAGGTAGAGCCAAGTCGTCTTTTATACGCACGACGTCACTTTTTTGTAAATTAGTATGTATATCGAGCCATTTATTGCACATCTGAAGTTCGTAAATAGTATCTGCAATACCAAATAAATCATCTACACATATCTCATAAATCAAGATCGCTGAAGTTTCTGGGAACATTTCAGCACTATCGATGGTAATCTGCTTCATCATACGAAGAGCTTAATAAGGCGCTGATGCGGTACTATATGTTATGGTGATGCGTCGAAAATCCTGAGGTGGCTGGTTGAAGTCCTCTTTCTGCAAGATCTGTTTGTTACCTGTTTGAATCATTAGTGTGCACTAAAATTTGCCTGAACATCTGTACAACATCAGTGGTAAAAACAAATTTAAAAAGGTGCCAATGGGTGAGTACCGATGCTCTATCAGATTAGAGCTTGGGCTCAGGTAAGAGCAAATCATTGAGTGACAACCTGGAGGTAGATTTTGGCAAAGCATTAAAAGTAACGCGAAGTTTTGAAGAATTTTCAGGCTAAACTATTAGATGATGCAGAAAATAAAAGCTAAGTTTATTGATCTACGAAACAGGTGCGTTCTCCATATGCTTCTTTTGAATATAGTGAAGCATAAAGTCTTTATAAGTCTTTATAAGCATTCAATATCTCTAGGTCAAGCAGAAGTCTGCGTTCAAAACAAGAGAGGCATGTAGCAGTGATTGGTCGAGAAAACACGAAAACGGGCTTCTTTGCAAAAGAGTAAACGAACTACAAAACGACATTTTTTGTTACGAAAGAATGTGTTTACAAAGTGATTTTTCACGAATTTTGTCTTCTGCAGTCATACGAGCAATTCTGAGAGTTAGGGCTCTGTGTACGTATAATAAGCTCACACGCTAGCTTCAATTGAACTGGATGTATTGAAAAACTCCTTTCCCGTAAGTATCCATACAATTACTAAATATTTCGCAATAAAAGTTCTGGCAGAACCTTAAATAATTCCATCCAGGATTATAGTCAAATAAGTATCTGCCCCTAAAATACAATCTAACTTTTCAGGCTCACAAAATTGCGGATCTGTAATATCTAGCTTGTTTAAATGCGGCCAATTATAGTTAGTAAATTTTTCTCAAGGCCAACAATGGATAGGTTTGTTTGAAACTAAAGCTGAAAACGATTGCGTAAAATCGCAGTTCTTTGACGATTTTAGAGTTACATGTGTAATTGTAGTAACTTTTGAGGATTCTTTAGCACCTACGCTTATTACCAAAAACGATGCCTTTTGCACAGTAAGATTGAGGAACTGAACTATGCACTTTGTAATAAAACAGCGCTCCCATCCTGGATCAGTTAAAGTGCGCACAGTAAGAGTTTTTCCACATGAACATTTCTATTTTGTTGCGTGCTGTTACTAACAGGACTGACGCTCCTACAGAAGCCGATTTTAGAGCCGTTCGCAGAGCTTCTGCAGAAAACACAATTTTCAAAAGTGCTCTTGCCAGTCCTGTTTGATTTTAACAATTTGCAAGTGCCGTTGTTATTTCAAAAACGTTCACATAAACGCTTGATCGTTTAACCAATTCTTTTACCTAAAATTAAATGGTAGTTTTGTACATTTTTTCCACTGAATCATTCATTTTTTTTTTAATTATGTACGTCTTTGTCTCCAGCTGCATGTCTAAGCGTCCATTCACGACTCGTATCACTGTCTTAAACCTGGTTGTTTTTTTTAACACACGTACCAGCCGATGGTTCTGAAGTAGATGCAATTACCTGCAATTCGATTTTTTTTGTAAATCATAATATGATGTTTTTAAGTATCTCACATGATTACCTTCGTTACCTTTGTTAGTTTATTTTCCTTATCGTATGATTGGATGAATTTTTATTGATGACTTTTATTTATTGATGGTAGTGAAGAGTAAGAAGTTGATGGCTAAAATAAAAACATAATGTATTGGAAAAAAACTGTTGTTCGATGAAAAAGATTATTTTTTTTAAGGGACAAAATTAACTGTAATGTAAATTATTCGCTTTTAAAGTACTGTCTTGTTGAATGATTTTTTAAAATAATCATGTGAAACAATATACTATGTACATACAAAAAACAATAACATACTGTATTTTTCCACGAATTTACGTAAAGCATATCTTTCTCTTGTTTTATGTGGTAACCATAAAATCTTTTCTTCCACATGAACTAGTCAGAGGAATTCGACAAGACTCGTTTTGTTTCTGTTGAATATTTATACAACTCATGTAACGATACAAATCAAATCTAAAATATCATTTAAAAATCTTACGTGAGTATCATATTTCGAAGAGTAGTTACATACTTCATCAGAATCAGACTCGTCTGAGTTCAAAGAAATTATGTCAATGATGTTTTTTGACGTTATTTGACTGTTTTTCTCTAGTGGCATTTCTCCAAACTAGGATTGAGTCAATACTTTATTTTTAAAAAATACCCCAATTTTTTATATTAACATACGTACTAAAAGTTCAGAATCGAAGTTTGAAAAATTGTAGATACTAAAAAAAAATTGCTCATCTTGTGCATAAGTTTTATTTTAAATAAAGCTTCCTCGATATCAAGATTTATATCTTTACTCTGAAAAAACATTGGGTACGCTTCGTATTTATTAAATATACATAAGATAAAACATGTCACTAAATCAAATGGTAACCTGTAGGAGTGCTGCAACAGTTCATGTTGCCGCAGAATCACAAGTTGTGCATTATTCGCTTACACCTGTGAAAGCGAAAGGAGAGAGAAAGTCTGCTCTATATATCTCGATTTTACGGCATAACTTAATCGCACATTTAATAAACAAAAAGCACAGGCCGCTTGGGATGCCACGTTTTTAGCAGATTGAGTGACTATAATACAAACATGTAAACTATCTAATAGTTGGTCAGGCGATCGCGTTTCTCTGGCAAGCTGCGCACCCAATTTAAAATTAAATACGGATGAATGATAAATGAACGTCAAATTAAGAAAAAAGAGATATTAGATGTGGAGGTGTATGAAACGTAAACTCTAATAATAGTTTGTTTACCACAGGATTAGGAGAAATTTCATGCTTCTCTTCTCCATTTGATTTGACAAGTTGTGAACAGTAGTCTCTTTTTCCAGGACAATCACCGCCTTCATCCAAATTCAATGGCATGCCAAATGATCTTCTTTTCTCTGCTATGACCTTCAAATAAAAATGCGTAGTTTTTATAAATTAATTTCTAAGTATCAAATTTTACATAATAAAATAATTATTTACTTGAGAACTATTGTCATTGGGATAGCTTGTTAAAATAATTTCTTCCTTGTGTAAGCTCATTGCAATGAAATCGAGTTTCTAAATAAAAATTATGTCTCTTAATATTAAAGTTATAATTATGAAACAACATATTTTGTTGAAAAGATATTTACATTCAATGCTTTTTCTTTTGCTGTATTTCGATCCAATATCAGCTCCCTCCTTACATTGTAGATTACATCAATTATCCATTTGTTTTCATTGGTATCTGATTTTGTTTTGTCTCACTCGTCAAGAGGGGTACCCAACTGATTCTGCAGTAACTTTTTTTTAATGACAGTGGCAGCCTTCTTTCTTTTTTTCCCCTGAAATAAATAATTGACAAATGTAACCTCAGTGCATTAATTATAACATTTTTTAATATTTCTTGATAAATATTATCACTTGATGCTGATCTTGATTTTTGTCTTTTTATTTCCTTTTAATGCCCACATTTTTGTTTTTTGATGGCTCCGCTTCGTCTGCTTTCCATGATTCGACAATTTCATCCATCATTGTAATTAATTTATCCTCATCTTCTAAATGATTTTAAAGTTTATAATAAGATATTTATCTCGCGAATTTTCTCGTCATAGTTCAAGAGAAAATTTGTTTCTATTCGAGAGAATTTTTTTTACAATTCAAGATACTTTTCTCTCGTAGGCGAGAAATTTTCTTTCGCAGTGGAAAATTCTATAAAAATTTTTTTACTTGAGAGAAAAAGCCTATTCAATGAATGCAGAGAGTAAAATTTACTATATTATGGAAATATTAAAAAAAACACGTTTTTCAGGACGAAGATAATAAAATACATGATTTTGATATCAGTTCAAGAATGAAAATGAATCAATCACATCAATCATTCATGTCTGAATCAATATCCAGTGACGACAATAGTGAAGAAAACTATGGTACAAGGGATTTTTCTGGTAAAGAAATGGATACTAGAGAAAGTAACTTAGATTGGCTTAACATCAAATTATAAGAAACTGGAAGTATGACTCTAGGAGATACACTTTTCAATATCATAGAATTTTTTATCAATAAAAGTTTAATAAAAAAAAGTCTTGCAAAAATTGCTTCTCTTGCTTGTACCAGCACAAAGAGATATAAAAAAACATCAAATTTGCGAGGAATGTCAAAATTACTTGGGCGATGTTACCACAGCTTTATTATCTCACAAACTAACTGCTGGTTTTTGCTTGATGTAACAATGTAATTTTGTATAATGCTTTGCTTGGCAAGTGAAGAAACGATATCCTGATCAGCAGATTTCAAAACAACAATTTTTTTTGCAAACGATTTAAGTAAAGTCCTTCCCTTTTTCAAAATTCAAGGCTCTGAGCTTCATTATTGCATTGAATTTGGTGCATTAACACAACCAAGGAGTACCTTTACAAAGTTCACAAAAGAAAACAGGCTTTGATTCTGATCCATCCAAAGTCTGGGCATAATTAGAGTATATTAGAGTAACCTGCAAGATAGTTTGATTGATTTGCTGATTAAGACCAAAAACGCGGGAATCGACCGAGGTGCTAGCTTGCTCCAACGGCTGAATACGTCTCTCTAAAAACTTGACCAAATCAGAATAAGTTTGAAAAACTCGTTACATTTTCTTTGGATACTTCACATGCTTCTTGAAAGCTTAAATCAAGCTTGCGTTCGACGCAATGTACAATCCAGTCCACGTCCAAGTTAGCGTCGGTAACGTTAAGCCCTTCAAGCCGTTGGCCTGCTTGACCTTAAACTGCGTTAAGTAAATGTTGAAGCTTCACGACACGAGGGATGCTAGCTTTATCCTTTATCTTGAGCAAACCTTTGTTTAAAACTTTTCCATTCATTTTGATTTCCGGAAAAAATGGACAATGCAATTCTCGGAAGCGAGAGACTGGGCACGTTTTAAGTTATATTTTGAACGATTTGTATGGGTTGGGCAAGCGTACTATCGCTTAAAAATTGAGCGAATTTATCCTACAAGCCAGATTCAGTGCTTGTATATTCGGTTTCAATTTAAGTGTAAATGTCGTTTGCAAAATAAATATGATCCTTTAATTTATCATGCAGTATTAATTCATCATGACGTTCCATGAATTTTTTATAATACATATCGAGTAGTTTTAACCGAGATTCAAGGTGTGTTTTTATTAAACCTTCGGCACCCACCTTGTTGGTCGAATTAATATATATTTTCAAAAATCTACAACAATTTGAAACAAAGAAACCATATACAAAAAAAAAAAACTATTTTTAAACTTGCTGTTACAGTTATTCTTTTTTCATGTCTTGTAATATTATGAATCATCCACGACGAAATAAAACGTTTCCGAACGTACACTAATCAATAGAAAAGACAAGAGCAACGAAGAAAAAAAGGACAGCTTGGCTTACCTTTAGGCACACCTCTCACCCACGTTATCAGGCTTACCCGACTGCCGAAGACCAAGGGCCGTGAGTCGATGTAAGTGGGACAAAGAATAAGAAACGTTGCGGTAGGTATAATGCCTCGCTGTGTGTTTAGAAGATCTACCTAAAGGAAAATGAAGAAAATTTCTTACCTTGTACTTCTTCTCTGTTCTCTGATTGACGACTTATTGATGTTTGCCGGTCGTGAAGCAAGACGTCATCTAGCCTTGAAATTTTCTAATGCTCTGCTACCATTGCTTATGATGCTCGATCTCTTGGTTTAAAGTTTTGAAAAACAACTAGTGAACTTACACATAAAAAAAAAAAAAAAANAAAAAAAAAAAAAAAAAAAAAAAAAAAAAAAAAAAAAAAAAAAAAAAAAAAAAAATGATACAAGCGATTGCAATGAAACTGAAAAATAAGCCCAAATTTTAAAACAATAACGAAACAATTTTGAGATGCTCACATTATATTTCAACGAGTTAAGAGTGGCAGTGACAGCTTCGCGGGAGCGACCTGTTTGCTATAGGCAGCCTTCACAATCTACGTTAGACCGTCCACAAACGAAAAAAAATTGGAGCAGGGAGATACCTACACTGTAACACTTACTGTTCATGAGCCTATGTTAAAAGATTTTCTAATATTTACTTCAACCAATTACAAGCGTAAGTATCTCGCATTCAAAAATTGATGTGCTCACCCCGCCACCGAACCAACACCTTCCGTTTCCGCTTACATCTTATTTTAAACTATAGTGTTCAAAGAATTACTTTTTTAACACTTTTCTTGTCCCCCCCCCCATCAGCCCTCTTTTACCACCCCTCAATTTATTCTTACACCTGCTTGCCTCCCCCTTCATTCTCTTTTCACGCTTTTTTTGAGTAATTCGAACATTTTTTTTTACAAAAAGTAATTTTCTCGAAGTTATCTGTTTTCTGTAGACTATCAATATTTTTAGGCTTAGGTAATTGAAACAATTTACAAAACTTATTCTCCATTGCAAGAATTTGGCTTATATGCAAAAGAGCAAAACTTTTTTTTATCAAAAATGAAATTTTCTACAAAATGGGTTATAGAGTAATTCCAAATATTTTCACTAAAAATACTTTCTGAAAGTAAGAACCATGTGAAAAATTGTCTCAATTAATATGGCAGCATAATGATAGTAGCTTCTTTCAATATATCGTCCATTGTAGTGTCATATACCATCAATTCCACTGTTAGAGCAGTATCTTTAAATGTTTTATAAATGATTCCATTATATGTTCCTAAATCTTCTAATGATGTCATACCATTTACCTAATTCAATTTTGATTCTAAGCAAAAACGTTCATTATCTTTTGTTCTCATTATCTGTTAACTTTGAGTTTTATTAAAAATTAACTATTTAGATATTCTTGCGAACAATAGCATACAGCTATGCGTTCATGTACCTCTTTTGGCATGGGAACCCCAAGGTACAAAACTAGAGAAGAGAATGCTAACATAGGAAGAGTTAAGCAAGGGATCGTAAGTTTGGAAGATTAGCCAAAAACGCGAGAGCAAGAAGAGCAGGTCCATGAGACCGAAAGACACGTGCTACTTCTTTAATAGATAAGAGATTCTTATGCTGTAACTTTAACCATAAGCCACGCCAACATTAACATAATCCGTGGTTCTTCTTGAAAATGGTTTAAACTATTACATTTGCGTATCATTTCACTGAGTTTAGATTTTTTAAATAACCATCCTTGGACTTCCTTCAGCCGATCCCTATTTTCCCTAGTACTCCTTGGCCCTACCTTAGCCCCACTTCATATAAGGTGAAGTTAGTTTAGTTTATCTATAATAGCATGAGGTTAAAATTTTTTTTATTAATTTAACTTAACTTTTCTTCAAGGTTCATAATCACCCTTGACCCTTCTGCATGTGAGGTGGGAGTATTTTAGTTTGTCTACTGTTTAATAGGGTTAAATTTACCGTTGAGCCTTCAATATTAGAATTAATAAATACAGGTTGTTTGTTATTTAATTTGGTTTAATTTTAATCTAACTCCCTTGGACCCACAAACTCTTCTTTACTTCTATTTTTCATGGGTCTCTACCACTCTTCAGGCTGTCTGTTGTGATACAATAATCAATATATTGTGTATAATACCAGTATGGTACGAAAAAAAGAACATTACAAATTAAAAAAAAATTCTTTTTTAAAATTTACTATTTTGCATTTGTTTAAAATTCTTATTCATTTTTTATCGAATTCTTATTTTTACAAGCTTGCTGTACTCTATGGAAAATTTAATATAATGTCGTCGTAGCCCATTTTTAAAAATTTTTTACTGTGTAATGACTCAGATGCAATTGTTTACTGCAAGGATTCTTAAAATCGCAGAAAGACGATAACTTCTCATGAACTGCTGCATCTAACTAATTACACATGGTATATTTTTGTAACTTTCTAAGATGACCTTATGTGAAACTATCTAAAGAGTAGAATAAGCATATAAAAATTAAAATTTGATAAAAAACCAGAAAGATTTATGTCTTTTGTGAGTAAGTTTCTAAAATTACGCATTATACTTAAGCATAATGTAATAAATTTTATGTCATATTTTTTTCTTATCTCATCAAGTACTTCTCTTTCACGTCGCACTATCTCTTTATTATTATATCCAATTAGTTAATTTTATGAACTCATACCAACAGTGTGTTACGTAATGTTAGGAAACCACCTAAACACGAAAAAGATAAAATTCTTCTATTTTTTTGCTTCGTTTAACAAGTTGGTTTGTCTGATAAGTACCGCTTAACCTTCTTGAAATACAAAAATAAAATTGTATTACCACTTACACTTTCTGAATAACTGTACATTTTTTTTGGAAAACTTCATGTAATCGAATGACTTGTTTTCTCCGTATAACTTCTTAGAAAATTTTTGACATTGAGATATTACACTAGCATGCTGATCTTCTTTTCTTAAATTTAAAATAAGTTTATTTATTATACTATTGTATACGTACATAAATATGACAACAGTACTGTACTCAGTCAAAAAACAACTAATAAAGTAACATACTATTTTAACAGTGGATTCCATCGGTATTCCTATTTACCACATTAAGACAGAAATTATCTTTCCATTTTTTATTAATATAAATAGGTTATTTGAATTGATTTGTCTTAAATATATTTTACACGTATTAATTCATCATGACGTTCCATGAATTTTTTATATGATGAAAAGTTTTTTATTGAGATACACTGAGAGAAAAAATAATAAAATTTATAGAGAAATTTCAGCAAAAATTACCATTCTGCACAGTGAATCGGATGCAAGCTGGCAGAAAAGAAAAAAATTTTTATTTTTATTTGTAACAACTATTGTTTTGACAGTTAAAATTATAGTTTGAATAGTTGGAATTATGGTTAAAACAATAAAAATTATTATGCTGGAACAGTAAACCATAAAAGGTCCGGTTGATTAATTTACTTTTTTGCATAGAAATTTTTACTATTCTTACCATAATTTTGACTTTTTAAAACATAATTTTAATTGTTAAAACAATAATTTTTACTATAAAAAATAATTAACTTCACTTTTTTAGTAAGTCAAGGAGGATCGCAGAGTTGGGTATCTATTGTGAAGTTGTAATTTGTCATTAAATTCGTTTTCTATGATTATTTATAAATGAATGTTTAAATTAACTCTTGCTTATAACTTATTTATACTAATCTCAAAATTAATAAGAACAATATAAGTTTTGGTCTCGTGACAATTATTTGAATACTACATGAAAGAGAATATACAATAAATCAATTTATATTTAGAATATGTAGAATTTAACTTTACTTTTGAGATATTACTTATTATTTTTAGAGTTATTACGATTGTTTGCCATGCTAAATAAAAAATTTTTTACTTGTTCTTTTTAAGATAGAGTCAAAAAAAGAAATAACTGAGGTTACATTTGTACACAGTCCAACCCCTCTATATTTGTGCAGCTCGATCATGTAGTTCCCTCTTAGAAAATGCAATTAAAATTGTTACTTTTAGCCGATTTCGCTTTCGTTTCGAGATAGGTACAGCGTTTTTTCTTGTTTTCAAAGGTTATGTTGTTGTAAAAACATATTTAATGCACGTTTTTTTACATACATGTATACATATGAACATGTATGCAATGACCGGAATATGCAACATGTACATATGTATACAAGATACATACGTATACTTTGCCTCTATGTATAGCTGTTTTTCTCTTCCTTTACTTTTTCTCCATACCTACGTACCTCAGCTTGAGTAAGTGCATCGGTTTAGTTGTTGCGTAGAAACATACAGACCACGTACCTATTATATATGTATATGTATAGATCTATATGAAAATGAAGCAGGTATATTTGAAAGTAATCTTACATACAAACAAACATTGGGGGTTTATGCGGATCTTATAAATGCAATTTTAAGTGATTTTCCATAAGGTTACATGTTAAATTCAAAATTTTTTAAATTATACATGTGAAAGAGAGAACAGTTCAGCGATCTGCAATTTATTTTGGGTATTTCCAAAGGGTATTTTTTGTATGCCTTTGATACTTCAGTAATATCTGTCAAAAAACCTATATATACTATGCTATCGAAGAAAGCGGTACTACATGATGGTTTGTCTTAATTTTTGAGGTACAATTATATTTTGGATATCAAATGTGGGCTAGTAATAAGTGTGTGAGCGTATGTGATAAATGTGAGCATGACGTTACAGATGTAATCAGCGTAGACAGTAGGAAGTTGTTTTAAAATCATCAGAAGATTCGATGGAAGTGCACAGTCTTGTACTGGCCAGCCTCCATATTGTTTGTATTATATTTTGCCATTATACATATATACTGCTTATAATTGTTAAGTTAATGAATATTAAAATATTCATAAAAACTGCACCCAACTAACGCAGGTATACTCTTCCCATCCATAATTACATCATCTTTATGCGCAGTATTGTTTCATGGAAGGTATATTTATATTTATAATTATATTATCTGCCATATAATTTTATAGAAGTATACATTCTTACTTGTGTACCCAAGCACCTACTGTCCATTGGTTTATCTATTCTTGACACTTCTCGGAATATAAAAAATTTTAATCTAATTTTTTTTTAAATCCATGCAATAGTGGTCAAACGATGAGTTGTACACAAGTAAAAAAAAGTTTAATTATGCTGATAAGTACTATACGTCCCTGACGCCATGCAATAGTTGTTGGCCCTAAAAAGGACCAGTAGGTTAAATTCTTTCTTGACTGAAGTTTTCAGCAAACGTGACTATCTTGATACCTCAGAATAGTCTTCTCTAACCTGAAAACCACAACGATCTGAGGCGTTGAAGATAGTTGTAGTGTACTTTCCCAATGTCTCCAGCGTAACACTAGTTGGCATCCTTAGCACCTTCTTTTTCGTTGAACTCAGTCATTTTGGTAATTAAAGGTGGATATCAGTTCGTGTTCCTTCCCTATTGAAGACTACTCTATTTGCTTAGGTTTGTTTCTTCTCTACAGTTTCGTCATTAAAATTGACGAGCGCAAACTTCATAGAGAATCAATTTTTTTTCGCCAAATAGGAAGGTCGTCGGTGGTCAGGGATCTCAGCCTCACGATGAATAGCTCCACTTATGACTTCTGACAGAGAATTACTGACTTGGTTTAAAAGTGGCTGTCTTTGTGTAGTATGTTAGTGGACGAATTTTTTTCAGAATTTGTTTTAAAATAAATGCAATAATATTTCCTGGAAGCAGATGCAAAAAAAACATTTGTTAGCAAGGTAGTTCTACAGATGGTTCTATAAAAAAAATTGGTGAAATAGACGGGGACAAATCAGCAATTGACCGTGAAAATTAATTCGCCTGCAATCTTGTTTAAAATTTGCTCCTGTACGAAAAAGTACAGTTTGCCAGGCGGAAATATGGTCAGATATTGTTGAAGCAAATTTTTTTTAAACGAATTATAAAAACTAATTTTTTGGAGAAAAAAAATTGCTCCTTACTCTTTGGCCCTTTCTGGACAAATAATTAATTAGGATGTATTAACCCAAATCTCACAGTTTTCAAGTAGAAAATTTCTAAACTTCCGAAAAATACGTTTTTCTCTAATTTTCAGGGATCAATTTCGTGGCTCAGCATGTAGTTAACATATATAGTTATACACTTACACAGGATTGCGCGCTGAAATGCCCTGAATGTTTATTGCAAAAAAACAAACTTGCCATTTAATTTTTTGACATTTTTTCAAAGATTGTAAAGGAAAGTTGATAGTTAATATTCATGTGTTGTACAAAATTAAAATGTGTTTATTTAGTAGGCTCATAGAGCCTGACAATGGGAAAAAACGCCTTCTTGAGACTTTGGGAATTTTTTACTCGAAAACTTTGAGGTTTAGGTATATACATCCTAATCAATTATTTGTTTGGAGTGGGCTAAAAAATAAGGAGTAATTTTTTTTCTCGAAAAAATAAATTTTTATAATTTATCCAAAAAAAATTTGTTTCAACTATTTCTGACTACATTTTCACCTAGTAAGTCAAGGAGGATCGCAGAGTTGGGTATCTGAATCCAAGCAGTTTGGCTCTTTTTCTTGGAATCTGTGCGTATAGAGAGCGTGCTGGAAAGGGGCGTGTGCCATTGGTCATAGAATGCCTTGTCTTCAGATGGTTTCCCGGATGATAAGCCGCTTGCCATTGGTCAAGGAAGCGGGCCTGAAGAATACTTTCTTCATGAGTGTGCCGTTCGAACAAACCACCGAGGAAGAGATTAGTGACATTTCTAGCAAATGTGACTGCCCAAACTCTGCAGGGCAGTTTTCCCTATCCTGCTGTTTCAGCAAGAGGTGCTCTGGCAGTACCAGATTAGTCGAAAAGATGGCCATGATGCTCTGAAGCGTTGAAGCTGATTGCACTTTTGCCCATCGTCTTCTGGTGTTACACTGGAGATGTTGGTGTTCAGAACACGTTTTTTTACGGTACTCGGCCATCTTACTTACCCAGATAGGAGATTGACGTACGACGCTTGGCTGTTGAAAACTGTCAGAGCTTTATTTTTTTTTTGGACAGTTGATTAAAGCTTAAATTCATTTTGCATGTATAGTGTATTGAAGCATTCAGCACTCATAGTCCTACATGAATTAAAAATGTTTATCTATCTAGTACATCATGTAAGTAGATGATGAGTACATCAAGTGCTGCCACTAATAGTAATAAATTACCTACATCATATTTTGAGAAATAAATAATCCAAGTTGAAAGTGAAAAAGTTTCTTAAAAATTTCTTGAAACAAAAGTTGGAAGAACGCTTAGTAACGCATAGAAAAACACTTAGTTACGCGTAGAAAATCCGCATAACTTCCCGCTCCTCAGTAAAGCCTAAACCAACCTAGAGTACCAACTGAGCTTTAAAAAGTTTTGAAATTAAAATCTTGGAAAGGCCAAGTCTTATTCTGTTTCAGTGCAGCATACGTTTTGTACGATACTCATAGTATGTCACTGAATTATAGTATGTTACTCATGTATTAACGGAATCAAGCTGAGTAATTATAACTGATAACTGGTACTATACGTAAGCGTCATAATTTTTATTTACGTATTTATTGCAATTTGCAAATAGTTTAAATTAAAAGTGTAATTATTTAAGTTGAGCTTGTTAACATACTAGTTATAGACAGTTTAACACTACATGGGTTGTAAAGAGCTCCAATAGCTTAGTGATTAGTTTGCTGGCCTCCTAGATGGAAAAAGTCAAGGGATTGTAAGTTTTAATCCCATCGAAAATCATCGAGATTTTTTTCTCGGGTTTTTTCGATAGGATAAATATCCAGGATACCAAAATACCTTGTCAAACACTTATTGGATTAGTATATACGAATAGTGAACTTTTTCTGGTGATTACTGGATCTCCAGGGGCTTTTTTTCGAAGAAAAGCCATCATCTAGCCAGCTCATCGAGTAAAATCACTGGTGGTTTTTAAAAGATCACTATAGCCAATTAGATAGTTTACTAAAAAAACAACTATTCAGGGAAAGGTAGTCGCTGCAGCGTGGTAAACCATGCTTGAGGTTCAGGATATAGACAGTCTTGTTGAAGGAAAAGAGGCAAAGAAATGTTGTGTCAAAGCTATTGAATACTGTAACCAAGACTTAAAAGTCCAACTTCTAAAAGCCAACGCTCTCGGACAAAGAATGGTGGCAGTAACATTTGACGGAACGGCTACAAAACAGGTAGAGCTCAAAGATATGATTAAAGTACAGTTTATCTTCTGCCGTGTAAGGAGAAGGCTAACCGTCACTAGAGAATTTTGATGTCTAGGGTACGGTCATCTCTCATCAGCTTGCAGTGAAGTAGATAGATCAAAACTACGTTTCCAGTATATATAATAATCAGAAAAAAGAGTGTAAGACTACAGCACGGTATTTTCTCTGTGAAACAAGGGATACGAATCGCGAAGCTGGTAGTAGAAGCTGACTGACATTCAGACATGCACTGGAAGAGGTTAGAAAGGAGGCTAAAATCAGCCATAAGAAGCAGAAAAAACTTTTGGAGAATGTAAAGACCAATCCAGATCCATGATAGTATCAACCATAGTGGCTTTTACAAAGAATGCTTCCTACAAAGAAGCGCTAGACATGGATGCCGATTCTCTAGGACCTCAAGTCCTATTCAGAACTTGACAGGATTGGCACCATAAGCAAAAGGTGGCTGATGCTGTGAGGTACGATGATCTCCCTGGTGGTTCCACCCTGAACTAATCCTAAAGCAGTTTTGGGGTAGAACAAAAGCCACACGGCATGGGGGGGGGGGGTCAGTGGGTATAACTGGTCTAATAAAAAAAGTCATCTGAGTCTCACACTACTCGTATTTTTGTCGTATACATCAAGGCATTTCTCCTTCCTTCACGTAAAAAAAAAAAAAAAATCACTTCCAGCGGGTTTTTTTGCTGGTTTCTCAATACTGGGCGCTTTCCAGATGGTGGATAGGAGCACTTCTCAGTTCTACGGAGCACTGAGCAGGTTGGGGCGCTATTTGCGGCGTAGGTGGGTAGTGGGAAGTAGCGCATGTGGGTGGTGTTGGCCTGTGCATCCGTGTTCGTGGGGGTAAAAGCCTTGAGCTTTTTACTTTCATCAATCGCGGGCTGATGCTTCCTGTGCTTTATGCTTTTTACTTTCTGCTTCCATCGTGGGTGTGGCCTGAACGCTTGAGGCAGGGCCACAAAAACTAGCACCCATCCCGTATAGACCTAACCAACGGTTACAACATTTTTCTCAGATACAGGCATTACATTTACACTAAACCAACCCAGACATGCTAGCAAGTTGTTTTGGGTCATGAGTGGCAGGATCTCTTTCTTGCTGGCGTGGAAGCCCTGGTAGTGGGTGAAGCCAGATGATGAGACTCTGGTAATGCTGGGTAAGCACATCTGATATGTCTACGCACCTTGGAAACAAAAAAGACGAGGTGAACTGACTAATCTAGGCTTAATTTTACTAAAAAGGCTGCATGGTGGCACTTTTTAGTGCAGTGTTTACGTCAGCCCGTTTTTTTGGGTTCTTTGTTCTGATCATTGGTTTGTATGCCTGTTTCTCGTCTTTTTGGGGTGATTGCAGTATCTTCACATGAACATTCACTACACATTATCACTACTTTTACACTTTATAGACGACGTCAGTACAGCCTCCACAGGTTTGATCAAGGAACAGTAACGACTCCAGGCTGGCCCGAGCAAGCAGCACTCTTCTCTGATAACAGAGAGGGCTGCTGCGCTGATTTTAACTCTTTCCAGATCTTTACTGTGGAAAAAAGGGTACTCCTGGTCTTTACCAGTGAGCATGCCACAAAAAAAATATCACAATGAAAAATGTCTGTGTCAAACTAGTACTCCAGGTGGTAATCTCTGTGAGGGACTCCACCGGCAGTTCAATCCAGTGAAAGCCTGAGTGGCTGTCGCAAGCGCTATGGATTCTAAGGGAGGGGCACCATGACGTTTTAGGCAATTAACAGGGTTTGCTAAACCTTAGATGGCCATCGTTGGATAAAGGTAGGGCACCTAGCCTTTCAAGCTTAGATAGTAACGTAAGTCAGGAAAGTAATTTCAGTGTCTTCAGTAACCAGGCGCAAGGGGAGTTTGCTTCCATGGAAAGAGATGGTGCAGAACTGAGGCTGAAACGAAATAAGGAGATTCAGAAAGTTCAATCTGCAACAAAGGAGATTGAGAAGGCTCTCATACTTGGAAGATTATTGTTACCAGAATAAGCTATACCAAAAGTGATGAGCATAGAAAAATAACGTACAGGTCTTGAGATTTCTGCAACCAGTCTCACATTTTTACATACTTATCTGGATCACCGAAAAACCTGTGACTAGTCGGTTTTATAACTATACTAGTACAAGTTTTTCAATAGCTTTGGTACAGGATTTTTCTGTACCATGGATAGTCTATTAAATTTTTATACTGCGCATGGCTTTCTACTGTACCGCGCATAGTACGTGCGCTTATATATAGTGGAGATATGTATGTATATATACATGCATACTTGCATACATGTATGGGATTGCCATTATTATGTTGGCTCAATATGTAAATTGTTCTTTGCGAGTGAAAACCAATTATTATACGCAACAGGAAAGTGACTACATGTGCCTACTGCACTTATCATTATATCTTGTTAGATTCGTATCAATGTATTGAACTTTATATTGTGTTGTGGTGGATATACTGAAATCCTAACCTCTTGAACTTTTACAGCTACGTATATATATACTGACATTCTAAATGCTCCCACTGGCCGACTAACTTTCTGTACTGGTACAGGAAAAACCCGTACCACGTATCGGATTTTGACGTACTAAGTATAAGGTTTATCTATACTCAATAAGGTACTTTAAAGTATACTACCGTACCAAATATACCTTTACCAGTACACATTTTTCTTGTACAGAGTATCGAAAATACTTGTACTAACATATAGAACCTGTTTTTCTGGTAACAACAATCTTCCATGTAGCCATCAATCAGAAAAACGGTAACACGACAAAGTTTGTTAAGGGTGGTCTTAAAGCTGTTTTCAAACACCTTGAATCGGTAGAAATAATTAGACAGGACAATTTGAGAGCTGAAGAAAAGTACTACAGATTTTGTGAGGAGTGTTTTGAATACCTGCAGATAAGGGAGCACATAAGGGATAATTTCTGACGGTATGTCCAGAGGAAAACCCTGATCACCGCTTTTGAGGAAATAGAACGTGCTAAAAGAATAAGGAGTTCTTCAAAAAATCTTTAAAAAAGCACAGAGCTGCGGCTACTAAAAAAAAAAGGGTTATTGTCGATGGTAAACTGCAAAAAGGAGTTCCAAGCAGTAAGAGAGACAATAAAAAAAATCTTAAACACGGTGACCAAAGTTCCGGTGAAGGTAAATTAAGGAGAAACCTTTGTTAGAGTACTTAAGACGATGACAATAGGTTTTAACGCAGATGAAACAGGAGGTATTGTGGAAAGTATCGTAGCCACCAAGAGAGAAGACTTGCTCTTGAAAGATAGTAAAAAATATTGTAAGTTTCCCTCAAAATGTGGAAAAGTCAATGGTTGGCTAAGAAAAAGTGATAACCATTGCACGAAAAATGACACTCGGAGTCCACGTTTCGTATCCTCAAAGAAGAAAAAATGAGGAAATCATTGAAGAAGGTTATCGGAAGCAGAAACCAAAACTTAAAGGTTCAACTTCTTAAAGTAAACTCCAAGGGACAAAGTATGGCGTTAGTAAGCCTTGAAAACTCAGTTGTCAAGGAAGTTGAACACGCAGACTGGGTCAAAGTTTAATTCATCTCCTGCGCTGCTAAGAAAAGGCTTTTTGTAATGAGATGCTTTAGATGCCTGGGGTATGAACATGTATTCAATGAATGCAAAGAAAAAGACAGATCAAGACTGTGCTTTAGATGTTGAAGCTCAAACTACCGTAAAAAAGACTGAAGTAGTAGAGTACGGTGTTTTCTTTGTAAGACAGGAGACACAAAACAGGATACTGGCTGGGGAAACTTTAGGCAGGCGCTAGAAGAAGCCAGGAAAAAAGTCTAAGTGGCGTGAAAGTAAAGATGCCAAATTTCTGAAAGAAAAGTGAGTTGATTGGACCCACGCTGCATTAAGTATACTAACTTATTGACTAGGCAAAGCATCAAGTATATAAAGGTGCTTACAAAGAATGCAGCCTACAAATGAGTGCTAGACACGGGTGCGTCTTTTTCAGGACTTGAGAGGATTGGCAACTCTATCAACTGGTGGCGAGCTTGCTGGTGAGTTCTCTATTTGATATATTATTTAACATTTTAATTTTTGCTTCCTGAGAAAGAATGCTTCGTTATAGACTAAAAACTATGGACAAAGGTAACATGACATCAATATGTTTCATACAGTTCGGAATGAAAAAGAGTACTGTGGCTAAGGTATCTGTGTATGTGTATGGATAGGTATATGTGTGCAATCATCTGAATCTTAAGTTTTTTTTTACTAATATTAATAAGTCTAGTCAGATTTTTTTTACATCACTGGATATATATGACGAAAAAAAAGTTTTAACTTTACCGATTAATTTTGTTTAATCTAATTTTCAGAAAAAAAAATTAATTTTACTTCGAATTCCTCGTTATTTGAAAATGTGTCATGCTAAATAATCTAAAAGATCATTAAATTTACACAAAAAGATGTATTAAGATTCTAATTTTATAAATTTCATTTTTGTAGCCTTGGCCTTTTTTTGCGTTATTGCTTGATATTGTTTTTAATCAAGTTAGAGTTGCAGATGGTATAACTAAAAAAGTGGATACTTCTGAACTACTTTCAGCCCAATATAAAGTCTTGAAAGAAGAAAATCTTACTATTATATAAAGAGATAGCGTTTGTTTGTATGTTAGTAAAAATCTCAAGACCTACTAAATTTATCGATCCCAAATTTTGGCAGATGGTTAATTACAAGTTTTATGTATTATTGAATTTTAAAATTTACAGTAACTTTGATACTAAACTTTTTGCGCTAATTATAAAGATTTTTAGCCTAGTGCTCAAAAAATGGACATTGTCGTCCGTTGCGTGGACGGCAAGATTGACTTCCTGGATACCAGGACACGTAAAATCGTACACGCAAAATGTTTAGAAGTTAAGCAATGTCCTAAATTTTATTGTAACCACCCTCAACTTCGCTTCGTTTATTTACGTGAATTCTGCGACATTCTTAACCTCGCTCACCAGGTGCGTAATATACTATACTGCACAACAACTTTGCAAGGGTGTTTTACCTTTGGACTGCTACAAAGTAAGTGGTCATGTTTTTCAATGTAATTTAAGGAAGTTGACTACCTTAAGCAATTGACAGTCATTTTTTTACTAAAATTTGTGCAGAGCTTCAAAAGTAAAAAAAAAAATTTATGCAAAGTTTCAATAACTCTGTGTGCTCATGAAATGAGAAATTAATTAAACAAATTTGTAAACTTTACGTAGTTTTTATGAGGGATCGTCAAAAGTGTCTCTTATAATAAGAAATTTTGATACAATTAACAGTTTGATTTTGACAAAACTGTAATCGGCAGTAAATTAACATCTGCCTTTTTATCATGTAAAACGATCACGTCAATTAAGTCCTTATAAAAATAGTTATCAATGAATAGTCTAAGGTGCAAACACAACTCAATATTTAATTACGGGACATGCAGACGTATTTGTAACCCAAAAAAAGGCACAACGTCAGCTATCTCTTGCACCCCCCTCCAAAGTTAGTCAACTTCCTTTACGTCAAGCGAGCCGCACCTGTGTTCAATTTTATGACGTTACATTCATTAGTAAGAGCTTACAGACTGCTCAATAATATGGAATATATTTGCATGTGTACAAATTAAATATGTGGTAATTCCACATCTCAAAAAATTTTAGTAATTTTTTTTAGCGTAAGGATGGACCTTGAAGTGGTTTTAATCTTGTAGTGAGCTTACAATGATGTGTTTGACTGTCTATTCGCGAATATTTTAAACATAAATTACTCCCTTTTTTCAATTTGGCTGACAATTAATTACTTTATCTAAATTGTTCATGTCTCATGGACTACAATTATTAACCGTAACATAATAATCAGTAGATGCATGAATTTAGAGTGGAAAATTAAACCTATCAGAATTTTTGAATTCCAGCAAAACAAATCAGAGCAAAACTATCGACTTAATCTCTGTCAGCCATTGGCAGTGGTTTATATAAATATGCACCAAGGATGGTAATTTTTCTGGACATATCTGAAATTAAATGTTATTTATGGAGTATTTAAAATCACAACTAACAATCACTTACCATATCCTAAATATCACTATATAAGTTCACTGTAATAATGTCTATTATTATACTAGCCTACGAAAACTCACTTTTCCTACTTTGAACGTCATTTGTACCACGATTTGGAAGTTATCATAAGTTTTAAACAGTAATTTAGTTTCAGAAGGATAAGGTGAAGATAGGTGAAATGCGTTCAATTTTTTCTTTTTATGTAGAGTCAGAAATTGTTTGTTTCGGACTAAAATTTTTTTTAGAAAACTCCAAGGATCCAAAAATTTATTTCGAGACTCTTTGCCCTAAAAACCTTGTTTTAAATGTTTTATTTTTTATCTTAGCTTCTAGTTATCCAAAAAGTTTTTTGACCTTCATGAGCATAGTTAATACTACTAGTTTTAAATGTAAATTTTTTTAAGGTTATCCAAAATTATTATGACCTCAAAAAAAAATTTTTAACTTTAAAAGGCAATTTTGACTATCTACCTGAGCGTTTGCATCAAAATTAAATTTTGATCCTGTAAAACGGAAAAAATATGTTTTTCTATATTTTAAAATATTTATCTAGTGGTAGGCCAAGTTAAAAAATGTAAAAAGCTATAAAATTAGCTATTTTGACCATCTACCTGGGCCATTACACAAAATCTTATTATTTTATACAGTAAAACAGAATGAAACACATTTTTATATAATTAAGTAATGTCAAAAAATGAAGAAAAATCCTAGAATCAGTCATTTTGCTTAAAAGTAGACGTCTGGTATCCCTAAACTTAATCACTTGAAATGAGATAGTAAAAAAAAACTTACCTTCATAGATATTAGTTCTCTCTTCGTTAGACACCGTACTCATCGCTTGTGTCCCCGGCAATCTATAAGCTAGAGACGTTGGCGGTATTAAACTCGAATTAATCAGCACTCCATTTTGATCAAACTGTAAATTAATTGGTGGTGCTACTAGTTTCTGTGGTTGATGTTGTTGTTGCTGTTGGGATCGCCCAGCTATCGATCGATATTCAAGACTCTGAAGGAGCCTCATAATTTCGCCATACTTGTTTATATAGTCTTGGTACTTTGGATGGCTTTGGTAATCAGACATACGAGTAAGTTCCCGCAAATGTGACTCCAAATTAAGCCTCTGCTGGACTAGGACTAGCTTTTGCTGGTGATACATGTGCTTATTCTGCAGATTCAGCTCTTCTGCTTGTAAAATTTGCGGCACTTGTAGCTCGTGGACACCAGCTGCTATAAAATTGTTTAATGGAAAAAAAAATCAGTTCGAAATTAAGATAAAGACCATTTGAGTGAATATAATGACGTACATTCCATTGGATCTGTTACGGTGTAACTATGAGTGAGAGATGAATAGACTAATGAAATGTTTATCATAGCTTAGGACGTATAGAATACAACTTTTTATGATAAATTTTCTAAAACTTTACTAGAATATACGTAATGATACAAAAGTATAAAATATTGAATTTCAGATTTTTCTGCAGCATAATTTGTGAGGTACTTAAAAGTAAGCAAAAAAATGAGTATAACCTTAAAGATTAATAAGTAAAGTTGATTTTAAAGACAAATAATATAAGGTTTTTCTAATCCTTTTTAGATACAAAAAAACATTATGGTAACTGTTAAAATGGTGAATAATAAATACACTATTAAGTATTTATATAAATGTAATTTATTATAACAAGGAGAAATATTAAACAATAATTGTAGTAAGCATAGTGCCACTTACGACGGCTTCATATTAACTAACTTCAACTCTCTCTAAAGCGAGTACACCGGGACCGAAGTTCCCTTTCCACTCTCTCTTACTCATACATCATGTGTTCACATATACATCACTAGCACAACTGTACTTATTCCTAACACGCCTCCTTAGATTTCTGCTATTTTTACCATATTATTATTTATTTAGGATTTAATATTTTACAAAATTTTTCATGTTTTTCTCTACTTAATGATTTCGTAAATATATCAGCAACATTTTCATTAGTATCGACTTTTACAATATTTATTTTACCTTCATTTACGCTCTCATGTACAAAGTGATATTGAACTTCTATGTGTTTAGAATTTTTAGTAAAATTACCGTACTTTGCAATATTGATTGCACTACTGTTATCCTCATACATATTTATTGGTCTTTTACATTCAATATCAAGCATTTTAATAATTCTGTGACTAACTTAATTTTAGTTACTGCTTCTGATAAAGCAATATATTCGGCAAATGTTGACGCTTTTGTAACGGACTTTTGTTTTCTCGACCTCCAATACACAACATTACCGAATAATCGTATTACAAAGCCGGTCGTCGACTTCCTATCATTATTATCACCTGCCCAGTCGGCATCTACGTAATAATCAACTGTATCACAAACTTTATTTTCAATAAACGATAAACTTAAATCTCGAGACTCATATAAATATTTTAAAATTCTCAAAGCATATTTAAAATGGGTAATGTTATAGCAATTCTGAAATCTGCTCAAATAATTTACTGCAAAACTTATATCTGGCCTTGTAGCTGAACTTATATACAACAAAGCACCAATCAAAATTCTACATTTAATATTTCTTTCACAATCATCGGATTTCTCGAGTACGCCCAGCCCGTCAAG
>NW_019379981.1:630866-642736 GCF_000648655.2 Copidosoma floridanum
TATATGTTTTTATATAAGGTATATACACATATAATAAATTTTTATAGTCCAATTATCTGGGTACATAAAAACGTGGTAGTAGTAAATTGATTTGAACCTAATTTGGTACGTTTTATAATTAACGGGCTTTTTTGGTCGCTGATTGCGAATCTTGGGTTTAATCAGCCAAATTCAAGATGAAAGATCAAATGGGGTGACCAAAAATTAACTGTTTCGTACTAAATGTAGGTAAATTTAAAGAACTTTTGTTCAAAAAAGCCTGAAAAATGGTAAAAAGTATGTGCTTTCCACGAGTTCTTACTCTATCTATCTAAATTGGGGCTTATTTAATTTCTTAGACAAGAGCTCGTGGTAATCTGCACTTATAATGTATAAAAGTTTGTGTAATGAGTTATCCATAAAAAATTTTTAACCTATCACAGTGCTGTGTATCACCAACAAATATGAAGGACGATGATGCAAATGACACGAAAAGGTTATTGGCATATTTACATGTGTACATACTTGTGTGTGTCTCTCTGTGTGTGGTTGTCGACTGCAGCCGCTGTGCCGACGACGGCGATGACTGTACACAGTGTACACTTTGCTTTTTGTAACTAAAGCAAAGACATACTAGAGTTACTGTCAGCTAATTATTCAATTTTCCATGAATAACTTACTGCACTAACTTTTGTATATTGAAAATACAGAGTGTCACGAGCTCTCAACTAGTTGTAATAAATATTTATGTCGCCAAGTCTGTATGTATCGTGGCACAACAATTGGCCCTCAACACGTTCAGGTCTTAGGAAAAATTCGCTAGAGCGCTGCTGGTATTTATCCTCACAGCAAATATGATTTCATGTCAATTTGGACAGCATTAAAATTTCTACAAATGTATGCAAAATGCTTTTGTGGCAGTCTTACATTATGAGACAAGAGCTAACTAAAAATTTAAAACTTAGCAGAAAAAGGGTAATTGTTATTTTTGTACTGCCACTAAAGCTAGTCACATGACTCAAATCAGTGTATTATGAGAAAGGGGTTAATTGCTTACGGCCACACCACTCACTGCAGCAGCGACAGTTCGCAATCGAGTACCACATTGTCGTCCAGCAGTGAAAACCATCGAGTTTACAGTACCACTTTTCCCTGCAGCATCAGCAGCTCATGTCTGGAGACCACATCAGAGAGTAGTCCCTGCAGCAGCAGTGGCTCGTCAAATAGTAGAGCATTCAAATCCTAACCTTGCTGTGGCGGTCAAAATCGCACCGCTTCAAAATTAAATTCTAGGTTATGCTTCAAACAAGCTTTTTTATGATAATTTGTTCAACAGCGAAATATCATGAATTTCTTACAGAAACAACAATTTCGATAGGCATGGCAATAATTTCCATCAACCCATAGAAAATCAGTTTCGTAGTACTGCGTACGCAACTCAGTCAAGCAGGGACGCAGAGAATCGATTACCTAATGCGATAGAAAACGGCTTATTATTACGTTTTGCTGAGATATGGCAACAGTGTCGATCAGCTCGAGATCGTCATACATTTGCTATACACACATATTCACATGTGGCTGTATGTATGCAGCTGCTCTGTTGCCAAGTATTTGAGACATTTACGTATGCAACAGACAAGTAACATTACATTTGTTAAATGACTTACTACGTCGTATTTATACTGGTGACCCAACCGTTTAAAAATTGAGTAAAATAGTACAAATTGTAAATTCTTTAACGGCTTACTTCTCAAAATTTTCTCAATTACTTAAGTAGCTATTTTTGCCTGTATCGAAAAGTGCCATTATAACCTGTGTTAAAATTTTAAACTTGAAACTTTATTATCTTAAAAACCAATGTAGTAGGAGTATTTTTTATACTTGATACCGAAAAAAGACTTAATTTATAAAATACATTTTTTTCAAGGAAACCGAAGTTAAAATGTGGCGGTTGATAAACTACCTTACAATTAAAAATCAGATCAGATCGTAATGCAGGATTCTTATTAAAAATAAGAACGCCAATCCTTTTAAATCTAAATGTTTGATTAATTTTCTTGATAGTTGTGAAAGGCGAAGTGAAGTCGTCGATCGAATTCCTTAAGTAAGCGAAATTAATTATCATGCTAGTTGAGAGATGCATTATTGGTCCTGTAATGATACGTCACTGACGTTGAGGAAAATAACTAAATAAAACGTATTTTTAAAGAAAATTCTAGCGAGTGTATAAAAGAGAAAATTTTAGGCATACTGTAGAATAACAATACAGATACGGTTGGTTTTAATGGAAACCTGAATGAGATATAACTCGATTTATTGAATGGAGGCAAAAATTCTACGAAAACAGAATTTTTATGTAATCTTTCAGTCCATCTTTGATGCACTTGGTTTTTTAACACCCATAATTATTTACTCTAGAATTTTAATGCAAGATGTGTGGAATAATGATATTAAGTGATATGAAAAAGTTAAGAACGATTTCATGAAATAGTGTGAGCGGCTAAGCGATTTAAATCGCGTAAAAGAATGTGAAATCGATATGCGTTATCAATTCGTGATTCACAAAAACGAGAAGGAGAATTTCATATTTTCTGCAATGCAAGTAAGAAAACGTATGCAGCTGTTACGTATTGGCGATTTTCAATTGAAGAGAATTTGTTTCATACACCTATAATTGCTGCAAACAGTCGCGTAGCTCAAAAAAAAAAAAAAAATTAATAATCCCAAGATTAGAACTAGAGGGAGGCGTGTTAGCAACGTGATTATCCAATTTAGTTTAAAAAAAAGCGGCTTTTGAACTACAATATGTGTTTTTTAGATAGACTCAATAACATTTTTTGTATTGGATTTGAAAAAAATGGGAGAAATTAAAAATTTTCGTCACTAACCGGTTAAATAAAATTTGTGAAAACTCCAACGAATGTAAATGGCATTGGATCTCTTTCAAGCAAAATCTAGCAGATGATGGTACAAAAACTAGAATTTCTACTGATGATTTCAAGGAGGTCTAAAAAATAAAACAACAGATATTGAGTGTACAAGTAGGAACCCTTCCGAATTGATTTTCCACGTTTCTCATCCTAAGTTTGGCTTACATTAAAAATGTGTTACGTTTTTCTGTATGTTTAAAATTAAAAAGCAAGTTTAATAAAAGACAGCAAATGGCAAAGCAAAAAACTTCGTTGACAGATCTACAAATGAAAGCAATAAAATTATGTTAGAAAGTTTCATAAAAATTTTTTTTTCAGTTGATATAAACGGAATTCCAAGTTAAAACAAAATTTCAAAAAAGTTAGCTCTTTAAATGTTATCCATTTATTGATGGAGAAGGAGTCTTAAGACTGAGCGGTACATTAAAAAATTTTAAGAACAAACGTGGGAAATCGACTTGTAAACCAATAATTTTTGAAAGTTAAAACCTTTTGACAAAGCTTTTGATAAAATATTATTGTGAAAAGTTTTTTCACAAAAGTCTTGATATGATTTGAAATGAAAGTACGTCCCGGGGCGTTCTATTAACTCGTTTATCCGTCAGAGCTTTTCACTTACAAATCATCCACAGTTTTAGTACTGACTCAGCTATCTTAGCTTTAAATAGTACATTACGATATTAGTGCGTGAGGAAGGCGATTGACGCACGCGTGTCAACAGTGTTGGGATATAGCTCCGGCCAGACTTGGGAATTCTCTAGGACCCAACCTCTCTGACGTGAGAAATCACTGGATCAAAAAAAAATAGTACCGAACGTGAGGCGCGAAATTCAAACAAGGTCCAATAACACAAGCACCTATCACCCGATGACCCAGTGTGCTTACTGGCAACTCTGTTAAATAAATAATTATCAATAACACAAGCGCCTATCATCCAATAACCCGGGGCGCTTACTGGCCACTTTATCTTATAAATAATTATTAATAAATAACGCAAGCGCCTATCACCCAATGACCCGGGGCGCTTACTGGCCACTCGAATAAATAAATAATTATTACTAACACAAGTGCCTATCACCCGATGACCTGGGGTGCGCACTGACCACTCTGTTAAATAAATAATTATTAATAATACAACCACCTATCTCCCAATGACCCGGGGCTTTTACTGGCCACTCTATCAAATAATTAATAGTTTTCTCGTAGACAGTTAGCCAAGACTTACATTTCGAAAAAAAAATTCATCTTGATGTTGAGAGAAACCGTAATTCTTTTATTAAATCCCCCTGTTGATAATTTTAATGAGCAGGAGAATGTAGAATCGAATGTCATGATTCCGTTGTCATTTCAACGAAAACTAGATACTTTTTTGTTTTTGTTTTGCGTTGTAAATGACTACTGTGACTATTATAAAAATATCTGGTCTCCTCTTGGCTTTGCAAGCTTGTTCTGTCAACATCAAAAAGTTTTGAATCTGTTAGAAAACCAGTGGAAAGTGGGTGCTTGGGTACCCAAGTAAAAAGTTATACTTCTATAAAATTATATGGCAGATAATATAATTATAAATATAAATATACCTTCCATGAAACGATATTGTGTGTACAAAGGTGGTGTAATTATCGTTGGAATAAGTATACCTACGTTAGTTGGGTGTGGTTTCAATAAATATTTTAATATTTTATAACTAAAACATTATAAACAATAAATTATGGTACAATGCAATATAAACAATGTCCTTTCAGAAAGTTCATCACATGTAGGTTTTTTTGACAGATATTATTCAAGCATCGAAAGTATACTCAAAATACCATAAGAAATACCCACAAAAACTAGCACATTATTCAACTGTACCCTCTTTCACATGTTTCATTTAAAAAATTTGCAATTAAACATGTATCATTATGAAAAAATCACTAAAAATTACATTTATTAGATCTGTAGAAGCCCCCCCAATTTTTATTTGTATGAAATATTACTTTTAGATAAACCTGTTTCATTTTCAAATAGATCTATTTTTTTGTGTAATAACACACGAAAGAAGGGGTCAAGTATGCGTAAAAGCGTGTATGTAAGCTGATCCATATAAGAAAAATAATTTCCAGCGTTGCTGCACGTAATTGTGCTTTTTCCACCTCTCTAAATTTTTTGAAAGAAGAAAACGCAATGAAAATCAATTTTTGTAATTATGCAGTACCAAAAACTTTTTTTTGTAAGTATGAAAATTATTAAAAAATGTGAAAAATTGTATAGAAAATTATTTACTTATTAAAAAAAGATAACAAATAAATAATGAGTAAACAAATGTTTATTAATGAAGCCTCTCTGCTAATATATACTTATTTACAAATTTTTGAAAAAAACGGGTAACAAAGAATGTATTTTATAAAATAAATTATTCATTTATATAACGTATAATTAAACCAAAACTAAATAAAAATTTACGTTAGAAATATGTTTCGAACTGTACGATCAAATCAAGTAATCGGTTTTTCTATGTCGGGCTCGCTCGTAGCAGCGTGGCTAAGATGCTTGCAGGAGGACGGGGGTTCAAATCTCTTTGAAAATTGTTTACTTTTTGTTATTTATTTTTTTTTGTTTGGAAATATATTAAAAGAAAAAATAAGATAAATTCAAAATGTATCGTCTGGTGTGGTGGGATAATGTTGAGTGGTGTAGTGGGGTTGTGTGGTGTATAGGGGACCGGAAGTACGTCATGAGAGGTGAGGCGAAGAGGAAAAGTGAAAGCAAAATCCACTTCCGTTACACTTTTTCGCAAGGTCACCAATCTGAAATCCTTGATTAACTCCGTAGGGCAGAACTCGCCAGTAGAAGTATAACTTCGAAAAAAAAAAAAAAAAAATACCTTCTCTTCTCTAAAGTCGTCGTTACGTTTTATTTTACGTGCTTGGATCAAAACACATGTAATTAAACTTTTTTTACTACCACGTGAAAAAATTTTTTTACGTTTCTAACTTATCAAATAAATATTCAAGCGAAGTTTTTACAGATAATCAAATGCAGTACTACATAAAAAAAATAAAAATTCAAACAGCCCTTTACGTTTGCGTTAGCTTACGTTTCTAAAAGCTCTCACGAAGTCGTATCGACATCGACTGTTTGATGCACACTGATAAAGAACTGAGTATAAAGTACAGTCTGCTCAATCTCTCCATGTACGTACGACCATGTCCGATTGTCGCCATCTCATGCCTAAAACCTACTTAGTATTTATCCATAGGTACCCATCAAAAGTCTAGTTATAGTTATTATCTGAGACTAATCTAATTTGTACGTAATACAGTCACAGGATCTTAATTCAACAACAGCAAAATTTAAACGCTAATAGTTGTTTATATTTTTACAACACAACTATTATCATGAAATAACGATACTACCATAATATAAATACCTCACAAATAAGTGCTAGCAACTTGTATTTTGTAAATATCTCTCATTAAGAAAGTGAATGTATACATATAGTGAGGTATTTAACGAAACACACACCACTCCGGTCTAATTTGACTATTCTAACATTAGCTTTCACACAGTAGCAATCTCGTGACTGACTTAATTTATCATATATCCCTTTATCTGATCAAGCAGGATATTTTGGTCAACCCCCCTTCCCTTGACACCATCACAAAATTTATGGATAGCCCCTACCTCCAATGTTTCTGCCCCCACCCCTACCACTAGCCACTCTCCTGGTGAGACGGGGCATTCAAGTTTTTTGAATTTTTATTCAATTGAACTTTTTTTTACTGACGAAGATCCTCAGCCGTCAACACGAGAGTTTTAGATGCCTTGTTTGTCTTATGTAGGTTACCTCCAAACAAAAAATCATCGCTTTTTGTCTCAGACTAAGTATCCCTGAGAGACGAGTTCAAGTTAGCCAGGATGATGCTGCGACGGATGATCGTCTCGTCTTTCAGTTTTCTGGCAGAGTATACTTTTTAGTGAGATTCGTTTTTTCCTCGCTGGGTAAACCATGTTTTATTACATCTTTCCAGCGAATGGCCACTTACTTGTACAGGAGTTGTGCTAAGAACTCTTTCTTGACAGTTCGTTTGCCGATAGCATCTAGCACGTCTTTGCTTAGAGTAGGTTACTTGGAACTTTTTTGTTTTTGTCAGTTGGGATGACAAAACACGAGTTTTGTCAGTGGGATGACACAGCTCGAGTTCTCATGTTGGAAATCCCCGTTTAAACCTGCAACATGCAGGATCGACTTAAGTTAGCACTTAAGCATGGCTCCAATTTCTTGAGTTAGAATAATTTGACAAAGAGGTAAGAACCTACTTGTTTCTTGGGAGGTTGGTGGGGGGTAGATACAAAATGCTTTAGGGTTCGAGCCTTTGAGTGCCCCCTCGCATTTTTATGGTGAGGAAGCTCACACGTAGGTGAGTGACTCTGTGTTTCAACCTATTCTAGTTAAGCAGAGACGCTTGTGGGCTTGTTGGTTAAAGCCTAACGTACTCAATGAGAGCGTTTTTGGATCATGCAATAAATTTCTTGACATTCTCACCCCACACAGATTAACATCTCGTATTGGAGAGAAGATTCAATTAAGATGAAGGCACCAAGATTAAACTTACAGCTTGAGCTGGCTGATGCGCTGGAATCCAAGGCGTTGTCATCATGGTGCCTTCTGCGACAATGCTCTTTCTCTTATGACATTTCTTTTCATTTCTAGCCCTCTTCCAGCATCTCTTGTAGTCATCGTCCAAGGATTTTGAGATGTCTCTCCATCTCCTTTTTCGGTCCATGTTGTTAAAAAACATGTGTGGCGTCTCCGGCACTAAAAAAGTGATTGAAGCCCCAGGAGTCACATAGCACGGTATCCTCACTTTTCACTTTTAGACTTGCAAATTTTAGGGGATTTACTGACAGTTGATAGGAGTACTACAATTGATATTTTTGGAAGAGGTGTGCATCACTGTGCAGTATAATCCTTAATTTAGTATCACACTCGCAGAGGACAGGAATTATTCGATTTTTTTATCCGATCACAATGTTTTTAACTAGTTATCGTCTTTAAAGGATTTAACATAAGGACAGCATGAATTGTTTTTAAAAATAATTTATGTGTAATGAGTATGTTATAGTTTACAAGAAAATATTGGCTTTTTATGATTTCAAGAATTCTGTCAGTAAACAATTACATCTTTATCATTACGCATTAAATGTTTTTGAAAATTTTCCATTGTGATTCAATATCAAATTATCCTAAGAGTACAACAAACTTTTGAAAGTTGAAATCAAACAAAAAATCAAGAATTACAAGTAAATAAAAAATAGTAAAATTTTTAGCAGAATGTTTTTGTATTAAATTGAGTACCCCTTTTTCGTACAACACTATCTATTAATTAGTGTATCATTACAGACAATTTTATCAATAATTAATAAGTTTGCATCACATTGTGGTAGGAAGCTCTCCGACAATTTCATTGCTTCAAGTTGCAGTAATATTTAATATGTTCATGATTATGTTGTAATCTTATCTCACCTTGTAGTTTACTTATAAAACATGACTTGTATAACGTACAAGTTTTCGTATTGATTTAAAGTATTATCGTTGTAATAAATGCGTTAAAAGGCACTAGTAATCTTGAAAATTGAGTAACAAAAAAAGCAGTGATATGGAAAATAAATAGCTAGAGTTTATTTTAACTACATAAGCTCTAAATCAACTATATGAGTTGTAGATATTTGGGTTGCTAAGAGTAATGAGCCTATACGAGCATTGGGTTGCAAGAGTAATGAGCCTATAATGAGCCTCGTCGGTCGTCTGCTGCAGTCGGTCATGTTTGCTCCAGGTTATATGACCGTCAAATCCCGAATATATATATATATATATGTATGTGTGTGTGTGTGTCTCTCTCTCTGTCTGTGTGTGTGTGTGTGTGTGTGTGTGTGTGTGTGTGTGTGTGTGTGTGTGTGTGTGTGTGTTGACAAGGGAGTTACCTTAATACCTAAGAAATTTTCACAGTAAAAAATTGTTTATTACGAAAGTACATGCAAAAATTGTAAAAGTGATGTATAAGTTACTAAAATAACTGACTTTATTGAATAATTTCCTCATTTAGTACTACTTAAATAATTATTTATTAATGTATGATTATTGTTAACTATCTAAATCGCTGAGCCCTATAAGGCTTAAGGGGATAGTGTCACAAAATTCAAAAATTTAGGAACGCCTTAAAAAAATTTGTAGAAACTAACAATTATGCGTAGAATAACATAATAAATTTTCAGACATCCTAGCTTCACCGTTCTCGAAAAATAAATTACCCATTTAACACGTACTCTTATGAGAGAAAGAGTGTTTTACTAATTACGACTAAAAAAAATTTAAGACTTTGCTGAAATTGAAATATAATGTAAAATAGTATGTTTTAAACATCATATTACACAAACAGCATCCAAAGCTTCACCGTTCTTTAGTTTTCAATGTTTACGTACAATATAACCTCCGAATGTATCTATACTTATACGTATATATAGATATACAGAGGGTTTTCGCCTCATGCGGCGTTGCCATATTTATTGTCACTTGTCTGTTTCGGAACGCATAATGTATTTCGGAGCACGCATTGACTATAAATTGTGACACTACCCCTTACAGCTTGTCATTCAGTGAAGTCCTGAAAATAATTAGAATTTCCTATCTAATCGATCAGATTATGTTGATACTATTACAGCTGTGTTACACGAATTATTTTAAGTAGCCAAAAAAAGTACACTAAAAAAATAATAAAATTCATTATTAGTTATGAATTCATTCAAAAAAATTTTTAGTTTATACTGAAATTAATGTGTCCACATTTGAGGCACACAAAATTTAGGGTTAGGATAATAGGAAACTTAAGTATTCTCTATATTTAAATTTTTATTTATATTTAAAATTTACTGCCGAGTAGGTATCCTACTATAACAACACCTTTTCTTGTCAGTCGTTGTTTAAATGGCTGGGTACATTTAACATGCTTATATATACTTACACATTTGACTTCAATTTGCCACGTATATTTTATTATTTGTATCATTGATCATGTACGGGACGGTTTTACTATGAGAGAGTCGTATCCACCACCCCCCTCTTCTGAGGCATCGTTGCTTCTTCCTATTAATTGCATATCTGCATACCACGGTGAAATGCTATATACCAGTAGCCTTTTTATGTGATATCCCAGATGATTAGGTCATATTAAAAACACCACCTAGTTACCCGGGAGGAAGTGACTGAACGGAGTCTCGAACCCGAGCCCTCCAGGCAGAAAGCAAGTGCTCCACCACCTTAGCCATGGAGTACTCTCAACACTGCACGCTAGGTATATTTACTGTGAAATTAGGAAGTGCCTGTAGTCAATATCCCACTGTTGGCAGCTCTGCTTGATTTTAAGAGCACGCCTATCACAACTATACATAGGAACAATTTGGTTTGCAGCCAACTTAACGATAAAACCATTTCTCGAAGACTAAGCCTGAAAAATCTTGTTTTGAGCATTCTGAGATACTAACGACTTTTTGACCTATATTTTTCGGTAAAGCTGTGGAGTAGGATTAAAGAGACTGAATTAAATCAAAATACATCAGGTATACCAGCAAAAATTCTTATTTTTCGGTATTTGAAAATTCGAGTTTGCAAATCTGAAGTAAATAGTAGCGCGGTCGCCGAGGCTTCATCTGCTTTCTCAAACTTACATCGTCACGCTCCCACGCGACTTGATTACAGAGGATGTTCTAATTGTCTTTTTTGATGAACTAACAACGGTGTATAAGCCATCAACAGTTTGGACACGATGGTCTATGCTGCGTACAACGCTATCACTTATAAATGGTATTCAGATTGGTGATTTTGACAAATTGAAATATATGTTGAAAAGATTCTCGAAAGATCATAAGTCAAAGAAAGCTAAAGCTTTTACAAGTAATGAGGTGAAGAAGTTCTTAGAAAGTGCTGATGACAGGATCTATCTGGTTTTAAAGATCTTTTTAGTATAATCATTAATTGTTTATAATAATTTTGAAAGTATTGATAATTTATCAGTACTGTCAGGTAATGTTGATTTTTGGAATCTGTGGTGCGTTAAGCAGTATAAAGTTAGCTGTAATCCAGATGATTGACGTCAGTACACATTTAAAAGTGTATATCACGGACACCAAAAATAACTACCCAAGATATCTTATAACTGCGTCACCTTACTATGAAATTGTCGAAAAATATCGTTCACTACGGCCAGACGATTTTACAGAAGACAGATTTTTTATTCAATATGCCAATGGCAAGTGTTTAAAACAAGTTATAGAATAATACCAAATAGCTGAAGGACCTGCAATAATTACATGTTTTTTTTGTTCAATTTAGCAACTGCAGGACTGTATACTGGCCATTCTTATCGTCATACTGGTGCAATTTTGTTATCTAAGTAATCCAGGTGCAGTTTTACAACGAATAAGAAACCTTTGTGGATGGAAATCTGATGATGTGTCTCAACAATGTATTAAAAATTCTGTGATCACAAAAGAACAGAATTTTGAAGGAATTTCGGGATCAAATATTTTATCAGAAAAACAGCGATTGACAGATATTCAAAACCGTGAGTCTATCTACAGTTATTTTAGATTCTCCAGAACCCGATCAAATCAATCTAAATGTTCGACCAAAAAAACGAAAACTTGTTTTTTTTAACAGTCAGTACATACCCTTACGGGTTAGTACACTTGAATATAAAAAAAAGAAGTCAGAACAGATTAGGAAGATGATCAGTATGGATCATTTAATTTGAGTAATTGTCAGCATTTCACTGTCAATATTAATATTAATAATTATTGATGTGAATATACTTGCATTAAAAAAACTCAATTCATGTAAAGAAATTTCTTATATTTATTATACAAATTAATTCAATGCTTTGTCAAAGTCAAAAATAAGTGTAAAAATGTAAATAAAGACATTTA